>JAAXCT010001468.1:0-168833 GCA_012490785.1 Eragrostis nindensis
TTGTACGTGCATGATACTAGTTACCTCAAGCCGCAACAATAGCTGATCAAAAAAAACACCTGCTGATTATCGAACTGCAACTTGTTCCTTCACTTAGTAATGATTGATCTTGATCTATTTGAGTGATCTTTGGTCTATTTTAACCATCCTTCGCTTTTGGTGCCATTGATGACGTTTCTGCTCCTGCAGCCGGAGTGAGCACTACAATCTGGATGCATTCTTCGGTCAGGAGAACTGCGTCAGCGAGATCTTCGACAGGGAGGTCAGCGCAGTGATCCCGGGCATATTCGAGGGGATCAACGCTACAGTCTTTGCCTATGGAGCAACCGGCAGCGGCAAAACATACACAATGCAGGTGCTTGATATTCTCGTGACTTTAGTGTGTTCGATGAAATGCACCTCCTAGCAACATAGCCTGTCACTGAGACCTTGGTGTGTGGATGCTGTGCAGGGCACTGAAGATGTCCCCGGGCTCATCCCCTTGGCAGTGTCGACCATCCTGGCGCGCTGCACCGGCACTTGGTGCTCTGTGGAGATCTCGTACTATGAGGTGTACATGGAGCGCTGCTATGATTTGCTGGAGCCCAAGGCGAAGGAGATCATGGCCTTGGATGACAAAGATGGTAACATGCAGCTGAAGGGCTTGTGCTGGGTAATATGCTGGGGCTTGGTTGTTTGTTGAATGTGTTGGTTACAGTCGAACTTGTTGCTTATTTTTGTCTTTTCGTTGTTAAAGGTTCCTGTGAGATCTATGGAGGAATTCCAGGAGCTCTATTCCATAGGCGTGCAAAGGAGAAAGGTTGCCCACACTGGACTCAACGATGTTTCCAGTAGAAGTCATGCTGTGCTCTCTCTCAGGGTTAGTGCTGATGTTGTGAAAGGGAAACTTAACCTCATAGACTTGGCCGGTATGTCTCTCTGAATTGAGTTTCACATGCTTAAGCTCTGTCCATATGATTTAACTCAGCTATGCTTGATTAACTTTTCTAGGTAGTGAAGACAACAGAAGAACAGTCAATGAGGGGATTCGCCTCCAAGAAAGTGCTAAGATCAACCAGTCACTGTTTGCATTGTCTAATGTCATTTCAGCTCTAAACAAGAACAAAGTCAGAATACCCTATAGAGAGAGTAAATTGACCCGCATACTGCAAGATTCCTTAGGAGGCAGTAGCCGTGCCTTGATGATAGCATGCCTGGTGAATTTTTCTCAACTGTTCAGAAAAAAATTCTAGCCCTTTAATAGACTATGTCATCCCATCGAACCTTCTAACTGTTTTTCATTGTGTCAGAATCCTGCAGAATACCAAGAGGCAGTCAACACAGTAAGTCTGGCTGCTCGCTCACGTCATATTGGGAACCATATGAGTTCAGCAAGCAAGCTTGAAACCCCTAAAGTGAAGGTTGACATGGAAGCTAAATTGCGAGCATGGTTGGAGTCAAAGGGAAAAACAAAGAACATACAAAGAATGAATGGCCTTTTTCTCCCCAACTGCAAGCAAGACTCCATCATCTATGAGCCATATGAAGCAACCAACATCTTCCAGAATCTCTAGTAGGGCTAAGGCAATGGATCATGATGGTGTTAAAGTCAAGAAGTAAGTGTGTCTTATCGTTCACTCTAGCTGAAATTGGGACAAATATTGTTCTTACTTATTTTTCTTCTATTGCACAGGATACTTTTTGATCCGTCCTCCGTATTCCAGATGAAAACCTACCAAGAGCAAGCACACAAGATGATCTGTATGTGAACAAAGGTACAATTTTAACATGCAGCATAGCATTTTAGTTGTGTAAATAATGGTTATTTAATGCGCGTAGGTAAACATCATGTATTTTACCTTTGTTTCACTCACGATTCTGATATGGATTGCCTCTGGTTCAGCGGTGCTTCCATCAGCGACTCCATGCAAAGAAGAGAAGAAGTCTGAATCTTCTCTCAGGAGAGCTCTTTCACGTTTCTCAATTTCGAATGTGAAGCAACAGAAATCTGATCAGGCGATTGCCTCAATTTGTTGGAGCCCAAAACTCCAATAGAAAAATGTAACATACTCGACAAGATTTCAGCTGCGACACCGCTAGATAAACTCAATGCGCTAGGGTCTACCCTGAAGGTCTGTATCGTTACCCTGTCCATTTCCATAAACATGCAACTTACTATAGTATAAGATTTATCGTTAACTATGTAACTTTGCAGGATACTTTTGTTCAGCAGTTCCTTGACGTATTAAATTTTGCAAACAAGTAAGTCAAACTCGACCAAGTGTTTTGTTGATAACTCAAATTCTGCCAACTTTTTCTTGGTACCTCAGTGTTCAGGATTTGTACAAAATTTTGGTTTTAATTTGGTATATAAAAGTATAAAACTGATTAAGTGGTTGAGAGGAAAAAACTGGATCTAATCGCCATAAATCCTCCTAAGATGTCATGTGACTCTAATTCTGTCATTGACATAAGTCTACTTTATTCACAAAAAAACTAGTATCATTTATTGATCTGCTTATTAATATTTTAAAACCATTAAATGATAATAAATAGACACTGTCATATGGACTGTATGTTAGTGCCTGTAACTATCAATTCAATCCTCCTCTTTCCTCTTATCTCTATGTTGAGGCTCTAGTCCCTCCTGGGAGATACATTTTTAGCCTTGACAATCAACGCGAACATGTCCGTTTGTACGGCTATGAACATCACAGATTAACTAAAGGGCCTTTCCAAACATGGACTGACACTTGGTGGTGCCATGCAACGTGTATGTGTGTGGGTCATATTCAAGTAATTTGATCATCTACGGGTAGATTCGAATCGCAGGCTAAGCCATACTTCTTTGCTATCTAATTGTGTTGAAAAGTTATGCAATATGACACTAAAACAGGAATCCTGCATTTTTCACTGTTTCCTCACCAGTGAAACTGCAACTATGGAATTAATAGTCTAGTCACTGCTTAATTCTGTGCTTAGCTTTTGTGATTGTCTTCATACATTTCCGTTCCATCGTTCTAATTTTACCTATTAATGCAGGGAGGAGCTACAGCAGCTGAAAGTATGGTCCTTCCGTCTCAGAGTAATTTGATCCCATTGATAGTGGCCTTTTCTTCTGACCAACTCCCCCCTTGTTTATTAGGGAATTGGCGTGAGGAGAGCTGAATACATTTTGGAGTTACGAGAGGATTCACCAAGGCCATTCAAATGTGTAAGTTTGTAGAGTATGAAATAATCCATATGTCTAAAATAAATAATAACCCAATTTTATTTCCAGCTTGAAGATTTGGAAAACATAGGCCTCTCATCAAAACAGGTAATTCTTTTCTTGACTTCTTAAAGCGTGCACTGATCCTTCAA
The DNA here is from genome assembly GCA_012490785.1 of Eragrostis nindensis. Taxonomy (NCBI): domain Eukaryota; kingdom Viridiplantae; phylum Streptophyta; class Magnoliopsida; order Poales; family Poaceae; genus Eragrostis; species Eragrostis nindensis. The sequence continues at coordinate 3,343 of JAAXCT010001468.1, forward strand.
AAGAAAAGCACTCTTTTGCCCCTTACTGTGAGAATTATGTACCACCTGTAACCATTGGTTCCTCTGTTGTGTTGCACTTGTAGATCCAGGACATACTAAAGAAGACAGCCTCTGGAATCTTCAAATGATCGCCAGAATGGATGTTGTGCTGTAACACGCAGGGCATGCCAGTCGTTCATACTCAGATCTGGATTGGTGTGCCATAGCTGAAGTTAGTTCAACCTTGTGTTGGTGACTTGCCATATCTTGCTGCAGCTTAGTTCTTGTACCATTATCCTTTGTGTGTATTTGTAGTTGAGTACTACGTAGGGGATGTACTGCTACTTTACATGGAGCAGTGAGTTGCTCCTCGTTGCAGATTTCGCCTGTGAGAATGTGTTTCTCTGAAATGAGCTACGGATTCCTTGCTTTGAATGGTTCCATTCAGTGAGCTTAAATTTGGGAATATACTACCTTTGTCTTAGTTTGCACAGTGGATCACAAATATACTTTGATTTGCTCATTCTGGACTGGAGGAGCTTGTTTCACAGTGTCTGCGTGTGGATGCAGAGTTGAAAGACCCATACCAAAAAAAAAAAAAAAAAAAAAGAAGCTAACGCCCACCGTGGGGCTCGAACCCACGACCACAAGGTTAAGAGCCTTGCGCTCTACCGACTGAGCTAGACGGGCTGGTTGTAATTTACTTACCTAAGATTTTCTTTTGTAATGGAATAACAATTCCACGCATGAATGAGCTACTCAAAAGAGAGCTGGAAGGCATTATGTCATTTTTTTTCTTCTCGTTGCGATTGTAGGCATTATGGTGGTGAAGCTAGAATAAAAATTGTGAGGATGCAAGGATGACTCATTTAGTTGTCTAAGGTATTTAACATTGAATTAAGAAGGTTTTTTACGCGATGAGGCAAGTGAATATTTCAAAATTCCGTGGGTGAATTTGCACCCAACACTATTAACGTAGCTTCGCCCCTAAGTATGGTTAACATGAAACTAGTAATTGAACCTTTTAGCGCTTTTTCACTGAGGCATTTGGACATGACGAGACACATCAATCCCTTTCTTCAGCTTTGTGCCAAACATCCTTTGTACGGACGTGACGCTTTTTAAGCGTGGGCTTTCATCCGTCTATCCGATACGAAACTTCAAACTAGCCAAGGCACATACAGAGTATATATGAAATCTAGAGTATAAACATGCCCAGAGCCAGAGCAGACGTGCTCCATGAGCGGAGTATAAAATCATTTTGGAGTATGATTCTTCTGACGTTTCACGCAGCAGGTCCGCAATTCAGCATCCAACAGTCGCTGTCAGACATAATCCACGAGCAAAGGCCATAATTCACGTACTCCTGTAGTACGCTTAGCCCTTAATTGTCCACGGCTCTCTCTAATCAATGCCCCTGAAACACGCCGGCCGTTCGTTTTGACTTCGCAAAATCGCAACACACCACGTGAACCCTCCAAATCAAGTCTTCATCAGTTAGCGGCGGCGTTTTTAAATCCCAAACCAAATCGAGCTCGGGTCGCAGTCGTTTACGTCGTACTCGTGCCCGGCCGCGACCGCGGCGCCACCCCGCGCGCTCTCGGTCGGTCACACGCCGCGCACTCGCGCCTGCGTCTCCCTCCTCGCTCGCTAGCACGCGCGCGCCACCTCCCCTCCTCCCCCTCCCGATTGCGCTGCGCGGGCGGGAGCGATCGCGCGCGGTGGAGCCCTAAACCTAGCTCCGGTGGCCGGCTCCCGGTGCGGGGGGTTGTCGCGGCGGGAGGGCCCCGATGCAGGGCCAGGTGTACAGCCGCCTGGGGAGCTTCGGCGGGGCTGCGGACGCGCCGTCCCCGCCACCGCCGCCGCCGCTGCTGCCGTCGTCCCCCGCGGCCGGCCGGCGGCAGCGGCGGCGCGAGGCGTACGCCCGCGAAGGTGGGCGCGGCGAGGGGCATTCCGGTGAGCACGTCCGCTGCGGCGGTGGCGGCTTGGGCCGGGGGTCGGTGGCGCGGCGCGGCCGGGAGGGCCGCGCGGGCGGTGCTCGCGGCGCTGCTGCGGAGGCAGGCGGTGTTCCTCTTCGCGCCGCTGCTGTACGTCGCCGCGATGCTGCTGTACATGGGCTCCCTCCCGCTCGACGTTGTGCCGCGGATCATCGCGCGCCAGGCGCCCGGGTCCGTGTACCGCAGCCCGCAGCTGTACGCGCGCCTCCGCGCCGACATGGACGCCGACAACTCTACCGACGCGGTCAGTAGCTCCGCAGTACACGTTTATTGCCATTTGATGTTGTGCGTCGAAATGCAGAGTAGCTCGACTGTTTTGCCGTTTTGATCATAGAAGCTCTGTAATGTATGGGTTTGGTTGGGCCTGGAATAAGTTCTTCTCTGTCTAGATTAGTTCGGCTCGTGTTTATTAGTTCCGATTGGGCCTCGGTCTTCTTCAAATTGCCAGGGACCGTGGGTTTGGTTTGTTTATTAGTTGTTAGATTACTAGTAATGGCATTGCTTCAGTGTAATGGGATGACAGCAACGACTTATATCACCACTTGAACTTGATTTGGGTTGGCAGGTGTCTTAGAATATTACCTGCCATGCATTGATTGAGTCAGATTAGTGGAGTTCGGGCTACACTGCCCCTTGCTTTTAAAAATGAAATGGAAAACTGTGGTTTCCGTATTCATCAAATCAGGACTTGCAGTTATGCTGATTTTGGCTGCCCTCCTCTTTCTTCTTCTGGCTGAGAGTATTATTGCACGCTCACCGTTGTGTACAACGGAAAAGAAATTCATGATATGCCTGAAAACAAAACTGACTCTCATGTTGAAGAGGCTCTACTGGTAAATTTCCAATACAACAAGCATTCGAAGTTTAGGTGTTTTAAGTCTCTTTTGCAATCATCTTAACTAAACAAAAATGTAATCTCCAGGAAATCAATGGAAGAACATGTCCTATAGTTTCACAATCAACCTTCTATTGCCTGTTTCTCATGATTGTTATGTTGCTCCTCAACAGAATTACAGCTTCTTTATTTTATATTAGTTTCGCATTTAAAAGAAGAAAATAAGCCAACCTTGGAGAGCTAGGTGGTTTTATATTAAGAAGAAATAGGCGAGCTAATTCGCGTAGAAGATGACTCGGATTTGGATGTCCAAGGTTTACATCCTAGTGCTCTACAGATTTTGCATGTGTACTTCTTTTTCTCACATTGTCTTTTTCCTTATTTTTCTAGCTAGCAACTGTATGGAGGCACACTAGCAAAGGTGGTACTTGGCGACCCTGCATAAATAATGGAACTAAGGGTATGCCATTTTTTGGGGCTCTTTTATATTTTTCTTGACTAAACAAGACATTTTCATATATTTGTACCCCTGGCATTGCTTCTTTCTCCCTCTAATATGTCTTCAATGTAATCCCAATTATTTCTCTCTTTCCTGATATCTAAACAGTAAACCCTGAGCATATGCTGATTTCTGGAAAAAGGACTTGCTCTCTTGTAATTTATACCATTCCTTATTTTATTTTATGTTGTCTATGTTTTCTTCTTGTCAAATGGTCTTTACGGTTCTAGTCATGCTGTTAGAGAACTATGAACATGCAAATAGACGATGTGTTGGTGCTTATTATTTTGCTACAGCCTCTGCCGTTGTAGGTTTCTCACAAGCGACCCATGCTGGGACCTGCTATGCTCTATACTATCATTGACAAGTGCTCGCTAATCATCTGACTGATATAAGAATCTTTTTTTCGTCTTCTTGAGTAGTTTGTTCTTAGTATCGGGGTTATCAAAGTTCACACTTGAAGGGCTCAGACATGTTACTATTAAGTTTTTTGAAAAGAAGAATAAAAAAAAAATCATGGTGTAGCAAGTGGACGAAACCTTGTTAGTTTTGACTTCAAAAATGAAAAATATATTTTTCGGATATATATGAAAATGGTATGAGTAAATCTGTCATCATAATTACTCCCGTAATATCACATTTTTATAACTTTTTTATGATGTGCGGAAGTTTAGCAGTCAATTGAAGTGCCATCATGTAATGGCAAAAACATCACTTTTTAACTGGATGAAATTGTGTGCTCACATATTTGAACATACCCTTCATTTCCCTGATTTTTTTTCTTTTCATTACTTCTTTTTAGGTTTGCCTGAATCAAATGGCTACATATATGTTGAAGCAAATGGTGGTTTAAATCAACAAAGGACATCGGTAGTTGCTTTTCCCTCAATTGCTTTCTTATTTCTCCTGATATTTTACAAACATAATTTGTTAACTGGTATTTTGAGCTACTCACCCATGCTTCTCCTTTATTTTCTGCTTTCCAGATATGCAATGCTGTTGCTGTTGCTGGATTTCTGAATGCTACTCTAATTATCCCAAATTTTCATTTCCATAGCATTTGGAGGGATCCTAGGTATCCTTTCACTCCGCTTCCACCCACTTCCAAATATTTGTTTGACCCGTTATTACCTCGAATAATGTAAAACTGCAGCAGATCTTCGTCTATTCTTTAGGTGGTTGTTTGATGCTAATGTGAGATGTCCCATCATTTTGTGAAACTGGCTTTGCAATGTTCCTTCTAATATTTTAATGTTGTTATAACACTGGAGTCACTCTTTTTTATTATTTTTTTTCTTGTTATCATTTTATCAGTAATAACTGTATTTAATTGCTATTATTTCTGGGAAAGCTCTAAAAGAGTTCTTTATACAGTTGCACTTTGGCAGATGACTCTGCCCTTTTCTTGATGAATTCCATTTTCTTCAGGTTCTTTGATGGTTCTGGTGGTTGTATGGATATGATTGATCATTTCGATACACCTAACTTCTTGATAGCTCGTTTCAAAAAAAAAAAAAAAAAAACTTGATACCTCACAATAGCATCGCCTATCAGTTTTATACTTTTCTGCTTGTAATTTTATTCACAGGACACAATTAATGCTGTTTCTTTTCTGATACAGCAAATTCAGTGATATCTATGATGAAGAACATTTTGTACAACGTCTACAAAATGATGTTCGCGTAGTTGACAAGGTTCCTGACTTCGTAATGGAGCGATTCGGTCACAATCTCAGCAATGTATTCAATTTCAAGATAAAGGCTTGGGCCCGTATTCAGTATTATAAAGATGTAGTTCTTCCCAAATTAGTTGAAGAAAGGTGAAGTCTAGTTTATTTGTTTCTTCCTGACTTAATGTTGTTTATGCTAAATCATTTTGGCTATATAAGTGCTTTAGTGTGCATTTTTGCCAACCGGCTCTCATTTAATTCAGTGCTGTATACTACTTTGCTGCTATTATGATGCGCTTGTTTCTGATGCTATGCTCAATAGCACAGGTTCATCAGGATTTCTCCTTTTGCCAACCGGCTCTCATTTGATGCGCCAACTGTTGTTCAAAGGTTAAGATGCTTGGCTAATTTTGAAGCCTTAAAATTCTCCAAGCCAATTACATCTTTATCGGAGACCTTAGTTTCTCGAATGAAAGAGAAAAGTGTTGAAAGCAATGGAAAATATATCTCAGTGCATCTTCGTTTTGAGGAGGTCGGATTTCTTTCCTGAAAGCTCGAGTGCCTAATATGTTTGGCATCCAGGGATTCAAACTTTTCCACTTAACTCGTGATGTTTAACTCGCAGGATATGGTTGCCTTCTCATGTTGTGTCTATGATGGTGGTGACGAGGAGAAGAAGGAGATGGATGCAGCCAGAGAAATAGGATGGAGAGGGAAGTTTACTAAGAGAGGACGGGTAATAAGACCAGGCGTGATAAGAATGAATGGAAAATGTCCACTTACACCTTTGGAGGTATGTTGGTATCTAATATCAGACAACAGAACATCTCTTGTTAGTAAAATTACATATCTTTTTCCTCAAGAACTTTTTCTTTCCATGCTGCACTCATTTCCTTTTATCTACTAGTTAACAATTAGTTCATTTAGGATAACTGTAGATTTTATCTTGGAAGATTTAGATATTGATGTTTTGATCTTCAGGTTGGATTAATGCTTCGTGGAATGGGTTTCAGCAATAAGACTGCAATATTTTTGGCATCCGGAAAAATTTACAGAGCAGAGAAGTACATGGCTGCTCTTCTTGAAATGTTTCCTCTTCTACAGACAAAAGAGACTCTAGCATCAGAAGAGGAGCTTGCTCCATTTAAGGTAGGGGTTTTAGGGTTAACTCCTTTTCTTTTCTTTGTTTGTTCGTTCTATGTTTCCATATGTTGATTGTTCTAAAATGACACATGATTGCCAGAATTTCTCCTCAAGGATGGCGGCTATTGACTATAGTGTTTGTGCACAAAGCGAAGTTTTTGTGACCACACAAGGTGGAAATTTCCCCCATTTTCTTGTGGGGCACAGGAGATACTTATATGGTGGGCATTCAAAAACAATTAAACCAGACAAAAGAAGGCTTGCTGTACTCTTTGATAATCCACGTATTGGGTACGACAACACTCTTTTTCCAGTGTTGTTTTACTTGTGTTCTAATCACTGAACACCTCATATTCTGTCGCTAAAGTAACTGTTTCCATTTTTGGGCAGATGGAAGTCATTGAAACGACACTTGCTTAATATGAGAGTGCACAGTGATGTCAAAGGGATTGAAATGAAAAGACCAAATGAATCCATATACACCTTTCCATGTCCTGACTGCATGTGCCGCTTGAACAGAACAGAACACTCAAAACCCAGACACAATAGATAGTATCTAATAGACGTATATCTATAGGCTAACCTCATTCTCATTTTGTTTATTTTTTGGTGTGCTGTGTGGCAACGGCATTGTACATCAACCTCTCTCCTTAGAGTGGTGGTTTTGCCTTACATAGCATGAGCCAACATGGATATACCTCCCCTAGAGTTAGTGACTGATGCTAACAATACACTACAGATCTAACCCCTGTAGGGCTGCTAGCCCATTGTCAAATGATGAAATGAAGTACGAAACCGTTGGGTAGTATTGAAACTTGTACATGGTTCATTAGCAATCTGTTATCGTGTGCAATTTTGAATGGGGCAGGCAATGTAATCCATCTTTTATCTTTGTTTTTCATCTTGGTCCAAAATGGTCATTGCTGCAATAGTGTCTCTGTATGCTTATAGCTTAGGTCTTCTCGGTTGTCATGTAACTGTCTCTGACACTAGTACTTATCAATGGAAAATGCCTGGTGGCACTTCATTCTTGCATTGGCATTGCAGAGCCAAGTTATATTCTTATTTGGAGTGTGTGCTCAGGAATTATCAGTGACATTCTTTCCCCTTCATATCGAACAACATCAAATGGCCAAGCATCTGATATTCCGGTATGGTGCCATCCATTTGCGGAACTGTTGTTTCTGCATATACTGAAACTACTTCATTCTGTTGTAGGGCAAATATTGAACTGCAGAAACTCAAGATCGTTGGTGGCCTACTGGCCCGGGAATCTGGGACGGAGGGAAGAGCCCTTTCCTGTTAAACGACAGACACATGGTAGGAGTTATTGAATTCAAAACAGGTCAACAAAAATCTCTGTCTCGAAATTTGTCACTTCTAGAGCTGCCCATTTTCTTGTCCTTTGTTTGTCCGTCTGGGCAAGGTTCATAGTTGATGAATCCAGTTTAATTCCCAATAGCAACAAGGCATCAGTACCACAGTTTCATCCGAATGCCTCGTGACGAGGTTTGCCCACTCCAAATTCTACAGGCCTTTCAGGCATGCCCCCGATTCATCCTTTAAACAACTCTCCTCACTTTTCATCCTTCAATGAATCTGGGGCATGTTGGTAGTAACTGGGAAAATCACATTGAGGTGCCATTTGCTGCTGAGTGGCCTAGAGGCTCACTTGGCGTCATCTTATTTTCCAATTTTATTCATCTTCTGTTACTCTCTTCCCCGTCATCCTTTTCACATTGTCGATTGATCGATGCTCGCCTCCGAACTGAGAGCATCAAATATTGCTTGGGAGCTACTAGCTTTCTTCACAATTTTGCACCTGGTAGAATTGAAACTCGCCGAGGCAAAATAGACGCTTGCTTGCCTGATTAGGAATAATCGTTAGTCCTCTTTTCGGTGACGCTGTCGTCACTCATCAACGCGTACGAAGAACAACCTAATGTAAAGCCGTCCTTTTCTCCCGTTGATCTATCACGGTAGTGTACACCCTAGCAGACACAGAAAACCGAAACCATGAGGTAGTGTCCATGTCCTTCTGTAGCCCCTCTTTTTCGTTATGTCATCTGACGAAAATGAGGTAGGGCGTTCTTCGGATCGAAGTACTGCCCTGATCGAAGTAAACCTAACACTATGCTTATCGTTCTCATCTGATAAGTAGCCAACCAACAACGCTCACCTGGCAATAGATCCACATGGCATGCCCGACTCTGCGTCTCCATAATCCAAATCCAATCCTAAATTGACGGTATCTACTTCAGACCACATATATTAACCTTTTCTCTTACTGACTACTCATCACAGCTGAAATTCACTCCAACATTACGTTTAAAGTACCAATCTATGATACCATATGATGTTAATCGTTTACAAATCGTCACCGTATCAAATTCATATTATAAATTGATTATTTATTTTCTGCTGTACTATCACGAAATTCCTCGAATCCTCAAGATGAATTTCGCCCGACTGGTAAAACAATGAACGAATTTCTTCGAGTGGTGTTATGCCAGAGCACATCCATCGATCTTGTAGATGGAACACTGCAAGATGTCATCGTAAAATAGGAGCCGTCGCAAAAAAAAAAAAAAAGGAAAAAAGGGAGCCGTCGCGTACCGCATTGTTGGTCTTGAGCTGGCTCTGCTTGCGCCTCGCTGCTGCTACAGTACAAGCCACCCACTCGGGCCCCAGCGCCATTAATTTTCCTCAAAACGCAAATCACAGGCGGCGCTACACAAAAACTTGCAAACGATCATGACCCTTTTTCTTCGATGATGAAATCCTATGATTTTTTTTTTTCTAAAGAAAAGGCGTTAGTCTGACAAAAAATAAAATAATAATCATTCCTTCCGCTCACCACCCCGCATCTGAACTGAAGCCTCATCACCTCCCGCACTCACTCCCACACTTGAGTGCTCTGCTCCAGTGGCGGCGAGATGCGGAGACAGATCCCTCCCGTCGTCTCCCGCCTCGTCCTCCTCGCGGCGCTGCTGGCCGCCGCCGTGGCGCCGGCGCCCGCAGCGGCGGTCAACGTGACGGGCGTGCTCGCGGCGTTCCCGGACCTCGCCGACTTCGCGCGGCTGCTGGCGTCCAGCCCCGTCGCGGCGGAGCTCGCCGGGCGGTCGTCGCTGACGCTGCTCGCCGTGCCGAACGGCAACCTGCCGCAGTCGCCGTCTGCGTTCGCGGCGGCGTCCGGGCCGACCTCGCCGACGTGCTCCGCTACCACGTCCTGCTCGAGTACCTCGCCCCCCGACCTCCTCGCCGGCTGCCGGCGTCCGGGAAGCTCGTCACCACGCTGTTCCAGACGACCGGCCGCGCCCCCGCGGACCTCGGCGCGGTCAACGTGACGGCGGCCGGGTCTTCCCTCGCCGTCGTCCGGTCGCCGGCGCCCGTTCCCGGGTCGAACGCCACCGTGCTGGGGTCCATCACCGCGGTGCCCTACAATCTGAGCGTCCTGGCCGTGAGCGGCCTCATCGTGCATCGGGGTTCGACCTCGCGGCGTCCGAGTCGCGGCCTCCCGCGGCCGCGGTCAACATCACCCGCGTCCTCACCGACGCGCGCGCCTTCAACGTGGCGGCGTCGATGCTGGAGGCCTCCGGCGTGGCGGGCGAGTTCGAGGCCGACGAGCGCGGCGCGGGCATCACGGTGTTCGCGCCCACCGACGACGCCTTCGCGGGGCTCCCCGCCGGCGACCGGCTCCAGTCGCTCCCCGCCGACCGCAAGGCCGTGGTGCTCCGCTTCCACGTGCTCCACTCCTACTACCCGCTGGGTTCCCTCGAGTCCATCGTGACCCGCTCCACCCCAGCCCACGCTCGCCACCGAGTTCAGCAACGCCGGCCGCTTCACCCCTCAACATCACCCGCGCCAACGGCTCCGTCGCCATCGACACCGGCGTCGTGCAGGCGACCATCACGCGGACGGTGTTCGACCAGAACCCCGTCGCGGTGTTCGCCGTCTCCAAGGTGCTCCTCCCCAGGAGATGTTCACGCGGACCGACGGCGGCGCCGACTCCTCCATCGTCGCCGCCGCCGCGGCGGCCTCGCCCCCGCCGGTCGCCACGGCGCCGGAGGCCTCCGAGGGCGCGCGGACGCCGCCGACGAAGCTCTCCTCCCCGCCCGCGCTCCGCGGCGGCGGGGAGGGCTACGACACGGCGTCGGCGCCCTCGCCGGCGCGAGCAATCGGGTGGTGGTGTATAGCATTGGTGTACCTACCCTTACTTCCACATCTGGTATGAGATCCGGGCATCGTCAGCATACCCAGTCCATTGCCATTCCTCAACGTGCTCGATTTTTGCCTCGCTGTTGCTTTTCTTCTTCTTTTTTTTTCTTCGGTTTTTGGTAGAATCTGTACACTGGGAGGGAGGAGGTGAAGAGAAGAGGATTGAGCTGCAAAATGCAGCATTTTTTTTACTACTACTGGTAAAATAATAACACGGCCATCATGCAAAAAGATCCAATCCAACTATCCAAGTCAATTATCCATTCCATTCCCTTTGTTGAATCACAAGCAACATTGCTTGTAGTGACATTGAGCTGCAAACACAGCGTCTGTGTGAACTGGCTTGGATGAGTGGGAGAAGCGTAGCTAGCGCGCACCGGGGGGTGAGGGGAAGCGGTGGTGGTTGGCTGGCAGTGAGCTGGCGGGCGGGGACGCGGCCGCCGGGGCGCAGGCATGCGTCAGCAGCGCGCGCCCCGGCTAGATTCGATCGCGTCTCGCTTGCGTCTTCTCGCCTCGGCCGCCGGCTGGCGCTCTGGCGCCCTCGTGTCTGCTACCTGTCGCGCCGCCCGGCAGGAATTCCGGCTCTAGGCGCCCGTGCAGGCAGACGCGGTGAGTGAAAAAGCGCTCGCTCTCCCTGGCTTCTGCTATTCCATCACGAGCCGTACCTTTTTCCTATAAAAAGAATCGTTATTCGTATGAGCTGTAATGATATTTTTTCATAGTACTCCTGCTTGTACTCCTACTACAAGATTAAAAAAAAAGTACCTACTTGTACTGATCCAAGCAGTGACTCTGATCGATGTGTTGTTCGTACGATTGTCCATTTTATGCTTCGGAGCGAACTGTTGATTGCTCGATCATACTTTCTCCTCCGTTTTTTAATACTGTCAGCGTTGACTTTTACTGTTCCAACTTTGACCATTAATTTTTCATTAATACATAATTAACTCTCATAAATATATTATGTTACTAAAATATCTACTACTACTCCATATCTATTAATCATAAGTGTACTTTATGTAACTAAGTCTTTTAGAAGTTATTAAAAGGTCAAAATGTGAATAGTATGGTCAAAAGTGACAAATATTGAAAAACGGAGGAAGTACTCATTCATAAGCAAACAAGTGCGAAGTGGACACGCACGCCTTTCAGCTGCTGCCGGCCCTGGACCTCTCTACCGCATTTGCAGCTGGATCTCGTTCTCACGGACGCCGGGGGCGTGAGGAGGGGAGGGGCCTCGCATATTGACTACTACTCCTACCACAGAGTCAGGCTGGTAAGCTCAGTTCAACGGCCTTCGATCTATGGTAACGTTTGGAAAGTGAATGACTAGAAAAGGCATGCTGAGCGAAGAAGAAGAGTGAGCTGCATTGCGATGCTGACGATGGAATGGAACATGTTCGAGTGTTCTGCATTCGTTCAACTAAAAATTTAGCTTAAAACACCAAAGAACGATGGAGTTTTCTCAAGTGCAACACATGTACACTAGCCTAGCACGGGGTTAATGACCATCCTGACTTTGCCCCTGACAGTCACGTCTATCTGAGTGCCTTCTATCTGCATAAAACGAGGCTTATGAATTTGAAAAAAAAGAAATTGAACGAGGCTTATGAATGTGAGTGCCTGGCTGTCTCCGGGCAGAGGCATCGATAATGATTGCCTGTGTGCCTCATTGCCTGCCTATCTATCATAGCGTCCGTGATGCCTAATTAACGAGATGTTCCTGAGCTGAGCTGGGTCTGGGTCCAGCCGCCATCACGACGTACGCGGCGCTGGAAATTCGTTTGGAGCCTTGCTACCGGGCGGCTTCTTGTGGCCGGGGCATGTTGGAGTTGGACTTGTGTTTGTCGGTTCCGGCGTGCGCCAGCTCGAACGCCGTCGGGGCCTCTTGCTTGCTTCGCCTCGGATGAGCGTTTATCCAGGATGGCAAATTGCAGATATCACCAGTACTAATATCAGAGTTTGTTTACTCCCTCCTGTTGGGTCTTCTTAATCTTGTCGCTCGGACAAAGAAACCTATTAGGCCATTTTGCGCTGTGTATTTAGTCTGAAACGACAAGATCTTCTAACTGGATGCAGTACACGTTATCACGGATTTTCCTCGCAGAACTGATGATCTGCTCTGCGCTAGCTTATCCTTGACGTGCTTGCCTACTTGAACATGCCGCTGTAACGATGATGCTTAATCCGCTGAATTTTGCGCTGCGTGATTTTGCAAGGATAAGCGCAGATACTTAAAGCTGTTGGGTGTATCATTCGCTCCTTGCAAGCACATCATCAGGATGGTCCATAAACGCTCTTGCAAGATCAGGCAGCCCTCGTGGCTTGCTTGGTTCATCGCTATAACTAGAGCAGTTCGAGTGCATGTAGCAGCAGTACCGCATGATCATTGTGATGTTTACGAGGTTTGTATGTCTCCTTCCATTGCAACGTGATTGTGATGCCAGGAGCAGTTCAACAACTTGACACTATTGGTAGTATTTGCTTATTTGCTAAAATCAACCAAAGAAAACTACCACCCGTGTCACATGTCACAGAACTTTTAGGTCGAACGTATTTGCTATTTGTAATTAGATTTTATTTAATATCTCTAAATAGTAAAATTCTTTTTTATGTGATAGGTCTAAATTTAGACCTAGAGAAAACAAATAGGCTCATATACAAACAAAAATGTTCAGAGTCTTTAGACGCAAGTCATTTCGATAGAGTTGGATGCCGTCATTAATGACATTGGTCCTTGATGGGTACGTGTAGCCGTAATGTAGTCCGTAGCCATGTGACTGGATACGTGAATGCTGTTTAGCAGTTTTTGGTTTTCCTTGAGGAGATACCAGCACTGTAAAGGCAGAAAGGATTTGGATAGAGTTCGAGCAAAATTTGGACCCATGATGTAACTGTAAGAGGGAGACTAAATTCAACGTTCAAATATCCGACCGACGGAACAACTTCAAACTCGCTGCCAAAAGTCTTGGAAAATACTAGTGGCCCTTCACGTGATTCCTACAGAATTACTGCATTCCAATTCCCACAGACTGGCTTTCGATCAAACAGCCTAATTGACAAATAGTCAATGTGACAAATTCTCAATGTTGGCATCTCAAATTCTCAATGTTCTTGCTATCAGTTTCAAATTCGGTATCAACTTCAAAAGAAATACTTCAAGCCCACAGAAGTAGCAATTGGAAAGATCATCAAAGCCCATCAAGAAGTAGTAATTGGACGCATGATCTGAAATTGATCTTAAAAAGCCCAACCCGAACTAAAGCTCATTTCAGCCTGGCCCATTCAACACCCGCCGCAACCCACCTCCGCGCCGCCTATATAAACGCTACCATCTGCTAGGGTTTCTCCTCGGTCGCAGCCGCTTCACTTCTCTCCCAGGTAAGGTGAGTTCCCCACCCGCCGCCGCCGCCGCCGATCTGAAACCCTCGCCGTCCTCCCCCTCTATCGTTGATCTCTCCGCTTGTTTGTGCGCAGGAAAGGGTTCGTCCTCATGGCGCCGCCGCAGCCGAAGTCGGGGCTCTTCGTTGGAATCAACAAGGGCCATGTCGTCACCAAGCGCGAGCTGCCGCCGCGCCCGTCCGACCGCAAGGGGGTAAGCTTCTTGACTGTCTCTGAGCTGTTACAGCCATGGTGTTGGTTTGTCGTGAATAGGTGCTCGATCTTGTGGTGATTGTATGGTATGTTCATAAATAGTTCATTAGATTCTACTCTTAGTTGTTCTAGCGACGTGCCTTTGATTATCGGTTTTAGTGGCGTGATTGCTTTAGCATGTTTTGGGTTGCCTTGATTGTCTATTGTTCGTGGTAGCTACTTGTTTGTGGATAGGTAGTATGGAGGTTATGTAAAGGATCCTTATGTAAATCTGCTCGTTAGCTGCCGTTAACACTAATGAATCTGTTTTAGTCGTACCATTAATCCTTATGTTTACTTGTTCAAGGTTCTCATGTTAATCATTTTGACTTCTCGAATACAATGTTTCTGTTATCTGGTACCAGCCCACTAACTGTAGTTTACAAACAATGCTTTCGGTTCTCATGTTCAACGGCCACTTGAAGGGCCACTAACTGGTGTCATGTAGAATTGTTTTCTTCAGGTGGGCATGTAGATTAACTCCTTGATTGGAAGTAAATTACAAGGATTCTTTTCACAGGCTAGCTCCACATGAATCTACTGAATTTGCTTTATGATGTTCCTGGCTAAGTTTGTTTTGGATGTTTGTGAAAGATGTGATCTTGTATCACGTCTGTTGAATATGTTCTGTAGTAGAATCATTGTTGTGCCTTGTTGTATTGGATAAATTTGAATGTGTATGTATCGGTTCAGTTCTTTTCCAATTAGACATTAGAGTCTTCCATATTTACAATTTTTACATTGTTGATATGCAGAAAGCAACCAAGAGGGTCACCTTCGTCAGGAACTTGATCAGGGAGGTTGCTGGGTTTGCGCCTTACGAGAAGCGTATCACTGAGCTTCTGAAGGTTGGCAAGGACAAGCGTGCCCTGAAGGTGGCCAAGAGGAAGCTTGGCACCCACAAGAGAGCCAAGAGAAGAGAGAGGAGATGGCTAATGTCCTGAGGAAGATGAGGTTTGTAACTTTTTCTTGTTACATTTCGAAATTTCCTGTATGAAGCTCATGTGACTTGTGTGTGGACCTAATTAACTAAACTCTGTTTTTGGGATATGCAGGCGGCTGGTACTCACACCGACAAGAAGAAGTAGAGCATCATCTGTTTTTGTTCGCAAAAGTTGATGGCAATTCTGTGCCATGTCCGTTTCTTACCTGTAGTACTTGAACCTAATGCTGTTAGTTATGTGTGGAACCTCATGAGTTTGAAACTTTGAATGCATGGATTGTCAAAATGTCTGTTATTATTATTTTGCTTTGCCTTTCATGTTTCCACGTAAGCAGTGTTGAATGTGCCATTGTAATTTGGCACACGTAACCCTTCGCTCTGGAAAGGGCCACCATAGAGGCAGTGTCTACGAAATTATTACAACATTACTGAAATGAATGGAAACATTGGAGCAGCGCAAAAATATATCATTTCCTGTTAGCTGCTCATAACCCTTCATTTTTGAACCATTTCATCGAAGAGAGAACCTTTGAGAAATAGATTGTTCTATTTATACTCTACGAGATCTTACGGAGCCTGTTCATGGATGACATGGTTGGGTTATGATCATAGAAAATATTCAATGGAGTGAACTAGCCTATCCGTTAACTTATATGAGTGAACTAGCCTATCCGCTAACTTATATGTTGATTGGATGGTACCTTTGTCCATACGATTTCTGAAGTTGTTCAGAAGTAATTCGTTGAAATCGTGACCACCCGTTGGCCTTACACTCAGCATTGCACCGTCAGGATGAGTTTATTCGATATTTAAGCAAAACGTAGCACAGAACATCACTCTCAAGGATGAGCAACTATCTCAGTTTTCTGGACATCGGTTATCAGAAAAATTTGAAATCAGAGAAAGTTATGATCAAGAGAAACAGCATGAAACAAAAACGGAACTCGTTATTAAGAGCCTCCTACCAAGTTCCGTTCTCCCGAGAGAGAAGTCAGAGAACTGGCTTTCCCAAGTTTCACTGCTACCCGTTCCAACTCAGATGCGAAGTCACAAGTAGAAAATTTCTTTCCCGAGCCATAGCCCATAGGCACAACGGGCCAGCTGCTAACAGTTAGAAACAATAGCATCTCGACTCCCAAAGTACAGGCATTAGAACAAAGAAAACTGATTAAACAGAAAGAAAAATAGTGAAGGAATTAAAGAGCTAAATAGCTACTGATCCAAGTTCAAAAGACATCCTCAAAAGTCTGCGTTTTAGATTCAAAAGCACCAATAATTTAAGGAAAATTCAGACTCAAAGATTGTCATACTACCTCCCATTTGCAGTAACTAGGTGTAAATTTAGAAAAAGAAGACCACACTAGAACAAGAAATTTGCCATCTACACAGTTTCTTGATGATCGATTCTCAGATGAAACACAGAAACTTCACCTGATGCTCCCACTAAACAGATGAATTCCCAAATGTCGCTGCTACTCTTGCCAACCACGCAAAAAGGACAGCCACTTATCAGCAAATCAACGCAGGCGAGGCATCAGTGCATCACGAGCATTCAATTTCTTCTCGGAGCCATAGCCACCATAGATGAAACATGTCG
Source organism: Eragrostis nindensis (assembly GCA_012490785.1). Lineage (NCBI taxonomy): Eukaryota > Viridiplantae > Streptophyta > Magnoliopsida > Poales > Poaceae > Eragrostis > Eragrostis nindensis. The sequence continues at coordinate 19,856 of JAAXCT010001468.1, forward strand.
CAGCTGAAAACAGTCTTAGCAGAAGACATCAGAATTGAGAAGCAATTAGAATACTGAATAGAACAAACAGGGCACAAGCAAAATACTAATCGAGAAGCATAACCATTTCCAGGAGCTTAAGTAGCTCAGCATCCAAGTTCAAATCATACAACCTCAAAAGTCCCCTTCCTGCTTCCCACAACTGATAAAACTACTAGATACTAGATACGACGACACGACACAGCACTCAATCAAGCCTTTCTCGTAGAAGGAACGCCGCCCAATGGTGCCCAAAGCTTAGTCGACCTCCTCGATCTTGGGACCAGCGCCACCGCTGCCCGCCGGCGCGTCCTCGTCCATGCCACCGGCCATGTCCGCACCAGCGCCCTGGTACATCTTGGCGATGATGGGGTTGCAGATGCCCTCCAGCTCCTTCATCTTGTCCTCGAACTCGTCGGCCTCAGCGAGCTGGTTGCTGTCCAGCCAGCTGATGGCGCTGTCGATGGCATCCTCGATCTTCTTCTTGTCGTCCGCAGGCAGCTTGGAGGCGATCTTGTCGTCCTTGATGGTGTTGCGCATGTTGTAGGCGTAGTTCTCCAGCGCGTTCTTGGCGTCCACCTTCTTCTTGTGCTCCTCGTCCTCCGCCTTGTACTTCTCCGCCTCCTGCACCATCTTCTCGATCTCCTCCTTGCTCAGCCGCCCCTTGTCGTTGGTGATGGTGATCTTGTTCTTCTGCCCGTCGTCTTGTCCTCTGCCGACACGTTCAGGATGCCGTTGGCGTCGATGTCGAAGCACACGGTGATCTGGGGCACGCCGCGGGGCGCCGGAGGGATGCCGGACAGTTCGAACTTGCCCAGGAGGTTGTTGTCCTTGGTCCTGGCGCGCTCACCCTCGTACACCTGGATCAGGACGCCGGGCTGGTTGTCGGAGTAGGTGGAGAAGACCTGCTCCTTCTTGGTCGGGATGGTGGTGTTCCTGGGAATCAGGACGGTCATCACACCACCGGCGGTCTCCAGACCTAAGGACAGCGGCGTGACGTCGAGCAGGAGCAGGTCCTGCACCTTCTCGTTCCCCTCGCCGCTGAGGATGGCGGCCTGGACAGCGGCGCCGTACGCCACGGCCTCGTCGGGGTTGATGCTCTTGCAGAGCTCCTTGCCGTTGAAGAAGTCCTGGAGCAGCTGCTGCACCTTTGGGATACGGGTGGAGCCGCCGACGAGCACGACGTCGTGCACGGTGCTCTTGTCCATCTTGGCGTCGCGGAGGCACTTCTCCACGGGCTCCATGCACTTGCGGAAGAGGTCCATGTTGAGCTCCTCGAAGCGGGCGCGCGTGATGGTGGTGTAGAAGTCGATGCCCTCGTACAGCGAGTCGATCTCGATGGTGGTCTGCGCGGTGGACGACAGCGTGCGCTTGGCGCGCTCGCAGGCCGTCCGCAGCCGCCGCAGCGCGCGGGGGTTGCCGCTGATGTCCTTCTTGTGCTTCCTCTTGAACTCTTGCACGAAGTGGTTCACCATGCGGTTGTCGAAGTCCTCACCACCGAGGTGAGTGTCACCGGCAGTGGCCTTGACCTCAAAGATGCCCTCCTCGATGGTCAGCAGCGACACATCGAATGTGCCGCCGCAAGGTCGAAGATGAGCACGTTCTTCTCGCCTGTGCTGCTCGCCTTCTTGTCGAGCCCGTAAGCAATGGCAGCAGCAGTGGGCTCGTTGATGATGCGCATCACGTTCAGGCCGGAGATGACGCCGGCGTCCTTGGTGGCCTGCCTCTGGGAGTCGTTGAAGTACGCAGGCACCGTGACCACGGCGTTCTTGATGGTGGAGCCAAGGTACGCCTCAGCAATTTCCTTCATCTTGTTGAGGACCATGGAGGAGATCTCCTCGGCAGAGAACTGCTTCTCCTCGCCCTTGTAGTTGACCACAATCATCGGCTTGTCGCCGGGGCCAGCCACGACCTTGAACGGCCACAGCTTCATGTCGCTCTGAACGGACGGGTCAGAGAACCTCCTACCAATCAACCTCTTGGCATCTGCATCAAAGAACCAACAACAACAGTAAGTTGGACTGTATAACCACAAATCACAGAGGCTCACAAACACGAGAAACACAGTACTACAACCATGAGACAGACAGTGATGAACAGGCATATTTATACTACACCAGTCAAAGGTTTCACCGAATAAAAAAACAAAAATGTCGTACTGCAATCTATTTCTGCACATTAGGATTGCATGCATTGTTTGTGCGAGTAATGAAAAGTCAGGGCAATCACCATTAAATGAAACAAGCATTGCAACCTCTATTTTGAGCAAGAAATTACAAACAGGCGTATCTCTATACTGCACCAGTCAAATATAGTACGAATCAGGAAAACAAATACTACTAGTAGTGACATAAAGGTTCAAAATGTAATACGCACTAGCATATACTACAATCTATTTCAGATAGAGCAGAATTGCATGCATTATTTGCGCGTGTAATTAAAGGTCTGACAGCAATCAACAGTCAAATTCAGAAACAGAGGCCAGAGGGCCGATGAAACAAAGATTGCAGTATCTATTTCGAAAACATCAAAACTTTAAAACTAATTTCCTGATAATTTTAATGCTGAATCGCAAAAATCTTAAGCAGCTACTGCTCGTAGCAGAACAAAATCACTTCCCAAAGGCTACTGATTCTTATGTCGACAACAGAAAACAGAGCAAACGGGCTTACATAAGAGTAAATTCTCACAGATCTAGCATCTAAAGCATCACAGCCTACACGAAATTACAATGCAAAACTAGGCAAATCTAATACGCGCTCATGCATAAGCAATCGACCTAAAGCTGTTATAGTTCGAGCTCACAGGGTGGAAGAGAAGAGCAGGGCACGCCGTGACTTACCGAAGACGGTGTTGGTGGGGTTCATGGCGACCTGGTTCTTGGCGGCGTCGCCGATGAGCCGCTCGGTGTCGGTGAAGGCGACATAGGACGGCGTGGTGCGGTTCCCCTGGTCGTTGGCGATGATCTCGACGCGGTCGTGCTGCCACACGCCGACGCACGAGTAGGTCGTGCCGAGGTCGATGCCGATCGCCGGCCCCTCTCCCTTCGCCATCTGCCTCTACTCTCTCAAAACCTCACGAAATCTTCTCGCGAGCGCGGCTGGTTAGCTTGCTTGGAGCTGCGATGAATCGCTTGGAAAGCCTTTTTTTTTCTCGAACGAGACGAGGAAGACGAGGGCCGGAGAAGGGGAGGTTTTATGGGAGAGGCGGTGGGTCTAGAAAGTTCTGGCGTGGACGATCTTGACCGTTGGATCCCGGGTTCTGGAGGGTCGCGAGGGTGCTGGTTCCGGTGGGAGGCGGGAGGCGGCTGGTGAGGCGGGACCCACTCCCGCGCGCTTTTTGGCCGGCTCTCTGGTAGGTTCTACTACATCGTGCACGCGTAGGCGCGGTGTGTTGGATTCGATTCGCAGGGGCCGCTACGAGTTTTTTTTCCCGCTTTTGGCCCCTGAACTCTGCATGTGTCATGTCACGGCTGTATCGGGGACTCGGGCTGGTGTTCTGTTTCCGCACTCGCGTGGGGTTACCGGACATGTCCTTTTCCTCTAAAAAAGTTCTTTCTTAAAAATTAAAAGGAGATGGAATATTCTCTCTAAAAAGGGTAGAATTTCGAATTTTAAAAATATATAAAAGACCTCACGCATATTTGCTAATTTTGAATTTGATCCTCTCCTCTATTTGTCATGATGTCTCTTATCATTCTCAAGGTTTACCTCTTTCTTTCAAAATGGGTTAATGAAACCTTATAAAAGCTGCGAAATTTGGTTTTGGAGTTCCTTCTTTATGTTTCATAGCTGCCCCTTTTAGTTGAACACCCACGTTTTCCTAAACGGGTTAAGACGGGCGTCTAAACGCGTATAGACGCTAGACGCCACGGTGCCGTGGAGTTTAGGCCCTAATCGGTCATTAAACGTTTGACCTGTCTACACGGGTCAAAAACGAAGAAAAACGGGGCAAACGGCCTACACGGGACGCTAATCACACGGCTTGACACGGCGTTCCGGCCGATTAGGACGCCGTCTTGGAGATGGGGCGCTGGAGAAGGGGCGAAGGAGCGGCAGATCTGTTCACCAGCGTCGCCGCTGTCGAGCCCCCACACGCGCGCCTAGCTCCACCGCTCCCAGGAGCCGATTCGCCAGGGCACGCGCGCCAGGAGCTGCAGCCGGATCCGCTCGTCGACGCCGCCAACCACACATCGCTCCGCCGCCAGTCGCGTGAGGGAGAGAGAGCGTGAAGGAATCATGCACAGGATAGGGTTACGGGAGAGAGAGCGTGAAGAGATAAGAGGCTGGGGGCCTGGGGCCTTGGTTTGTTGATGAGCTGGGCCATCTCATTGCATCTGCCTTCTCCTTTTCTTCTTTTTCTTTTTTCTTTTTCCTTTTCTCTTCTGTTTTAAGGTGCTACAGTGTAAAACGTTTAATCCGTTTAAACGCCGTGTAAACAAATTAAACGCTAAACGCAGCCTCACCGAACGTGTTACGTTTAGCGTCTACAAAAACCTGGTTGAACACTAACACGTGATTGAGTTTTATGTCAACATTCATGTTAACAAACATTATCTGATTAGTAGATAGTTTTACTAACAAACATGTCTCAGTTTGTACGACCTTAACAGTGTGATGTTTTCGATGCGTTGGTGGATGCTAGTGTCACTTTCTTGATGTACCCGGACCATGCCGTGATGCTCACGAAGCAGTTAGAAGACAGAGTCAACCACCATAGTTGGATGTATATCAATCTTCATTTATTATGCTAGACTTATTTGGATGGATAGTTGATCGACAGTTTGTTGCCAACAAACAAAATATAGATTGACATAGGATTTATTTTCGCTACAAAAGAAAAGAAGAGCAAGTGGATAAATCACCTCAAGCTTTTATTTTTTTCAATAAATGACCACATCACCTCCGCGATCTAAGGCCCTTTATTGTGGCATCACTTGTATAATATTAGAGCAGAAGAAATGATGGTATTAACTGTGATGGCACTATGAGAAAAAAAATTAGATAGGTATCCATAGTAGAGAATTTCGCATGCAAAAGGCATTACTTTAGAGAAACATCAATAATTGCACTCTGGCCTTGACGAGATGTGATATAACTTCCTAGCAAGGGGCTCATGCCCCCCGCCCCCCCCACCCCCCACACACAGAGCATGGCAATGTTTTGCGAGCGAAGAAGTGGAAGAGATCCAAGATATTTAGGTGGAGAGGAATGAGAAAGAAGGAAACCAGTTTCCCACTTTTATTTGTGACTATCATGTCTTCTCGAGACTTATCACTCACTATATACTTTACATTTACTAGGGAATGATACAAATGGCTTAATTATTCTGTTCAAGGGCAATGCACCGTACCATGCACTGGATGCACTTCTTCAATTAGTCTACGTAGACAAATGTCACTACGCTGCTTCCTCACCACTTCACCGTGACCCTCCGGCCCGTTCAACGGCAGCATGTAGCAGTTCTTGTTCCTAGCATGGATCGGCTTTGCCTCCGACCGCGGCTGGCGCTTGGCGTTCGTCGGCGCCGTCTTCTTCTTCCACCGCAACCCGCACGCGTTGCACAACGTCTTCAGCCCCCCCGGGCCGGCGCGCCACTGGGTGGTCTCCGTGGCGCCGCACTGGCGGCAGCAGCACCGCCTCTCGTCTCCCACCACAACCACCGTGACGAGCGGCGACACCGTGATGGCCTCGCTTTTCTGCTTCCACTTCCCGTTTGGACCTCGCTGCTGCTTCTGCTTCGGTCGGCGCGCTGTGCCGGCGACGTCGCGGATGACACGTTTCTTGGGTTTGGTCGGGAGCCAGGGGTGGTCGGTAACGTCGTCGTCCTCAGACAAGGAACCGTCGCTTGCTGACGCTGACGAGGGGCGCGTCGGGCTACTACCGGCCGGTTCTTCCCTCACGGGTTCGGCTGGCTCCGGCTTTCCGGCTGCGGCGCCGGAAGTGTTGGCGAGAACGGTCGTATCCGCCGGCGGGGGGAACGTCTCATCAAGAGTTCCCAGCTGGAAATCAGCGTCGGCAATATCGTTCTCCAACCCGTCCAAATCCATAACGTCAAAATCGTTGAACCAACCGCAGCCATTCCCGTCCAAGGCGCCGAGGCTCCCAAACACGGCGTCGAGCGGGTCGTCGGGGACGGCGAGCGCGGACCGGTGCGCCGCCGGCTTACCGGGCCCGATCATCTTTTGCGGTGCTGATTGATCGATGAGTACGCTGGTACGTGCGTAATGTGCGAAGCAATTCGTTACGTGGACTCGACGCGTTGAGCAACGATTGTCCTACCTGCGATGAGGCAATGGGCCCGCCGATGCTTTCTACAAATCGAGCGAGCTTGGTGCGTTCGACTCGGAAAGCAATCATGGTTCGATGGAATCCGTCCGTGTCGGAAACGGAGGTCCCTCCTCTGCCCTTCGACTGCGATTTCTATTAGATGGGCTGCGTGCCGGCCCGTTCGGCTCACTTAGACTGACTCCAACAGTCCAGCATACCTATACCCAAATTAGGTGGTAAAAACTTCAACGTACAAGCCCAAAAATCTTCTATCTCCAAAAGAACACCCAACCTTTTTCTCCCGACCATGCCGCAGCAGCACCCACCACGGCGGCAGCGCGCAGACGTCGCCGCCCGGTCCCCGACGGCGTCGTCCCTGGTGCCGGCTCCCGCGCGCACAACACCACGGCAGGAGGTCGTCGTCTCCGGCGCCGGCCACCGAGGCGAGCCGTGCCACTCGCCGCCGCCACTCGCCGAGCCCGCGCGCCTCGCCTCGCGCGAAAGGACTTCAATCTCCCGCGCCGCGCCACTCGCCGAGTCTCCCTCCCGCGCCGCGACGCCGCCCCAGCCCCGCTCCCGCGCTGGCCTCCTCCACCGCGCTCGCCGTGCAGCTCGGGGAGGAGGTGCCCGGGAGGAGGAGGACGAGGACGAGGCCCCGCTCCAACGCCGTGCCAACGCGCCCCCAATCGACGTGTCCACCGCCTCCTCCCGGCCTTCCCAAATCCGAGCACTTCCTCTCCCTCCTCCGCGAGTCAACGACGACGGCGGATTTGGGAAGCTTCGAGCTCGTCGGATTTGGCTTTGACCTCGCACATCGCCTTCCACCCAGCGGCACGGTTGCCACTCCGACGCACCCCCAAATCGTCAGCGTGGCGGAGGGGAGGCGTGTCTGGGCGGAGGAGGAGGGGGAGGGAGGGTCGTCGGGGGTGGCGAAGGAGGAGCTCCGCGGCCGAGGCGGCGCTGAACAGACGGGGAAGAAGGGGAAACGCGGCGTCAAGACGATGGGTCGCGCCGCGAAGTAGCCCATTTGTGGGTGGCGGGACGGCGGGCTCCAAGAATGGGTATGTTGTTTGGGTGTTCTATTGGAGACAGTTTTTTTGCTGTTTTTGACCTATTTGGGTATAAATGAGTCTTTGGGTCCTCTTTGGAGTCAGTCTTACATCTAAAAAAGCCTCGATCTGCCCCGCTCGCAAACGAGCCGAGCTCAAGCTCGGTCAGATTCCAGCCTCGCTTGTTTGACTCGTTGACGGCCAGTAGTGCGACCGAGCTCGAATCCGTAACGCCCAAGTTGCCGCGGACCTTTTTCTTTCCCCATCGGCGGCCGTCGTCTCCGTCCACAACGCCGCGTCGCCGCCGCGTCCTGCGCTCTCTGGCTTCTCTCCTCCGCTCCTGCGCCGCCTCGGCCGCGGCCCGGTTCTGTGCCATCCGCTCCCTCGCTACCGCCGCCGCGGCGTCTTGGTCGGCGCGTCACAGCCCTCCCCTCCGCATTCCCACCATGGCGGAGTCGTCGACGAAGGCCGATGAGGAGAACCTGAAGAAACTCAGGCTGTTCAATACCATGACGAAGGAGAAGGAGCTCTTCCGGCCACGGGTGGAGGGCAAGGTCGGAATGTACGTCTGCGGTGTCACGCCCTACGACTACAGCCACATCGGCCACGCGCGTGCCTACGTCGCCTTCGACGTCCTCTTCAGGTAGCCACATTTGTTGGGCCGGCTGTTACTACGCGATGTGTTTACTCGACAGAATTCGATTTCTATTGACTTTTTGTCGCTGTGTAAGAACTCGAGGAACAAGAATTTAGTTCAATAATTGCTTTCACTGCCATTACAAGTGAGATTGTTCGATCGTTTCTCGTAATTGGCAATTATCTTGCGGTGATGGCTCTAGTGTAGTGGGTTTATGGGTTGTTCGTCATGCTCGGGTTAGGTATCCAGTACCTGCTAGGTGGAGCCAGGCGATGTTTGAACTGCATTATGTTCTAGTTGCCTTGCCTCTGAAACCTGCCACATTATGTTCTAGTTGCCTTGCCTCTGAAGCGTGCCACAGAGGATACATTTGTCATTGATATCACCTTGGTGCTATGGATTATGTTTATGCTGTGTTGGTTGAACTCAAACTCACAATGGTTTGCTTGAAATTCTCTGTTGCAAACATTTCTATAATTTTGGTAATATATTATTATACAATTGATTCCACCTTCCATGCAGGTACCTAAAGTTCTTGGGATATGAAGTTGAATATGTCCGGAACTTCACGGACATTGATGATAAGGTAATAATTTGGCCATATCATTCATGAGGTACACTTTAGTAGTTGAGGAAATGGAGAGAACCTTTGAGGTCTCATCATGGAAGGATAATAATCTTAAATATTGCAAAGTGCAATATATAAGACAACATGCTTATGCTTCTACACTAGTTATCTGGTTCTTTCGTTTAAACATGATGTGCAATAGTTTCCCTCGTCCCAGCACCACTTGTTTTCAATGCACGCATTGTTCGCACTTCACAGAACGGATCCCAGGCTTAAGTCATGTTCTAGAACCTATGTGATGCTGTTGTTTTAGGAATTTGGGTTAGGGTTTAGGATCAGACCTCTATACTATTCTATCTATTTTGCTATTTTGCAGGGGTTGAATAATTTAAAATAGAAAGTACTAGCACAATGCCCTTACTTTGCCACGGATTTAGAACAAACATGCATATATTTATTATTAAAGAAACTGTAGACATACCACGGAGGGGCGGAAGACGATGGAGTGAGACCACCAAACGACCGATGACCACATACTAGCCATCAACTCAGAATTTTTTTATAGCATAGATATTTTTCTTTATTTTGCCAAATGGTCTTCATTATCTAAAAGATTAGATATATACTTTTTTCTTATATTTTAATGCTGTAGTGAACCCAGAACTTGTTTAAATGTACAGATTATTAATCGCGCAAATGAAGCTGGCGAAACAGTTGAGAGTTTGAGTGGCCGATTTATCAATGAATTCCTTCTTGATATGGCTGAGCTCCAGTGCTTGTCTCCAACTCATGAGCCACGTGTAACAGAGCACATCGAGCATATTATAGAGTTGATAACAAAGGTATGTTTGAGTATTGCAGAAAGTAATACCTAGGCAGCATGACTGATAGCAAATAACGTGTTTACTTATTCTTTCCTAATACTGTTCAGTTGTTGTCGTAAACAAAAACAGCACTGTTGATTACATTATTTTTAGCATACATTGTAAAGTCTATAGTTTTACACAATATTTGATTGCCAGCATAATTAGCAATCATACATAACTTACTGTATACAGTTCTTGTGGTAGGAACTGTTTTATGATCCCTTTTATCTTGCATATCGCAAGAAACTATTACTCGGCAACTCAGTTCTTTCCCAATTTATGTATGTTTCTGGGCAGATAATGGAGAATGGGAAAGCCTATGAAATGGAAGGAGATGTTTACTTCTCAGTCGATAATTACCTTGAATATCTCCGTTTATCTGGAAGAAAGTTAGAGCACAATCTTGCAGGTGCTCGAGTTGCTTTTGATACAAGGAAACGTAATCCTGCAGATTTTGCCTTATGGAAGGTTAGCTTGATGCGTTGTATTTCTAGCTTACTCTTATGTCTTGTCACTTTCATCTTATCCTTTACCAATCTTTCAGTCTGCAAAGGAGGGTGAGCGTTTCTGGGATAGTCCTTGGGGACGTGGAAGGCCTGGCTGGCACATCGAATGCAGTGCAATGAGTGCTCACTTTTTGGGACATGTGTTTGATATTCATGGCGGAGGGAAAGATTTGATTTTTCCTCACCATGAGAATGAACTTGCACAAAGCCGAGCGGCGTATCCAGAAAGTGAAGTTAACTTCTGGATGCACAACGGCTTTGTTAACAAGGATGGCCAGAAAATGGCTAAATCAGAAAAGAACTTTTTCACGATCAGAGATGTAAGGGGTGAACATCTGGTCTTTTAACTTATGAAGTTCTTTGACTAAGTCTAAACCATTTTAGTTCCTTTTGAGATCAGTGACAATTGTTTCCTTTCAGATCCTTGCTCAATACCACCCAATGGCGTTGAGATTTTTCCTGATGCGTACACACTACAGATCTGATGTAAACCACTCTGATAAAGCCCTTAAGATTGCTTCTGATCGTGTGTACTACATTTATCAGGTGCTTGTCTTGGACTTCAAATATTGGCCATTGCGTTAATCTCCGACCTCTTTATGGATTTGGGCATTAATTATCCTTTTTTATCTAATGCTCAATGCGAAATATATGCAGACTCTATATGATTGCGAGGAAGTGTTATCTATTTACCGTGAAGAGGATATCTCTGTCCCAGTACCAGACGAGGATAAAAAATCGGTGGACGACCACCATTTAGATTTCTTGAAACATATGTCAGACGATCTTAAAACTACAGATGTTCTGGATAGCTTCATGAATCTATTGAAGTCCATAAACAGCAATCTCAATGATTTGAAGGTATGTTGGTATTGTTTATTGTGCTTCCTAGTTCCAAGGTTCATATGTTCTGAAATCATACCTTTCATTTTCCTTTTGGCTTTAGACATATTTTCAACTTTCAGAAACTGCAGGAAAAATTAGAACGACAAAATAAGAAACAGCAGCAGAACAAGAAGCAGCAACAACTACAAAAACGGCCAGAACATCATGTTCGAGCTCTAATTGCATTGGAGTCAGAACTTAAAAATAAACTATCTATACTTGGTCTGATGCCACCGTCGTCTTTAAGTGAGGTACTAAAGCCACCTATTCTTCTGTAATAAAATTATATCACTGTATAACACGTTCTATGACTATGATGTTACATGTTTCACGAACAAAATTTCGTTCCAATAGGCACTGAAGCAGCTTAAAGGCAAAGCATTAAAGAGAGCCAAGTTGACCGATGATCAATTGCAAGAGAAAATTGAGCATAGGAATGATGCAAGGAAGAACAAACAATTCGATGTGTCAGACAAAATCAGGAAAGATCTTGCTGCCCTGGGCATTGCCCTGATGGACGAACCAACTGGTACCGTCTGGAGACCGTGCGAACCGGAGCTTGTAACCGCTGCAGAGGATGGAGCTGAAACAAGTATGTCTAGCCAGTGACGTTGGCGTAGACTCGAGGCATTTCCAGTGTGTGTCACTGTGTAGAGGGCGGGAAGCTACAGGGTGACAGAAACATAGTGTGTTTGAGTTGTAATCAATCCTGTTAGTCTGTCTAGTGGGTCCAGATTGTCATGATCAAATTGACTTATGATCTGGACTCTTGGGTATCTTTCATGCGTGGTAGAAGTCAATTTTGGGTCTCATGATTATATAATGCAGTACATAAATTGCTGGCTCTGAAATAAACTGGTACCATTAAGGAGTATGCTAGGGAAATGGATAGTCTTCGTTATCAAGTCTGTGCATAATGTTGCTTATGATGAGATGTTCCTTACTTCTCATTTTGTCAGTGTCCTGAAAAATGACATAAAATGGTCAGTTGAATCTCAAGTTCCTGACAGTGCTGACCGAGCTTGTTGCTGGCTAGAGTTCAACAACAGGTGTTAGACAAGCAAAAGGTCAAGACTACCAAATTTTCTTCTGTACCCAAATATGGTCAAGATAAGCAAAAGGTCAAGACTACCAAGGTCAAGAGAACAAAGCTGCGGCTACCTCTTCACCACTATAGAAAGAAAGGCAACTCAGAGACTTCAGAAGGGCAAAATCTCTTCTATTTTTGTTGGGAGAAATATGATGCTGAGCATATTCAGGCCGGCACCAAGAGACCAAAGAGTCAGGCTAATGCTCTGGTTGTCAATAACATTGATAAAAATTACTGAAAGAGGTTTTAACTCAGTTGGCATTGGAGGATTCATTGCCTTCTGAGTTCTGTCAGTTGTCCGGAACTCAAGAGGTTGATTGCATGAGAGTGGGAGCTCCGGTTAAAAAATGCGTCTCCGGTAACTAAAGCAACAGGCCAACAACCCCATATTTACGAAAGTGTTCCTTGGGAAGTTTCAAATCTAATACTCTGAATGAACAGAAAGGAGCATTATATTCTTTGACATTGAGGGTCTCAATCCAATTTGGTCTTTGCTTATTGTTTCGCCCAATTTGGCCTTTTATTGTGGTGGCTGGTGTGGCCAAGCACTAAACTACGGCGGTCTGTCAGTCGGAGAAAGGTTGCTCCGACGCTTAACCTATAGTTAGTGCGCGATGCGCCGATGCCGTTGTGCTGGAAATCACGTTGCGTGCATTGAACCTGCTGCGAGTAACAAAGAGCGCATTCAGTTCTCAATTTGTAACTTTTTTTTCAAACGTATTTGTAAGTTTGTGAATGGACTTGGCCCAAACTTTATAGATAGATGAAACAGGCTAATAATATGCGGTCATAATATTCCAAATGTTTACAAAAGTTTAATTTTTCATTGATCCACTATCCTAACCACGTTACTTTGCAAATGACGAGAGTAATATTTTGCATTTGGCTACCATAGAGCACACTTTGTAACCTTTTATTATTAGGGGCACGCGCAAAAACGGCCACGTTTTGGTTGCCAATTCTGAATCGGTCCTCTTTTCTAGATTTTTGCAAAAATAGACATGTTTTTTAATATAAAGCTGCCATCAAGTCCTGTTTTGAGATGCCGTTTACTAAATCCTTCTTTTCAAATTAAAAAAAAAAGAAATCTTTGAAAGGACCGGACTACCCCTGGCTATTCTCTTCTTCACCGTGTGTTCTTTGTTCTCACGACCTCCTTTCTTTCAGTCTCTAATCTCCCGTGGCCTCTGCTCCCTAACCCTAAGCGAGAGGGCAGCAGCGCGGGCGAGGCTGGAGAGGAGCACAACGCGGTGGGGCGTGGCTCCGCCAGGGCGACTGGACAGGGCGCGGGTGGAAGAGTGGCCGAGCGACAGAAGAGAGAAGAGCGGCTGAACAAAGGTGTCGGGCAGGAGTGGGGGTGGCTTACAGCTAAGGTTTACACTACCATTTTGAATGGAAAAAACCGAGATGTCCAATTTTTTAAAAAACTAGAAAAACCGGTCCGGAAACAGACAAAATTCAAATTCCATTTTGAATCCGAAAATCGAAAGTCGATCGAAAACCGGTCCTAATTTCGAAAAACCGTTTTTTAAGAGAGGAAAAATAGAAAAGTGCAAAAAAATATATGAAATTTTGAAAAAAATTGAAACAAAAAATATGTAAAAAAAAGATGCAATTTGCAGCGCAATGGTGCAACATCAACACGAAAATTCGATCGTTTGCTCGGTCAAAAAATCAAGGGAGTTTGCTGGTTAGAAAAAGAGACAAAAGGGCCTTTTCTTTTTTTTTTCAACCCAGGAATCTTGCATGATTTTTTGGACCCATCAAAAAGGATCGAATTTTCGTGTTCTTCTTCCACCACTGTGTTGCAAATTTCATCTAGTTTTTTTTCATAATTTTGAAATTTAAAATTGAAAACCGGTTTACCATGGTATTGCAAACCCTGCTCACGGTTGGGCACGGCTCACGTCCCGTCCACCATCCGACTCTTCTTAATCCAGCCAATTCTTTGCTAATGTTTTATCCGGATGGGTCCATGCAAAAAGCAAATAGTTAGGATATAATTTGTCTGTTGAATCAAGAAACTTTGTCTGTAGGACGGACAAAGATTTTTGGTTTAGTGTCCTACAAACCAAGCCAACATTATTTAGCATCCTGTAGACAAATCGCCAAGATATGAGGAGAACATTCCGGTCGGATGCATAGTCATTCTCATATTCTTTAAAGGTACATCCCTGACATAATCTTTTAATTTTTACACCCCTTTCTCTTGTCACTGCACATGAAGACCCTCTATCTTTGATTGAATTGAGTTTGATTTTTTTTAACAATGAGTTGAGTTGATTCGATGGTGGTTGATCGTTTAATAATTGACCGGCGACTAAATTTAGATATTGAAATCGTTAAAATGACGCTGACAATCCATGTTCTTCTTGTTAGAAGCTTCAAAGTTTTTATGTGCATGATACTTAAATTAAAAATTGATAAAGCACTCTAGATGGTTCATTGCTAGTTTGAAGGTCGGTCTGTCGAGGAGACGACAAACAAACTTAAAGCTCCAAACCGAGTTGGAGAAGAAAAACCCACATGTTCGTACTGTAGCAAAATTTTGGAACGAGTTCGAGTTGTTTACAAACGTACTAGCAAATTGCTCCGGATTACAAGCAGGTGTCGGATTAATAATTTCAAACCTAAATCGAACTGAAAAACCGCACGATTAGCCCGTTGGCATCATTAAATCGATCTCGAACTCTCTATCGAGGTTCTTATAAATCGCCCAGCCTGTAGCCACCTCTCCTCTTCCTCCCGATTAATCCCACCTCCATCCAAAGCTGCTCACGCCCCCAGAAATAAAGCAGCACCGAGGGGGCGGCGTGCCAGTCCCATCGCCAAAACCCTAACCCCGATCCGATCGAGGAGCGCTGCTTCCCATGGCGGGCACCGCAAGCCAGGCGAGTCTCCTGCTTCAGAAGCAGCTCAAGGGTACGGATCCGAACACCCCCCCGATCACTTGTCCTTTTTCGCCCCGATTCGCCGCGATCGGCTCCTGAATCCTGATCCCTTGTGCTTTTGTTTGAGTGCTGTCGCAGATCTTGCGAAGAACCCAGTAGATGGGTTCTCCGCCGGGTTGGTGGATGATAGCAACGTCTTCGAGTGGCAGGTCACCATCATCGGCCCGCCCGACACCCTATAGTGAGTTCGAACTCTGCGCGCCCTGTGATTATTACTGCACTAGTTCCCTAGGGTTGTAGATTGCATGCTTGATGCGCGCGCCGGGTCACCTTTGGTCCGAATTCTTTTGGTTGCATGGTGTGTACCGTTCAAATTCCATGTTGCGGTATCGATTCGATACTCTTGCTGGTGAATTATGGTGTAGCGCAGTGGATTCCATGTTTTGATGCTGATCTGTAACTGGCTGATGAATCTAGGCATCAGCTGCTGTCGAACATGATCGAATAGTTCAGCTTACTGACTTTGCAGTTAGCTTTGTATGTCAGCAACTCACCATCGCTTTGCTTGAAGGGTAGCAAAATGATCTAGATACATGCATATCTGTCATGGGTGGCTTATGAATATGTTTATTTCATAGTTGTTTTTATAAGCAACTTAATGCTTATTTGTTTCTGATATGTGCGTAGTTGCATTTATGATAATCAGCATATTATATTAATTTGATCAGAAAAAAGAAAACAGATTTTGAATTAGTGTATAAATCAGCAGTTGTAAACTGATTTTTTTAGAGTTCAGGGCAGTACAGACATGGATACAATGCTTGTTTGGTCAGTGATGCTTGGTACCGGTGCTTATTTGAGTAAAATAATACCACTTGATGTATTTTTTACAACTGCGTCATACTTCATGCCATGAAATATTAAATATGGACCAATGATGTAAATAGGTACATGGTTTTTGTGATCGTGTTATCACAATTTCTTCTTAAGAAAGGCTTAGAACTATTTTTTGTTTGGAGAAGAATGTTCAAGTTCCTAAAAATTGTGACCTGTTAATAGTTGAAAGGAGGTTCTCCCAGATTTTGAACATCATTATTGATCCAGGGCATCAACTGAACTGTGCAGCCAACATAGACTCTTTCTCCCGGGCACATGCAAACAACAATTAAACAAAGTACTTGATGCAGCTAGGGTTAGTTTGGTTGGAGACCGGAGAAACTCGCCTGAGTCAGGCAGCAACCTCAGGCGTCCGATTTCGGACGCCTGCGGCTGACGCTCGCGCCTGAGTCAGGCTGCCTGGCTCAGGGTGTCATCCAAACACGCCCCTAGTGCCTGGGTAGAGTGGCTGAACGAACTGAGCAGGGCATCCAACAATAACAGTTTGCTGGAGTGAAACCAGTGGCCCTAGGATGATTAAGCATTTCAAACCTAAGTGTCTTGTTTTCTGATGATCTGATTACTTCTTTTGTTCATGGTGATGTGCATTGCATCATGGAGTTTGTGGTATCTAACCTCAGGAGACTTTGCGTCTATATTAATTCTAGGCTAGGTTCAGAGTTGTACCTCTTCCTTAAGGTTGAGTTCATATGATTTACCATTTGCCACTAGTTGAGACTGCAGTAGCATCTTTATTTAAGTGATTGTATATTTCTGTAGCTGTTTCTTTGTTGTCTGCAGTAAAACATAGATATGCAAACTTATCTTGCTTTATTTCCTGAAATTTCATGAAATTAAATGTGGTCAATTTTTCTTTTTGCAGTGATGGAGGCTATTTCAATGCAATAATGACCTTCCCACAGAATTATCCCAACAGCCCGCCATCAGTACGATTTACCTCTGAGATGTGGCATCCAAATGGTGAGCTCTTCCCAGCAAGCTGATATTCATATATGATATATCTGATATTACTTCTACTATTATTATTATTACAGTATTCTGATAGTGCTTATTATGTCGAATTCTCAGTCTATCCTGATGGACGCGTGTGCATTTCGATTCTTCACCCACCTGGTGAGGATCCCAATGGTTATGAGCTTGCGAGTGAACGGTGGACACCAGTGCACACGGTAGGTCCATTCAGGGCACATAAATGTTTTGTTTGCTCTTTTTACTCTGTGGAGGAACCACACTCCTAATTAAGCTGCAAACTGGCACGTCAGAACTGATTTGAAATTTAGAATCTGAAAAAAAATTAAAGGAGTGATTTCTCGTTTCTGTGTTAATCTGAATATTGTAGTGAACACTCGTTACCTTTTAGTTACATCGAGGTTGCCTCTAAACTAGTAAATAGAGTCCTTTAAGTGTTTAAGACAAAATTCAGGCTGATTTCTATTGTGCGGTAGGAATCTATTTTCAGATTTCTTTTGTTGCAATGAGCTGAACTTTAGATTCACAAACCAACTTGATAGTTAGCAACTATGTTCATCAATTTCTAGTTTATCTTAGTTTCATTGATAGATGTATACATTGTTGTTTCACATGATTCTACCCAAAACTTCATAATAATCTCACATCTCTTGTTGATCTTTACTTTACCATGCTGTGGTTTAATTATATTGAATCTACGCTGTGTTTTTCTGCAAGTTCCTTGAACACCAACTTGTTTCTTTCTTTTGCTACTTACAAAGCTTTCACTGTGTGCAGGTTGAGAGTATAGTTTTGAGCATCATTTCGATGCTCTCTAGTCCAAACGATGAATCTCCAGCAAATATTGAAGCGGCTGTAAGTGCACTTGACATTATCTTCTTTCTTTCTTATGTGAAATATGCCTAGACGAAAGGACCATGGAATAAATAATTTGTTTGGCAACCCTACCAGAGCAACATTAAAAGCAGTCACTTGTCTGATTTGCAATTGCAACAGTTATTTTGCTGATTGAGCAAGGCACATTGCATATAGCACATCTGCATCATTGCTGAGTTATCAAACTAATCTCCTAGTCTTAGTGAGAATATGTGAAAGCTTCCCAGGATTGGTTGAAACGATGTAGTATGTACAGTTTCTTGATAGCAGATGAACTCACTCTGGTTTCTGATATTGTACCGAGTTTCTTTTCTTGCAGAAGGATTGGAGAGAAAGGAGGGACGATTTCAAGAAGAAGGTTAGGGCATGCGTCCGCAAATCTCAAGAAATGTTCTGAAGAGGAAACATTTGGGGAGTTTAACTAGTGCTGCAATTGGTGTGGTGCACTCATCATTCACCCAATGTCACCTGTTTCAGCAGTTTCACGCCTCCCCTGTATATTTTCCATTCAGTGTCATTCGTATGGTGGTGTTGGTCTTGTCTCCAGAGAAACTCGGGAATGTCACGTATCCTTAGAATTCGATTGTATTATGTGGCATGAAGTAATGTCGAAGAATATTTTGAACATGCTGCCACCTAATGATAATTTTCTTGATGAACATCGCAAGAAAGAAATTATTGTGTCCTAATGCATTTTAGTTTCACATTTGTTTTTGGATCTGCCGAATGTGCTTGCGAACTGGAGCAGATCTAGTCTGATCAGTTTATTTTAAGCACACAAGCTCTGGATTTGTTATTATCCACATACAATCTGAAATTGTGGGGTAAATATTCTTCTCTTGAGATACCTGTACTGTCGCAGCTGTTATAAGTACTAAAAAAATGCCTGGAATAATTACTATTAAGCTCTGTGTAACCTGAACAACTGTTAAAAGTACCAAAAAAAACCTGGAGTGATTACTTTAAGCTCTGTGTAACCTGAACAGCCTGATAAAAGTACTAAAAAACCTGGAGTATTAAGCTCTGTGTATCCTGAACAGCCTGTTAAAAGTACTAAAAACAAACCTGGAGTAGTGGCGTGATTACTATTCTGTGTAACCTGGGTGTTGCATCTTTTTTTCATCATCATTCCAGCTAGTATGGATGACTCTTGCATCAGAAGCGGTTTCGTGGTGTAGTTGATTACACTTAAGGTACTTGTTTATTTAGTGGAGATAAAGATGGCCGTGGACATACAAGCTAGTATGGATGACTCTTGCATCAGAAGCGGTTTCGTGGTGTAGTTGGTTATCACGTCAGTCTAACACACTGAAGGTCTCCGGTTCGAACCCGGGCGAAGCCATATTTTTTCTTGCCTCTTTTTCAACAAGCCAGAAGTGGAATCCAAGGATGTACTATTATCGGGGTGTTCGGTTGGAGGATGCAGTTGCAGTTGCAGTTTGAATAGTGAGAGAGAACACTGTAACGGAGGAAATAGACACTGTAGCAACGCGTGGACTGTAGCACCAGCATCAGCAGCAGCCGGCTGAACTTCCGGCTGCCGAACGCGCCCTATATTTGCTTGATGAAGCAAAAATAAACTTTTTCATCTTAACAGCCTCTTTTATCAACAAGCGAGAAGTGGAATCCAAGGATGTACTCTTATATTTGCCTGATGAAGCAAGAATAAACTTTTTTCATCTTAACAACGACACACGTCTGTTGCACCTAACGACTCTACTGTTGATACCCCGTAGCTGACAATCTTGGCCACTATCGCTAATTGGCAAGCTCTCTCTCTCTCTCTCTCTCTCTCTTTTTCTTTCTCTCTCTCTTTTTGACACGCTGGTAAGCTCATTGAAAACTTTGAGTTTGAAGGAAGAGCTAATAAGGAAAGAGATAAGCCAGTGGAGCCCTGCTTTGGTCTCTGGTTTGATGGATAACACAAGAATTAATGTCGTAGCAACATTAGCAATGAGAGTATTATGCACCCTTTATTTTTTTCTTTGCCTTTCATTGTGATGTGGGAATTTCGGTGGATGTGGAAGGACCGACTAGTACCCAAATATCATATGATTATGGGTGTCGAACAAGGGTTTGCAATTTCATTGGAGCAGCCGAAACCACTGGGGACTGGTTTTGCGAAAACAACTGAAATGGAAATTCTGATTTGGATGAGTTCAAACCGGTAAATCTTGCGGTTTGAGCGGTTTACTGAGGACAAATGAAAAAATGAAAAAAAAAGTATTTTTGGCATGACCTTTGATAATTGTTTGTAACATCATTAGGCACAAATTTAGGATGTGTTTGTTTGAACCTAGCTAGTCAAACTATTTGCCAAAAAAATAAGAGTTTCATGGTGACACACACTTGACACTTGGGTTGTTTTCCGTTCGTGATGGACCGGTAGTACAAGCAGGTGAATTATCTCAAAACCTGTTTCATTAGGTTCACCTCTTAGGTAAGTTTCTGCTACAATATCAATTAGTAATGTACAGTGTTTGTGTCAGGTGAACCTGAAGCTGGTGCAAGCCACACCAAACGGGCCTTAATAGTCTTGAGCAAAAGTTTTTTCTGTATGGCAAACATAAGACAAATAACGTTTTTTCTGCACCCCGAAATTACACGGCGATGATGGGGCTATAGCCAAATGACATTTCTTTGAACCACTCAATTAAGTCCAGTTGGCAAATAACGTGAAAGCAGAAACAAAACTTCTACTACTAGTACACTTAAAACGGTTCGGAAGCGGAACTGGGAGGGAAAAGTTAAAACGGAACTTGCCCCCGCGCGCGCAAAATTAATCTACACAGCCTCTAAACGGTTCCTTGATCCGTACCCCAGAGCGGTCACCCAATCAGCATCTCCCACGCGTCTTCATCTGCACCGCCCATCCGTAGAACGCTCCAGATCCTGCCATCTCATCGATCCATGCCCTCCCCTCTCCACCAATCACGGCCCACCTCGCCGCTTTATATATATTCCCGCGCCTCACCGCCATTCCCCATCGCATCATCATCACTCACGCAACCACCTCGTCCAGCATCGTCGCGAGTTTCCTTCAACCTCCCGTCGTCCTCGCCCCGATCCGCGCGTGATGGCGCCGAAGGCGGAGAAGAAGCCGGCCGAGAAGAAGCCCGCGGAGGAGAAGGCCGAGAAGGCTCCCAAGGCGGAGAAGAAGCCCAAGGCGGAGAAGCGGCTGCCGGCGTCCAAGGAGGGCGGCGACAAGAAGGGGAAGAAGAAGGCCAAGAAGAGCGTGGAGACGTACAAGATCTACATCTTCAAGGTGCTCAAGCAGGTGCACCCGGACATCGGAATCTCCTCCAAGGCCATGTCCATCATGAACTCCTTCATCAACGACATCTTCGAGAAGCTCGCCGGCGAGGCCGCCAAGCTCGCGCGCTACAACAAGAAGCCCACCATCACGTCGCGCGAGATCCAGACCTCAGTGCGCCTCGTCCTCCCCGGCGAGCTCGCCAAGCACGCCGTCTCCGAGGGCACCAAGGCTGTAACCAAGTTCACCTCCTCTTAGATTGTTAGATATGTTCCCCTTTGACCAGTTTATGTTCTTGCCTCTTCCCCATTTCGTGGGGTTGATGATTAGTTTGTAATTGGTGGTGTTGGATCACGAAAAAAATTGAATGAATGCTGCAGCTATATTTGCTCTCTGAATCTGTTCTTGCTGTATGAAGATTGTTCTCGTGATATGGTAATACTATCTGTAATTCTCATTCTGAACCAGAATAAAAAGAGAATTCGTATTCCTATTATAGTTGATCGTGTATCAGTTTTGGGTGTCGTCGGCGTCCTCTGGATTGATGAATTCTTCCGGCAGGCTGCTGCCTTGTAGGTCGGAGCCGTAGACGTGCCCCATCTTTGTCCGCTTCGTCTCGAGGTACTTCTCGTTCTCCTTGGTGATGGGCGAGATCACCGGCACCCTCCCCACCACGGCGAGGCCGTAGCCCTTGAGCCCGATGAACTTGGCCGGGTTGTTGGTCATCAGCCGCATTGTGCGCACGCCGATGTCCCGCAGCATCTGAAAAGGACAAAGCATTTGGAAAATTTTACCGCGTCAATCTCCCTCTGAACTCTGACGAAATGAGCCAAGAATTCTCGCCGGATTGTGGTGCGTGGATTGAGAGCTCTGATTACCTGGGCACCGATGCCGTACTCGCGGGCGTCCACGGCGAGGCCGAGCTCGATGTTGGCCTCGACGGTGTCGTGGCCCTCGTCCTGGAGGTTGTAGGCGCGGAGCTTCTGGCCCAGGCCGATGCCACGGCCCTCGTGGCCTCGGAGGTACACGACCACGCCGCGGCCGGCCTTCTCGATCAGCCGCAGCGCCAGGTCCAGCTGTTCGCCGCAGTCGCAGCGGGCGGAGCCCAGGATGTCGCCTGTCAGGCACTCGGAGTGCACCCTCACCAGGACATCCTCGCCGTCGCCGATGTCACCCTACACATTAGGCACCGTAGAACTATGTCAACGCACATTTGCAGGGATCCATGTATCATACCATCCATTCACTGCATTTTTCAGCACAATCTGAACATCCTGACAAATGGAGACACGACAGAGCTTGCACTGCATACCTTCACAACTGCAATGTGCTCAGTTCCATCGAGCTTGGACTGGTAGCAATAAGCTTGGAAAAGGCCCCATTTTGTGGGCAAGCGAGACACAGCAATCAGCTCTACCAGCTTCTCCCTCTTCCTTCTATACCTGAACCACAAAAGTTTGAAATGAAACCTTCATAAAGAATATATACATCTGGAGCTATTCTAGAACAAGAACATTACACTCCAGTATTATTTTGTTTGTCTGAAACAAGACTCCGTTTATTTGTTTGATCTTGAAAGAAGTTATGTGAGTAGTAGAGGTTAAAGCAGAACAAACCAGCTATAGGTTCACAAAGGCTTCACCTTAAGGTATACTAACCGGATGAGATCAGCGATTGAAATGATTGGTATATCATGCTCCAAAGCCATCTGTTGCAGAACTGTTATGCCTGCCATTGAGCCAGCCTTCGGGTCCAAGATAGTCGACAGGACAGATACAGGGCGCAAACCCGCCAATGAGACAAGATCGACTGATGCCTCTGTATGCCCAGCTCTTTTGAGCACACCTCCATTTCGGTACTTGAGAGGGAATATGTGGCCTGGTCTTCTGATATCACTTGGCTTGGAATCAGGGGAGGCTAGAGTAAGGATGGTTTTCGCTCTATCTGCCGCTGAGACACCGGTGGATATTCCCAGTCTGGCATCCTGAATAGATTGAAAGGAAAGCTTCAAATTTGGCACAACAAACCAGACACTGGGAGGATTCTGGATCATTTAGTGGTTGCAGAGGGCGGGACAGATTTTTACCACTGTTACTGTGGAAGCAGCTGCTGAAATATCCTCAATTTCTGTGACTGGAGACATCATAGGAATCATCAATCTTGCTAGGTCCTTTTCCTTCATGCCCACTGAAATGATCCCAGAACCGTTCCTGATCATGAATGCAATTGACTCTGAGTTCACTAGCGTGGCTGCCATGACAAGATCCCCTTCGTTGTCTCCGTTTTCATCATCTACAGCAATAACAAACTGGAGAAGAATGAATAGTTAACTTTGTGGCTAAACTGAAAACAATAGAAATGCAGTTATGCATTCCAGGTCCTATACTGAATTTTAAAGCAAAAGGGCTTGCGCCATGGATATGCAAGTTAACAACAGAAATTGCCACCGTTAGAATTAACTCATGATAACCCTGGTGGACTAGGAAAGGGGCACTCATCTAGTTAAGCCGTATATATATTTTTTTAAAAAAAATAAAAGTCACTGAATAAGGTAAGATCATGCTTAATTGGGAGCTACTAATATATCAAGAAATACCAAGTACATGTGAAATATGATATTCAAGTAGCGATCTGCAATTCGGTATTGATCATGCAGGTTCCATGGCCAGGATGATCAAAACAAAGAGATGAAAAATACCGACTGACGCTCATGATATGATGCTACAAAAGAACAGGTTCTATGTGAACAGACTTCAGGCTGAAACTCTGAATATAACCATACAAATTACAGAGATGAAAAGTACCATTTTGCGAGATATCTAATGTGTTAACGTACCTTTCCTTCATGCAAAGCAGTTATGGCCTGGTCGATCGAGGAGAAACCGTCAGTAGGTTTGTCTGGATCACCCTCTGCATCACTGACAAAGAAACCTCCTGTTTCCTGAGTGATTTCAGCACCAACAGTTCGAACTGAGTCACCAGATTCATGGAGTCCATGGAAAACAGACCCATTACTGCTTTCGTTCAATGGTTCATCTAAATAGCCTGGATTGCCAAGTCCATCACCAGTCGCATAACATCTCAATTGTATGCATCCCTTTCTTATGACTGCAAATCTGATACTGTTAAGACCACCAGGACCTTGCTGAAACCTGAAAGATGTTCAGAATAACTGACATATTACACAACAAAGATATGAACATGAATGAGGTCTAAGAAAATTTCCAAGAATTTTCACATAGATAAAGGAAGTGGGAGAATCATACCGTGTGTTAACTATAGTGTGAGATGGCAAGTCGGAGCTCAGAAGAACACGGTCCATTTGGTGATCTCACGTGATCCTCAAATCTCAGCTCCAAAATATGTTTATATACCTCTATCTCCTGCAGTGTCACAACACCTCTCAGCCTATCACTTGGACTTATCTGCTCATGTGGATAACAGGAGGAAAATACAACATGGAGGCAAACTGACCACGTATTTCTGAGCTGCGAGATAGCAGCATCCGTGTCGACACATCGCACATTTCAGGTGATGCCAAGATATCACCCTTTGAACACTTTTTGTTGTGATCATGCTGGAGTGAGATGTAATAGAAGCTGGACCTGATAATGACAGGATTTTTTCATTTTCATTTTTTTTTTTGCATATCTCATCTTTTGTATGGTTTCACAAGATAATTGCAATCCAGAGAATGCAGTTACCGGATATCCCACTTCTTTCTGAAGAAACAGTACACATGTTCACCACATTGGAAACCATCTGAAAAAGGTACTGACAATCCAGAGACATTCCAAGCATCCTGTTTCTGAATTTGGAAGCCTCTGCGTTTTTCTCGCACTGAAAATTAGCCAAACGATCCTTGCTTGGTCCAGACCAGACAACAGGGCATGAAGCCAATTGCCATCCTGTTGATCAGTCATCTTCAGCTCATCGGCCCTTTCTCCTCATCTGATCAACAAGTACACTCTGCTGGCCTGCACCTGATGTTTTTGGCGGCGCTTGTCAACGCAGCCGGCACGCATGGCCGCGCTTGCAGGCGGTACGGCGGCCGAGCGGCCCCACCACGCCCAACCGGAGAACCCAAGGGCGCGGCGGCGCCGGAAAGCGCACGCGTCCAAAGAGAGCAACGGCGAGGGGGTGGCTGCCACAGCCGAGACGACGGCCCTGCGGTGAGGCTAGAGGCTTTTTCGAGTGGCGGATTGTCGAGGCTGCTCGCCGTCCTGCCCGCTTGGCTCCGCAATTACGGGAATGGAAATGCCTCCTCGTCAAAAGATCTCAGGCATGACCAATTTGAATTCAACTGAACAGCATCAGCAACCTGATTTGAATATAGGAGTATATGATAACTTTTTAACTAGGTAAGAGCGATGAAAAAGCTCCAGTGTCAAAAGATCAACAACCATCCATCACATGAATATAACTCTGATCGACATATGGCGTGGTCAGCTCCAGTGTAGCTCCCGGAATTTAAAAAGGGGCAGACATAAAACAGGGAGCAGCTGAAATAAACATTGAACCAACTAAACTGCAAATAGTTAAGTTGCTGCATCCATCATTTCACAAGCGGTGACTAATGACACCTGAGCAGTTCTGAACCATGTTTCTCTCAGGCTCGTTTCTTTCTGTCCACCTTCCCCAGCTTTGACTTTCGTTGGTTGAACACATGCATGTACAGTTTCAGCCACAGAAACGGATAGCAGACAAGAACACCCTGGGTTGTCGCCACACAATGAATCAGAATACAAGAAGCAGCTAAATTTTTATCACCAAACAGAACAGTGTAGGCGTGCATAATGTTTCAGTTTCACTGACTCGACGTACCACTAGAAAGGAATGGTAGCTCATGGAGAACTTCTCAAAGAAACCTGAATAGAGGTTCCTCTCCTTCACAAAGGGAAGGGCTTGGTATATGGTCCACACTGCAAAGAAAGAAATGATCAAGCTCAAATGTAACTGTATTGGGCAGTAGCCATGCTATGCGTAAGAGCATTTGAACTTACTTTCTCCTGGTCCGACCCCGATTGGATACAGTGGGATAAAAGCAGTGTACCTATGGTATAGGCATTGGCATGTGATCATCCACATGAATGATGATGTTCAGAGTACATACATAAAAATTGCTCAAGTTGCAGATGGGAAGTGCAAAATTCTGAAAAAACTAAGTGGAGCACGTAAAACTGTGAACTGGAAAATGCCTCTTAATTCGGCTGAATGGTAGTATGCATCTTCTAAAACTGAGAAGCAAATTGAGAGTAAAAAGAAAAAAAAAGGTGAATTGGCCCATTACAGTGTACTTCTATATCACGTGAAATCATCAAAATGGACTCTTAAGCCAGACAATCTGGGATTGACTTTGCAGGGTATGTACGATGAATTTCTCAAAAGGGCTTGCTGGCATGTGTTTTATGGGCCAGATCGTGATCGACGACGCCGGCGAGAAGATGGGCCACGACGTGGGAAAGGCGGCCCAATGCAGCGAAGCCCAGGAGGAGGACATGGACTGTGACGCGGCGGCGGCAGCCCATGGCGCGAGCACCCCCCATCCCCCCCCCCCCCCCCCCCCCCCCCCCCCACAATGGCCCAAAGTGGCTAGGTCAAGACCAAATTGAGTTAGGAAATAATAGATTAAATCTGGAAGGTAAATTAAATTAGGAAATAGAGTTGAGATTAGATCTCGTTGGAGTCTTTCTTAGAAAACAAGTCGAGTCCCCCTATAAATAAAGGGGTATGTAATCAGGCTTTCTCAAGAAGGAAAAAGGGTTAATCCCCTCCAACTCTCAGCTCTCCAGCTCTCGGCCGCCGTCCCCCCTCAACCCTAGCCGCTGCGCCTCCCCCCAAAACCCTAGTGCATCGCCGCCGCCTCCCCCTCCGCGGCGCCGGGCTGCGCCGCCGCCCTCCGCAGTCTCACTTCGCCGGAGTACAAGGAGGACCATAACAACATGCTTATACACTTATGCAACTTTTGAACACAGCGTTTTCATCCTTACAACCCTCTGTTGTTCTTACCAAATCATTCTCAATTTAGTGGGTAAATTACTTTTCAACACTAAGGAATGACTACGTGTTTCATACAAAATATTCCACGATAAATTTTCCATTCTCAGGATGACAAAATAAAATTTTCATGAAAAAACTGTAAAGATCATCTGCCAAAATTTGAATTTTATAGTAATACAACACTTGTATAGTAATACAGCATGAAGAATACTATAACTGAGATGTTTGATAGAACCTGAGATAAGTCAGCCATGCTGGACAAACTTTTAAGGTAGTCAGAGCATAATGCGAGTAGCGGATGACCTGTACTTTAAACAGTATCATAAAAGATTAACTTAAAAGCATATCTTGAAGTAAAAGGACCCAAAGGAAAAAAACAAAACTAGACAATACTAATACACACCTATGCAATACTTCACATTCACACATTGTGGGACACATAATAGGTCATGAATTAGCAGATACAGAAGTTTTTAGTCGGGCAGTAGAACTTTGTTACAAAAATACAATATTTTTAATGTTCATACTAGTTTAGTATTTCTTTTTTTTAATCCATAATAAGCAGTAGATATAATCTTTTCATCTGAATATAAATATGCCAATGGATTGAGAATTGAGAACTACATTCATCAGATCAACTCAAATAGATATAATAGATAAACAGAATAAGATTTTCTGTGATGGGTTATGCCAGGAATCAAGACATTGCATCCAATGTATTTAAAATACAATTGTGGTAGTTTGTGTGAACAAAGAAAGCAAATTAAATGAAGGGTGACTGTGTCACACCTCAGATATGCTCCAAGCTATAAATGTTATGAACACAGATAGGCTGCTCTGGACCTGCAGTTGCCAAATGTGAACTGAACTTATTACCTGGATGTGAAATCTAAGGAACTAAAGATATCCTTACATAATTTGCATTCTTCTTCGCTTGGCGAGAAACAGCCCCCCAATTCTGATACGTTGGAATACCAGCTGCTCACCTCGGGGATTTGCCGGACAACAGCAAGAGCGAAGTGAGTCCTCCCTCCCCATTGCAAGAAAGCAAGAAGCGGCGCTGTGGGCACCAATCCTAAACCAAAACGGCGCTCAGCATAAAAAAATAAAAATAAAAAACCGAAAGGAGTTCAGTTCATCTCACCAATTGCGGCGTGGACGGTTTCGAGAATCGCGCAGGTCTGCAGAAGGCCTTGTTAAAAAATACAGGAGAAATTGTTACGCGTCACTCGCAATTCGGATGCGATTGCATCAAACAAAGGAGGGGAGGCGGGAAGAGGAGTTACAGATGAGCTCGCCGACGACCGAGTAGGCAGAGTGGATGGAGATGGGAGGGGCGAGGCATGGCAGGAGGCGGAGGAGGGCGATGAACCTGAATTCACCAAGGAAATTGGCAGAGGAATCAGTAGCGGAAGCAGCAGCCGGCGGTTCGTCGTACATGGCGGTGGGCCGGTGGCTACCATCCTAGCGACTCGATGGAGTTGTAGCAGAGGAGGTAGAGCTTCGAAAGGGGAGCCATGGCGCTCAGTGCCGGCCGGCTGTGTGGCTGCCGTTTGGACAGCGAGTTGCTGCTGGCCAGGTGGTTCGGTGTTCCCCCAATTTACTGTTTGGGAGAGCTTAGCCTAAGACTATCTGCACTGGTGGACCTCTATTTTCAACCTCTAAAAAGAATATTCTATTCTAGTCATCAAGATTCTCTACTCTATATCAACTTCTCCCGCAGCGGTCAACCTCTATATCTCAACCTCTATACCAACTAAATTATATTTTATTTACCCATCAACGAACTCTCTCGGTCTCTCCTCCCCTCCCTCCCCTCGCGCGCCGCCGGCCACTCCCCTCCATCCCCTCGCGCGCCGCCGCCCCTCCTCCCTCCCCCTCATCCCTCGCGGCTCGCGCGCCGCCGCCCCTCCTCCCTCCCCTCCTCCGTCGCGGATCGCGCGCCGCCGCCCCTCCTCCCTCCCCCTCCTCCCTCGCGGTTCGGCACATCTCGAGCTCCTGCTCCCCGCCCAGCTCCCGAATCCGGCGATGGCGGGCTCGTGCGCCCACGTCGCGGCGGTGGGCATCGGCCGCGCTATCGCCTTCCGCGTCGCCGCCGCCGGCCTCGGCCTCGTCCTCGTGGGTCGCAACCCGGACAAGCTCGCCGCGGTGGTCGGCGAGATCAAGGCCGCGGACAATCCTTCGTGCTCGACTTCGCCGACGAGGGCCTCGCCGCGGGCGTCGAGGCGCTCAAGGAGGCCATCCGGGGCCTCTTCCCCTCCGCCGTCTCCTCGCCCCCCACCTCCGCCCCCACCTCTTCCCCTCCGCCGTCTCCTCGCGCTGCACCCGCGACGGCACGCGAGGCCGCCGCGCTCGAGGTCACTGCCGCCTCCCGGTACACCAGCGGCCTTGCGATGGCGGAGCCAGCCAAGAACGACGCCCACGTCGTGGAAATCCCGGTGTCCGTCGCGCTCCTCTTCGCCGCCCCTCCTCCCTCCCCTTCCTCCCTCCGCCCGCCGCGCGCTGCGCAGCATCTCCAGCGACCGTCCCAGCTCGTGGAGGCGCGGGGTGCGAGTCGTGGGTCGTCGATTTATTCTCTGTTTGTTCGATTTCTTCGATTTGTCTCCTCGCCCTTCTTCGATTTGTTGTCCGTTTCTTCGATTTGTGGCTCGTCGTCGTCGGCGTCGGTGGCGTCCTCGTCGACGTCGGCGGGGCGGCGGCGGAAGGGCGCGAGCGCGGGGCGTCCGCGGAAGGGCGCGAGGAGCGTCGGTGGTTGGGTCTCCGCGTCCGAGGTGGGCCCGCGCCGATGGGTAGCGGGAGCTCGCTATCCCGCCAGGTTTGGCGTTCACGGGAGCGGCCGCTACCCTCCAGGTCGCTTTAGCGTCCCCCGCTGCAGCTCTTTTTTACGCTAAAGCGACCTGGAGGTCGCTTTACAGTTCCCCGGTGCAGATAGTCTAAGGCTGCCCGCACTGGGCTCCGGTATAGCTCCTTCAGTAAACCTTTAGCGGAAAAACGCCCGCACCAGGGCACGCTATCTATCACAGTAAAATAGAGGAGGGCTCCCGTTCCGCTACTCCCAGAGGAATCCCGGGACTCCGCTACCTCGCGTCCGGGCCCACCACTTCACGGTCGCCTCTTCCCTCCCGCGCTCGGCTCCTCCTCATCGATGAAGCGGCGCTGCTCGGCGTCCGCGAAGGAGAGGCGCGGGTCGGCGCCGACGAGGTGAAGAAGATTCGCGCCATCCCAAGACGAGACGAGAGCGGCGCGGAGACCTCGGCGACGGCGCGCGATGGTGCTCGACGAGGACTTGCTCGAAGAAGAAGACGACGGACAGCCGCGGGCGCGGCGGAAGGGGGGAAAGGGAGAGAGGCCGGCCGACGCGACGGCCGTCCACTCCCCGGACGGCGACACGGCGGGGCAAAGTCCGCGACGCCGGGCGGGGTGAGCCGGCGCGTGGTTCCGGATTCCCGCCTCCGCCCAACCCGCCGCGGGGCGGTCGCCCGTGTTCGCCGCCCGCCGCGCGCGCTCGCCCCTCCTCGCCATCACCGCCACCTGCAGCCACCACACGCGCCTCGTCCGTCCTTCGTAGCCGACCAGAAGCGGGCCGGGGCGGCAGCAGGACCTTCGGGCGTCCTGCGCGTCCGCGTCGATGCAGGGCGGAGGAGGAGCAGGCATCGGGGCAGAGGAGGAGCAGGCATTGGGGCTAGCGGTCGTAGCGGAGGCGCAGCTCGTCGCGGGCGGCGCGGGTGGTCGGATTTTGAGTTGGGCGGCGGATTGCAGGTCGGACATGGCGAGATTGGAGCTGGGTCGCGGGAATGGAGCAGGGCGGACGACGAGCCGGCATTGGGAGGCGAGGCGGTGCGGGGAGGCGGGGCCGCGGGGAGGAGAGGGCGCCGCCGGGGTCGCGCCGCTGCGGGGAGGAGAGGGCGCTGGCGTGCGAGAGGAGAGGGCGCCGGCGGAGACAACGAGGGAGAGAGCGAGAGCTCGCGAGAAAGAAGTAGAAGCCGGCGGAGAGAACGGGGGCGGCGGAGAAAAAAGGAAGAGGAAAAAAAATAGGAGAGAGAGGAGAAGGTAGTTGGAATGGTTGAATAAAATATAAGTTAGTTGGGATAGAGGAAGGATACAGAGGAATGATGGGTGCGGGAGAAATTGATTTAGAGGAGAGAATCTCGATGACCAGGACGGAATATTTCTTTTAGAGGAAACTTATAGAGGAACACGAGTGCGGAGAGCTTAATACGGGTTAGACTATCTCCAACCGACTACCTAAATATGACTTATACTTCAAAATGAATTCTAAAACATAAAAAACGAGTGTCCAACTGACGACCCAGATGAAGATTCAAAATGGAAGCCGTCTGCCCCTGTGACGCACAAATAAGGCAGCTTCCCCCGCGCCCCATCGCTTCTGCGGCGCCCTCCTCCCCCAGCTCCGCGCCGCCGCTGCAGCTCTGGCCGGTCGACCTCAAGGCGGCGGCGGCTGCGCGAGCGCGAGGAGGCTTGGACGACGATGACCACCGCTATGCATGGACGACGGCGACAAGCCCCTTGTCCAGGAATGCGTCGCTAAGATCGTCTCCGGCAGTGGCCCCGCCATCCGATCGGTGTTTTCCTCCTTCCCCACGCGGATGTCGTCCCCCATCCCTGGTGTCCAAGCCCTGTAACCCCGGCCCGGCCCTTGAGGTCGAGCTCATGACGGAAGGGGGCGGCGCGGGAGCTGGTCCCCGAGGTTGACGATGATGGAGGCGGCAGCGGGAGGGGGTGCGGGAGTTGGTCCCCAAGGCGGCGGCGACACGGGAGGCGACGATGAGCGGGGCGGCACGGGAGAATGGAGAAGGGAAGGCGGCGGCGACGAGGATGGAGAATGGAGGGCGGCGGTGAAGGAAAGGCGGCCTGGGAGAAAAAATAGCGGGTAATGAGAGTGACCAGGTCGTGCGAATGATAGGGTAGGGTTTTATCCCCCTTTTTTGGACCGGTAACCACACCATTTGCAGCGCACCAAGCAATCCCATCTTGGCATGTCCAATGCTAGCTAGTGCACAATGCCTCTTTTACATGCCCACACCACCATGCGAATGACACTTAATGGAAAATACACATGGGAGGCGTGAAACTACTGAATCAGGTGCGCATCAGGTCAATGATGGCGAAGTGCACCACATAATTTGAGCACTAGTTAAAATCCCCAAATGTTTCCTGTTTGGAACATTCTTGAAATTTGCAGATGCATGCCTTAATTTTCCTCTTGAAATCATCTCTCCTATGTGACCTCCACACAGAGTAAAAAGTGCAAACAAAACATCTATGTGCCCAGGTGGTTGAAATGATCCCACCTATGTGACCTCCACCGATGCTCTCTTCACCAGCATCCAAGATCTCTCCTATTGCTTATCAACCACATGGGCACATAGATGTTTTGTTTGTTCTTTTTACTCTGTGTGGATGGCACATAGGAGGGATCATTTCAAGAAGAAAGTTAGGGCATGTGTAAAAAATCTCAAGAAATGTTCTAAACAGGAAACATTTGGGAGTTTAACTAGTACTGCAATTGTGTGGTGCCCTTCACCATCATTCACCTGACGATGCTCACCTGATTCGGCAGTTTCATGCTTCCTTTGTGTATTTTACATTCATTGTCATTCATGTGGTGGTGTTGGTCTTGTCTCGAGAGAAACTCGGTAATGTCGCCTATCCTAAAATTTCGATGGTATTAGAGGAAGTTTAATGTGTCGACGTATCGCCCCAGACGTGAGAAAAAAAAATCTGAGATGGATGAAAGAGAAAGAAGTGGAGACAACTGCAACTGCCGAGCTCAAAGAGCTTCAAGGCGGCCGTGGGCCCGTTGGCTTCATGTGTTGTCCGGCATCCCACCAGGATCCAACTTTGAGAAAGTTCCAAAGGCGAGGCTGATGTGACGTGGCGTCCGATGGCCATTGTAAAAGTTACAACATACCATTTGTGTGCTATGTGCTATACGGTCGAAATTTTTTTTTACGGCATACGCTTATGTTCACCTAGTTTGATAGCTGGCTCCTACACATGAAAATTCTTGTGGGATTGAAGTTTAGCAATGGTATAATTAATTAACATGCATGTACCTGACATGATTAATTTTTCTGCTACGCTGGACTGGATATGATATGAGGTCGAAATACTATGTAGATGCTACTTGATTTGACATTTGTCTTTTCTTACTAGGTAGCGAGATGACTTTGTTTCCTATACTGAGTTCTTGTGCTACCTGAGCTCAAAAAGCCAGGCAGGAGTTGTAAAAGTTGATGCAGGGACTACTTTATTTTTGCTTCGGCCATCGGATTTCTTGACAAATGTTTTGCAAGTTGATGGTCCAGAGCGTCTTTACGGTGTGTTGTTCTAAATTGTATCAAGATTTGTGTGCTATCCGCTAGAGTCGAAAAGATTTGTTACGGCATACTATGTTCCCCCAATGTAGCTCGCTCCTATACATGAAAAATCTTGAGAAATGAAAGGTTAGCTGTAAATCGAAATGGTATAATTGTTTTGCTAGGACTTGATTGGATATGCGGGTGAAACACTTTGTGGATGCTACCAAGTTTGACATTGTCTATTTCATAGCGAGATGACTTTGTTTCCTATACTGAGTTCTTGCACTATCTGGGCTAAAAATTTGGGCAAGGGTTGTAAAAATCGATGCAGGGACTACTTTATTTTTTGTTCATCCATCGGATTTCTTGACAAGTGTTTTGCAAATTGATGTTCTAGAGCGCTTTTACGGTGTGGTATGGGCACAATTTTAACTTTTAAGCGCCTGGGATGGAAAATGGGAGAAATTCATTTCCTTAGGTTAAGCGGGATGTGTACACCACTTATTTGATGATTAGGGTTAGCGAATGTTGGAGAGATAACCCTTTTCTATTTTCAATATATTAGGAGAAGAGGCGCTTGACTGCATCCAGTTTCCAAATTATTCGGGTCTGAATGAAATTATACAAAGGTAAAGACAGACATATCATTTATAAAAATAATTATAACAAATAATAGGGTCTTTTTTTGAGAAAAATGTTTGGGTCTTCAGCTCCGTGGTTGAACCAACTTGAGTTGCAGCCCGAACACCTTATTGGCCCATCGGCCCATGTGGAGGGTCTTCCCATATATATAAGCCCAAGGGATGAGGGAAGAGGTTGGGTGTTAGAGTTTGCCCTCTCCTCCCACGAGTAGCCACTGCCACAAACAAATGAAAAAAAAAAGGAACACCCCTGTCCTCCTCGCCTTGCTCTGGCTACCGCCACCCTCCCTCTCCTTGCTTCGGTCACCGCCTCTTCTTTCTCTAGCGTGGTGCGAGCTCGTCACGGCTCCTCTCCACCACTCGTGCTCACGAATCGCTATCAAGTAGCCCTCCACTGTTGGACGACGACGAAGGTGACACCAAGCGTGATGTGTTATGTTGTGACTGGTTGGTAGGTGCTTTGATCACTATTGGGGGACATTCTCTGGTGGAATTGGGTATATTAAAACTTGTACACGTAAAACACCTCGCTGGCGCTATATCTGGCCATTTGGGCTGGGTTAAAAGGGCATGTCCGAGGTCCGGCTATTTTGGCTCGGTCCGAGCATGACAACCTGGACCATAGTAGGGTCGTGCCGGCATGAAGCCAGACTAGGGCCGTGCTTTGGCCTAGTCTCAAGCCTGTCGTGCCAGCCCGAGCACGGCCCGTGAATCGAAGCCCGTCAGGCCTGCCATGATGGCCTGCTAAGCACGAAAGCCGTGGCCCGGGCCGGCACGATCCATTTCAACCCCCTCCCCCCCCCCCCCTTTAACGATCCACTCACCCTATATAAATAACACCCCACCCCCTGGCCAAACCCTAGTCCTCATTTCTCTCCTCGTCCGCGCCGCACTCGCCCTTGCCTTTCCCCTCCTCTCCCTGACCCCAAACCCGAGCTCCGAGCCACAGCATCTCAACCTCACCGGCGGCTAGTCAGGCACCACGGCACCACCCACTGTCTGAAGCATCTCCTCTCGCACTCGTTCTCTTCTCATGGAAGTCAATAGGGTAGTGCTTCGTCGCTGTCGGTAGCCTCAGACACTTGCTGTACCACCAGATCTGAGTCTGCTCGGTTCTGGCTGGTAGCAGATCCGGCGTCATCGACAGCTTTGTCGACCCCGACGGTAGACGGAGGCGGCTCCATCAATGATGATCTTCACACTCAAGGTCTTCAGGGTGCTTCCTTCCCTTTATTTGTCTACATCATTGTCTCGATCCTAGCCTCCTTTCTTGTCTCAATCGATCCTCTTTCTTTAACCCATCGTCTTCCTCCTGATCTAGATCTAGACGAGTCCTCCCCATTCCTACCACCTAGTCTCAACAGAGAATTGATGTTCCCTCGCAGCCCAACCGCCGATTGGAGGACGGCCACCCACGCTCTCCCTACCATCCAACCTCTCTCCTATGGCATATCAACCACATCAGGCCATCATGTCCTTCTATCCACAGCTTCCTGTGCCACCGCCTGCCCGGTTGGACGACAGTCGCTTCGCGCCATGATATCGCGAGGCATCGGTGCCCCACCAAACTGCCAATGGAGGAAGAGGAGGAAGTTGGCGCGCTGAGGCCACCATCCTCGGTGGAGAAGATGGTTATTTGAAGTGTCATAAACATAAAATGTTTGTTTATGTGTCTTAGCAACATGGAGACTTTGGTGACACGAGCAAACGTATAATAGAAATGTGTGCACCACTTATTTGTAACCACACATATGACATCGCTTGGCACCAAACGCTCGCTTGCGGTCAGGACATTTTCTTTCGTTTCTTGTTATATGCAGTACAAGATTGATATATAAGCATACAATCTTGCTTTCTTTCCTGAAATTAAATGTGGTCATTTTTCCTTTTGCAGTGATGGACGCTATTTCAATGAAATAATGGCCTTTCCCCAGAATTATCCCAACAGCCCGCTATCAGTAAGATTTTCCTATGAGATGTGGCATCAAAATGGCGAGCTCTTCCCAGCTGTCTGATTTTCATATATCCTTTTTTTTTTGTTATTTCAGTGTTCTGATAGTGCCTATTATGTTGAATTCTCAGTATATCCTGGATGGACGTGTGCGCATTTCGATTCTGCACCCACTTGGTGAGGATCCCAATGGATATGAGCTTGCAAGTTTGGAATTGGACACCAGTGCACACTGCACACGGTAGGGATTCATACACGGGTGTTTTTGTAATGTTTGATCCGGAAGCTACACTCTGGTTATTCTTAGTTTTAATTGAAGCAGCTTCCAGCAAAGCACCAGTGGTCTAGTGGTAGAATAGTACCCTGCCACGGTACAGACCCGGGTTCGATTCCCGGCTGGTGCAATGGTTCTTTATTTTTTGGTTACTTTCCATCGTGATGGGCTCATGGGATACGTCTGTTCTCTGAAGGATACGAAGTTCTGAAACTTCTGTTCCCTGAAGTGAGGTTTCACGAATCTGATCTGATGTTGCCGGCGAGCTTCATGCCGGACTCGCAGTGCCCCTCGACGCCGCGAAGCAAATGAAGAGCCACGTCCCGGCCTGGTTCAGCGCCACCCAGTCGCGTTGCCCGGCACACACGGTGCACGCCGCGTAGCTCTGCGCGTCCACCACCACCACGTTGTGGAAGCCCTCCGAGTACAGAAACTCTGCCCAACCAATCATACGATTTCAGTCACAAACACACCAGCGCGCGTGCAGCATTGGCCATTGGGTTTACCGAGCGTGTCGCCGACTGGCCCAGGCGTCGTAGTCGACCCCATTGTCCCAGCCGGAGTCGTCGCCGACACGGAGTCGTTTGACTAAAGTCCAAGGAATTTTTTTCATCACTAGACTAGAGTTGATCGAAGTGTGCGAGACGTCGTTATTGCTGTTATTAAGACCGTCTGATTTTTATACAGAGGGAGGGAATTAGACCAAATCCCTTCGAACTGGCAGAGAAATCAGTTCTTGTTTTTTGTTTTGTTCTGCTCGCCGATTCAAAGAGAGTAAATTTCATCAATCACCTGCGGCAACATAAGTAACCGCAGTGCTGGATCAGCGGCCAAAAAAAAATGAGATCCAACCTAGGAGGTGCTAGGCGGTTTTTAGAAAAAGAAAGCGACTGAATAAATAGGCACCCAAATTCAAGAGTACAGAGACTTGAACCTGGATGGCTAGGAGTGCACTACCAACGACCTCCACCACCTTGCCAACTGAGACAAGCTCAGTTTCCTCTGGATCAGCGGCCAAGCAGAGCGTGGATCATAGCTGCTTATTGTAGCTGGCTATTCTTCAAAAAAAAGGGAATCCTGAATTTCTGCAACAGATGATTATACTTTCACGGATCAACCATAGGAATGCGGTAAAGCTTCTCAGTTGTTACTTACAAGTTGAAGTTCCCATGTTCATCTACGAATTCATCCCAAATGGAACGTTCGATCTGGCACATGGCACATTCAAAAACCATCCATTTCATTGGATGGTAGCCTCATTACCCCAGTATCTGGACTCGCCAGCATCCCGTCCCATAGTTCAGGGAGATTTTATCTCCAAACGTTCTCCTACATATCAAAACTTAATGATTTTGGAGCATAAAGAATGCTTCCAAAGGATGAAATACAGTTTATGACAAAGGTACAGAGAGCTAATTACAAGGAAACAGCGATTTATTCTAAAGGTACTGAAGAAAAGAAAAGCCTTCTATTGGTAGATGATAAATAGCATAAATATTCTGTAAACAAGAAAAGTTTTCTTTTGGCTCCAGAATGCGCAAAATGAATCACAAATTGTCATGATTTGGAATGTCGCCACATGAACCTTCTTTTTTTCTCGAAAACGCAGGAGAACTGCGCTTCATTAAATTAAGAAGAAGAGAGGGACTAGAGCCCAGATACAACACATCCCACACATCACACATCGTTATACGTTACAATTGCGCCTTTTAAAGAGACTAAAAAACCGACCAAAAAGAAAACACACACACACACACACAAACTTCATGTCCCGGCCTGGGTGGCAGTCAAGAAGGAGATCCCTCTTGCACCTGCCATACTCCAAAGCCGTCGATCTTCACCTGCCTAGATCAGGGCTTGAGTTACACTAGGAGACATGCCATCAAAAACACAACGGTTTCGATGATTCCACAGGATCCAAGCGCCAAGTATGATCAAGGAGTTGAGACCACGCTGCACCATACCACCGGTTGCTTCATTGGCTTTCTCCCACCAAGCATCAAACGAGTCATCAGGAACCTTCTGACTTCCAAGCTATGAAGGCACCAGACTCGCAAATCAGGCTTTGAGAAATACTCCGAAGTTGATATGTAGGTACTAACATTATAAATAATGTCATTTATCACCAATATAAGGAACACACAATGAAAGAAAGAAATAAAAGAACATCAAACAGGAGTAGTCAGTGTCAATACCTTGTCATGAGGCTTGAGAGTGAAACAACTATGTCCATGGAAGAATCAATCCTTGCGACGTCTGCTTTGACAAAATGAGAAACCAGTAATCGACAATCCAAATTAACGAAATGCACGGATGTTTTTTGAGACCTGGAGGTGTCACAGACAGACAGACAAAGGCTGCACTTCGCTAGACAGATACATTAGCAGGCATTACGATTAGGCTCAACATTAGAAAAGGTGCACAAGGTCGACTCATTGTTGCTTAATGATATGACAAGCAACTTATTCATTTTTGTTTTAATACAAAAGAATTGGCAACACATAGTTTATTGCGGTAACACTTTTGGGGTAAAGTACAAAGAAATGAGACTCAAAATACCAACAAACTTAAAAATATATTCAGAGATAATCGTGGACCTTATGCTATACAACAAAATCCTACATACTTACTCATATAAGATGCATACTGTTGTACAGTATCCGCGTAAAAAAAAATGAATAGACCATTTGTTTCAAGGGGTCAAAATGAATTGTATCAGTGAGCAATATCCAATAAAGTTACAGTTCATTTCTCAAATGATAAGCTAAAACAATATGAAACGTGAAGAGACTGTCAGATGAGATGAGAGGTCTTTTCTGCCACAGCAACATGAAATCATTACACATCCTTCCTCGAATAAAGAACAACAGAAGACTGAAGGTCTCTGTCAACCTTGAAGTGGGAGTGGAAAAATCTCCTGACCTGCCAAATTGTTAAAGATTTTTCAGTCCTATTGTGAGGAAACAAAATATCTATCACAATTGCCATGTATTTCCTCTGTTTCAAAATATGGGCATATAGTTTCTGCCACCTCCTTTCAAAATACAAGGTGCGCGCGTGATTCTCTCCTTGGTCCTTGCTAATTTTCTTTCCCTCTCAACATATATGAGAAACTGGGTGCTATGGGCATTTCTCTCTACC
The DNA here is from genome assembly GCA_012490785.1 of Eragrostis nindensis. NCBI lineage: Eukaryota > Viridiplantae > Streptophyta > Magnoliopsida > Poales > Poaceae > Eragrostis > Eragrostis nindensis. Next base: position 58,960 of record JAAXCT010001468.1, read on the forward strand.
ATTCTCTTGATTTCATATGCCCTTAATCCACGTGCCCAACCAGAATACAGCTTATAAAAAGAAACAAAGGTACTGGTTGACCGTTGACGATACATCATGCATCAGAGTGCTACTCATGTATTTCATTAGGAAACAATCTGAACTTGTCATTGAAGTAAAATATTAGCTTGTGGAATTCAACAAATGATATCTTATTGTATTCTCTATCTTAGTTTGACTAACCAAACTTGCTCCCTTGCGCTAGAAAATCCTCAGCAATTGCAAGCAATGCAGAGCTTATCTTATATATGTAAACCCTACATGCTGATTGAGACACTATTAACTCAACTATAATTCTATGGGGAACTATTAATTCAAGGGGCTGGGAGGGTCTGCACTTCGAGTCACCACCCGCAATATGGTCAACTGGACTCCAACATGAACCCGCACAAAAGGAAGAGCACATGATGGGTAGGGCAATCTATGAACCTTCTTAGTTTTAACTGTGCAGGCTGAACACCAACCTCATCAAGACAAGGGCAATCTAAATCATATTTGTTTGAAGGAATCTAATAAATGTGTAGTGCAGGCTACTCGAGATTCAACATCATAGTAATGTATTGAACTGTGATAAAGAATAAAAAAGACACAAATTTCAAAGGCAAGATTGTAAATTACCTCGACAAAGGAATTTTGAAGAAGAACGTGAAGAACATGTCTTTCTTCAGACTCAAATAATACAATATGACTGAATGAAGATAGATTTCCGAAAATCTCGCCCACAAAATCAGATGGGCTCATCAGAAAACGATCCGACTCATCCAAGATCCCTTTGTTATCACTGAGGACATGGAAATTAAGCAGGTGTGAATATATTTACATGCGCAAATGTAGTACGAAAGGCTCAAGCTCCTTAAGTAGAAAGAACAAAAAATAACCACCTAGGAGTGCAGTCCAAAAAGTGCATAGGTAGGTTGTAATGTAAACTGGAGTAGTAAGGTGTCGAATGACAGGGCATGAGGAACATGACACTCTTCACTCTACCATGATGAGCTTCTTTTGACAAATGAAACATAACATCTTCAGTTCCTCTCTGCCACAGTTAAAGTTGAGTCAACAGACCGGAAATAACGACAAAGCAGCAGAAGGATTCCAAGTAGCAGCAAAACATTTCAAAAGTGACATAGCAAAATCTTACCTGATGGAATAAGGACATATATAAGGCCATGGGAACGTTGGTTAAGATAAGAAGGATAACAGAAAGTTGCAATCTTGAAAAGCGTCCTTTTCCCTCCAGATTCTTGCCCTTGACTTGTGACATTGTAGCTAAGCAGTATCCTGAGAACATCAATGCTAAAGGTAGCACCGGAAGAACAAATCTGTGGCATTTAATCTATTTTCATCATACTAGGCACATAATGAGATACTAACTTCTTACAAGAAGACTGTACACTTATACGAAGTGAATACCTGAACTCTTTGTGTCCAAGTATGCTATAAACCCCTAATACCCAGGCGATTAGACCTGAAATCCTCCATTCTCGCGACTTAACAATCCCACATATAGCAAAGGGCAGGAATGTCCAAATCATAGATGGAAAGCCCTGTGTGAAGTACCAGTGGAAGACGTGTGTTCCATAATAGTCTCCTCCAGAAGAAAAGAGGTTAAATTTCAAAAAGTTAAGTGGTACTATGACCTGGGAGCCATACATCCACCAATCAAGGAATGTTGTTACAGCAAGGACAATGGCCCTGCCCAAAATAAAGAAAAGTTGAATAGTCATCGGAGTACGAAGAGCAAAAGTGACATTAAAATGAAACAAAAGAGACCAGAAGAGGAGCATAATAGTAGAAAGTGAAAAGGTTGACATGGGAAAATTTTCAAATGTCAGATTGGTGCATGTGTAGTGCTAATTTGTTTTTCTAATGGAATATGATGGAAAGGTGGAATTCAAGAAATCCTAAACATGAAACGAAAAATGCAAGCTGATATGAACTTTGACAACAACTTCTTACCCTATTGGAATGACCTCAAGACAGACAAATCGGCATTTTGATTTTATCTGAATAAAGTCCAAAAGACCAACATATAGCCATGTTATTGCACTTGTTGGCCGAATGGCACATGATAAGGCTGCTATAATTAGAGCCACTTTTCTCGATGAAGCACTTTGGTTGGCACTAGCTTGCTGTTTTGAAACAACTGAGGCTCCCTTGGAAGACTCCATTGCAGAAAACCAGTAACAGAGTCCAGCAACAGTCAAAACAGTTTCCAAGCTGTTTGATAAAGTCCGTGTTATGCAGAAAAACATGAACCAGTTGACCAACTGGGAGAATAACTGCAAACGGTCTGTTAAGGTCACAATCCACCAAGTAACTGCAAATTCTTATTCATTCGCGAAAGAAAACAAAACACATAAATTTAAATATCTGAGCTTAAGGATACTGTCCACTGGGCAACCTGGACATTAAAAAGTAGTCTGGAAAGCCTATACAAGTATAGATCTCCAACAGATGAAAATATTGATTGCAGAAGACGTGGAGCCGTCATCTGTGGGTACAAAAACCAAATAAACAGATAAGGACATGCTCCCTAGCAGCTTCTGAAAAAGATGAAGTCAACAAAAACGCAGAGGACCAATATCCCGAGTTATGGATTTTTGGAGACATGATTCTGAGAAAGGTCATAATATGTTTGCAACTTGGTTGGAGCCATCACTACGAATTCCAGATATATGTAGCAAGAAGCTGGCATCACTAGTAGTTTCATCTTTTGAGGGGAAATACCCACGGAGAAGTTTCGTCCCTCAACAGCAATCTCATGAAACGTACCGCTAGAAGTAATGGCACCTGGCAAAATTCTAGGTACATGCGAGATTGACTCATAATCCTAAACGATTTTGATACTCTACTAATAGTGCACAAACCGCTTACCATAAACCATGGAGTATCCAAGTGAAGTAACGCCAGAATCTTGTAAAGAGCAGCAAAGATGAAGGGATGGAGGTAACTTCTCAGACCCCGCTGCCACTCCCATGTAAGGTGGCCATACCTGCAACCAACAACAAGTCATTCCGTGGCAATTCGACATTGAATTTCCAAGAAGCGTAAGAGTCCATTTTCAGAACGAAACATCTCGTTCGCTAGAGTCGAGTGGAACATGGATCCAATACCCAGTTCAGTCTAAAAAGACATTCGCGAGACAAGGAACTGCGGCGAGTTTATTAGCTTACCCGAAGGCGATGCGGTGAGCAACCTCGAGGCACTGCCAGTGCTCGTCGGGGTTGAAGTACGTGCGCACCAGCAGCGCGTTGGCCGCGCGGAACGCCAGCGCGAGCGCCAGCACCCTCCGATCTGATCCCAGCGCCGCCCATGGAGGTGTACGCCTCGGCTTCTCCTGCGAAGGGGATGAGTTGGGTTCGCCTACACCGGCCACCGGCCGCGAGCCGGCGGTTTGAGATCGCCTCCGGTGGCTCATGACGGCGAAGCGCGCTGTTTCCTTCTCGCTACCAGGCGACACAGCGTCACAGCCTACACAGTGCAGGCCGGGAAGAGGACTGGAAACGGACTTGTGGGCTGGGCCGCTAAATCGAGCCTTGAGACTAATGGCTTAAGTGGGCTTGATTCGATACCGGTCCATGAAACTTCCAATCTGTATCCGTCGCCTCGCTCTCCTGTTATCTCTTCTGCCTGAATAGCTAGAAAATCAAGCAAGACCGAAAATTTGATATAACTAGATGACTACCCCGCGCATTGCTGCTGAAACTTCATATGGTTTTAGGAGATGATGGAGATGAAGATAATATTTTAAAGCTGCATTGCACATAGAATAATTTAGTAATATCAGAACAATATGAAATAAAAATGCCACCCGAAAACATCAACATGCTTGGAGGAAATATACCTCCAAAGCACATCAGTGGTGGTGCTTAATTACCAGCAATAAAAATAAAATTAATGTACAGAGGGCCTTCCATTTCACACAAACAAAGAAGCATTTGAAACTGATTTTACATAGATAGATGTTCAAATACGTTCCCGAATCAAACATGTACTTCGAGGGGAAATAAAATGATCCGATCAAGCAGGAAGTTCACCCACAAATGAATTAGTTAACAAAGAAATCGAGACTGGTATGTACTGAAGACAACAAAGAAATCGAGACTGATATGTACTGGAGACAACGTCAATCCTAAAAATACTTTTTCCATGCCTTGTATGAGTTAGCAGCTGAAGATGGGGTCATCAATGTCAAGAATGCAAGACATGCGATGGATTGCATGTTGCTGAGTTGCTCCTAGGTGGTGGCGCTTCTGGAGATGAAATGCAGCTGCTGGTAGTGTTGCTTAGTGCCTCAGGATTGTGCGCTTCGATGGTGCTATATATATTAAAACTGGCCGGACGTTTCAGTTTGCTATCTCAATTAGCAAGACCGGCAGTGGGTAAGGGATCAATGGTGTCTTTTTTTTCCTTGCTCGTGGCTAGCAAACACATGGTGTGTTATGAGACACTAAGGAGATACCTAAGTGGCGTGTGAGTGTTGAGATCATGGCAATAGTTATTTTCAAATAGTGGCAGCAGTTTATTGCATGTATTGTGGCAGTTTTTACATGCACATCGGTGGAGTCAATGAACAATTTGTAGTGGGGAAGAAAATCAAGGTGAAAGGGTGGACGGACAGATGAAACTAAGAGGCTAGAATCCAACGGTGTAAACAATAAGGATGATGTGGCTGCATGAGAGTTGAGCTTTAGAAAGATAGTGACCTGACTCATATAGATATTATAGATGCCCCACCAACCTTCCCATTCTCCTCCTCCCTCCTCCTCCCGCGACCTACCGCCGCCGCAGCCGCATCTCCCCCTCTTCCTCTTCCTCACCGCCAGCCTCTCGCCGCCGCCGCCGCCGCATCTCTCCCTCCTCATCTTCCTCACCCCCGGCCGATCTCCCCCTCCTCTTCCTCCCGCTGGCCAGATCTCCCCCCCCTCCCCCTTCCCCCACCACGGCGCTCCCCTTCACCTCCTCTCAGAGGCGGAGCGAGGGCCGGGCGCGACGAGGCAGAGCGGGGGCGGGGGCCGAGGCGCGCCGAGGCAGAGCGGGGCCGAGGCGCGACGGCGGGCGGTGGCAGAGCTCGTTGCGAGAGGAGGAAGACGCCGATGAAGAAGAGGTACAATGTTTTGGGCCTCCTTTAGAGATTGAAATTTTATGTCTTGTATATTGAAGCTATCAACATCTAATTTGAGCAACATCTAATTTGAGTTTAAGGTCTCATGGATCGTTGGAGATAGCCTTAAGATAGTCTTAGAGCATCTCCAAGCTTCAGTAAAACAAATTGACTAGCTAAATATAACAAAACTAGGATAAAAATCGGATCCAACTGTCTCTCCAAAGTTCTCTATAGCTATCTAAGATTATCTGCAAGAGATCCCCATAAAATTGGCTTCATAAACTTGTTTTAAGAGCAACCAAAAAATTATAAAGAGTAATTTTTCTTTCATCCTCCAACAGTTCCCTTAAAAATGGATCAAAACATTTATGTTTGGGTCACATAAGTATTTGAGGCCATAAAAATATTAATTCTATTGTAGAAAGAAGGAATGGGAGATCTAATTTGTCCCTTGTTTGTAGCTACAAATAAGAAGAGTTTATGGGCTATAAAAAAACTAAGAGTGATTCTAGAGTTCTATTGGAGATGGTTTTTTGATTGAATCTTAATATTTTGATTTAAAGGAGGTTATTTTAATTTAAGGGAGGTTTATGGTTAGATGCTCTAAGTCGGTATTCAGGCTCCTCCTCTGGCCATTTTCCGCGACCGCGAGCCCCTCCACTCGCCATCCCCTCCTCCCGCGCGCCCAGCACGTCATCCCGCGCGCCCAGCACGTCCTCCGCCGCCACGACGCACTCCTTGAGCAGTCGAGCCCCCGCAGACATTCCATGGCCGCCTGCCTCTCCTCTTCCTCCTCATCGCATCACTCTTACAACGGCACTTCTTTCGCGCTGGGTCCAAATTCGCTGCCGCCGCCGAAGGACGTCGACCACCCACCACACCGGCACCGCGGCGACCTTAGGCCCTCCACAGTGTACTGTAGAACCGGTGCCCAAAACCAGTTTTTCCGATTGAGGCACCGCTCCCACCACTGTGTGCTACGGTTCCAGAAAACAGCCGATGCCCAAAAACGGAGAGCGAAGCTTGAGCAAGCACCGGTTCCAACTAGTTAAATAATGATTTCCTGGAACCAGGCAGCGTGAGGAGCACAGACCAAAGTCTGCATGTGTGCTTAGTTTTGATTTTTTAATTCGATTGGTGGGTTCGATTGGTGGGTCCAGCCACCAAAGGCTCACGCTGTGCCATACGAAGAGCGCTCCCGATTCGCACTTGTGGGACCCGCATTTTTTCCCGGAGCGCTCCCCACTGTGGAAGGCCTTAGCCGGGCAGACAGCCATCGGGGACATCATCGAGCGCGAGGCGTTTGACGAGGCAGACGCGGAAAGCAGGCCCGAGAAGATAGCGGCGGACGCGGCCGCCGCCGCACATTTCGCGGCCGCGACGGCCTCGGTGAGCGCCCCCTCGCCGGAGTCGGACGCCGCGGCGACGGAAGAAGTGGAACGGTGGGCGAGGCAGCGCAGCTTGAAGGCGAGGTGGGACAGGTCGCGGTCAGAGCGGCGCCTGGCACGCAGCGCGGCGGCAAGGCAAGCATCGTCGGTTTGTCTTTAGTTCCTCACCATTGACAGCCTTCCGCCTTTCAGAGATCCATCGTATGAGCTGATGTCTTGCCTGATTAAATCCCGTGATAGCTAAAATGGATTCAATAGCAGGTTGATAAGATTAGGACGTGATCAATTTGGCCGATTTAATGGTTTGTGCTGCAAATTTTATAGATTTGCAGCCGGTGTTTGGAAAGGCGAAGAAGGAAAATTGAGGAAGAAACAGAGCAGGAGTAGTCGCCGCAACCGGCCTTCTTCCACCATGACTGGTGCCGCACCGCGGCGTGCGTCTCGACGAGGAGCTGCCTGAGCCCCAGGAGCACGTCGCGAAAGCAAGCGTGCGCGTCGGCAAGGAGGCACTTGGCCCACGGCGCCTCCTTGTCGCCCAGCTCCTTGTCGACGGCCATGGCCACCGTCGCCATTTCTTGTTGTTCCGTCATATATGCTGTGTAATCTAGATATGTAAAGCCGTCGCAACAGCGATTCGTTAGAAGAAGAACGTGGGTGACGATTGTTTTCCCCACTTTTGTCAATTCAATAAAGAACCAGTCGTGAGAAAGCTGATTTTCACACAACAATGCCTTGAAATGTTTCTTTCATAATTGGAGTTTCATTTTGGTTGAGCTAAATAGGAAAAGGAACGACAAACAAGGAGGAGAGAATGGTGCTATTATGAACCTGTGATTCTTTAATTTTGATGGATTGTGTGGTCAAGATTCTATCGTTGCATTTGCTGTTCTAAATCAATCACAATTTGTGTGCTATCCGCTAGAGTCGAGAAGATTTGTTACGACATTCAATTATGTTCCTCCAATTTGATAGCTGGCTCCTATACACGAACAGTCTTGAGGAATAAAGGTTAGTTGCAAATAGCAGTGGTAATTAAGTGACATGCCTCTACCAGATGTGATTAATTGTTATGCTAGGACTGGACTGGATATGCGGACGAAACACTATGCGTACATGTGCCAACATCCGTCGAGCAGTTGGGGCCTCACTGGTTGGTGATGAAGCAAGGCCGTACATGACAACTCATTGAATGATCGAATTTGCAATTTGGACCAAACTTGCACATTCCATTGCGAGAATAGAAAGTGCATATGTGCTCTCCAGGGCGTAGTGGTATTTCGATTGAACTCAACGCACGGTTAGGAACATGAATTGTTCGATCCTCGGGATGATGGAACTTGCATACATTACCAAACTTACAATCTCTGGTCTTCATATAGAACTGACATTATGGTTGGTCAGGTCTGTCTGGAAATACATTCTCCATGTGTACTGCATAAAGTCCAACTGGAACAACCTGAATGATGAAAACATTATAGGAGTACTCATGCCAGTTGTTTCACTCCATCGTGAGCTAGTATAGTATTGGGCATCTCTAGTCGTCTGTCCGTGTGTGTGTGCGTGTGTGTGTGTGGGCGCGCGCGCGCGCGCGCGCGGGGGGGGGGGGGGGGCGGGTGCGTGTGTGCTCTGCACTCTCCTACGTGTTTGAGAAAAAAACACTATGCGGATGCTACTGGGTTTGACATTGTCTTTTGTTACAAGATAGCGAAGATGACTTCTCCTATGCTAAGTTCTTGCGCTATCTAGGCTCAAAAATCCGGGCAGGGGTTGTAAAAGTATGCAGGGACTACTTTATTTTTTTTCTGTCATCGGATTTCTTGACGAATGTTTTGCAAGTTGATGGTCTAGGGTGCCTTTATGGTGTGGTATTGCACACCACAATGGTATAATAATCATTACTGCTTCTATTATTTTTGTTGAAATTTGGGTAATATTTCCTTTTGAGCTTGATGGATTGTGAGTATAAAACTTCGATAAATGAGCTTCCTGAGAAACCATGCAATCTGATAGGTTTCGCACTCCTTTGCAATTTGTAGTTTTTACTATCTCCTCACCATGTTTGGTACGATTACCCAAGTTCAGAGTTCAAGTGTCTTCTGCTCTAGAGTGTGTGTTGCACTTGCTTCATTAGGATTCAAGTGTGGCAACCACAAGTTTGTTTCCTCTACTGAGTTCTTGCACAACCTCGGCTCAAAAAGCCAGGCATGGGTTGTGAAAGTCTGTGAAGAGACTACTTTATTTTTGGTCCCGTCATCGGATTTCTTGACAAATGTTTTGCAAGTTGATGGTCCAGAGCGCCTTTATGGTTTGTGTCCTAAATTGTATCACGGTTTTTGTGCTATATGCTAGAGTCGAAACAATTTGTTATGGCATACTATTTTGTTCCCCCAATTTGATAGCTGGCTCCTACATATGAAAAGTCTTTGAGGAATTGAAGACTAGATGTAAATAGCAGTGGTATAATTCATTTATATACTTCTACCGTACCTCTACCGGCGTGACTAATTGTTCTGCTAGGACTGGACTGTATATGCGGGTGAAACACTATGTGGATGCTACTGGATTTGACATTTTCTTTTTTTTTTAACAAATAACAAAGATGACTTTGTTCCCTAAACTGAGTTCTTAAGCTACCTTGGATCAAAAAGCCAGTCAAGGGTTGAAGTCTATGCCTGGACTACTTTATTTTTGGTTCACTCATCGGATTTCTTGACAAATGTTTTGTAAGTTGATGGTCCAGAGCGCCTTTATGGTGTGATGTTCTAAACTGTATCATGATTTGTGTGTTATCCATTAGAGCCAAAAAGTTTATCCTTCCCCAATTTTATAGCGGGCTCGTATCCATGAAAAGTCTTGAGGAATAGAAGGTTAGTTGTAAACAGCAGTGAAATAATTAATTGACATATCCCTACATGACGTGATTAATTGTCCTGCTAGGGCTGTACAAGATATGCGGGCGAAACACTATGTGGAGGCAACTGGGTTTGGCATTGTCTTTTTCTTACCAGACACTATGTGGATGCAACTCGGGCAGCAGTTGTAAAAGTCAATGAAGGGGCTACTTTACTTTTGGTTCCGCCATCGGATTTCTTGACAAATATTTTGCAAGTATGGTCTAAAGCGCCTTTATGGTTTGTTCTTCTAAATTTATCACGATTTGTGTGCTATCCGCTAGAGTCAAAATGATTTGTTACGACGTGTGATTATGTTCCTCCAATTCGATAGATGCCTCCTACACATGAAAAGTCTTGAGGATTTGAAGGTTAGTTGTAGATAGCAGTGGTATTATTAATTTCCGTACCTCTACCAAATGTGATTAATTGAGTTTGCTAGGACCAGACTGGATATGCGGGTGAAACACTATGCGGATGCTACTGGATTTGACATTGTCTTTTTTTTTACCAGATAGCAACTATGACTTTGTTTTCTATACTGAGTTCTTGCACCATGTGGGCTCAAAAATCTGGGCAGCGGTTGTAGAAGTCAATGCAAGGACTACTTTTCTTTTTGATCCACCACCGAATTTCTTGACAAATGTTTCGCAAATTGATGGTCCAAAGTGCATTTATAGTTTGTTGTTCTAAATTGTATCACAATTTGTGTGCTATCCACTAGAGTTGAAATGATTTGTTACGACATACGATTATTTTCCTCCAATTCGATAGCTTGCTCCTACGGATGAAAAGTCTCGCGAAATTGAAGCTTAGTTGTAAATAGCAGTGGTATTATTAATTTACATACATATACCTGGCGTGATTAATTGAGTCTGCTAGGACTGGACTGGACTGGATATGCGGGTGAAACATTATGCACATGCAAAGATGGCTTTGTTTCCTAAAGTGAGTTCTTGCGCCACCTAGGCTCAAAAAGGCATGGAGGGGTTGAATTCTATATATAGACTACATTAACTTTTGTTCCATCATCGGATTTCTTGACAAATGTTTTGCATGTCGATAGCTGGCCCTATACATGATAAATCTTGACGAATAAAGGTTAGTTGTAAATAGCAGTGGTACAATTAAGTGACATGCTTCTACCAGACGTAATTAACTGTTCGGCTAGGATTGGACTGGATATGCGGGTGAAACACTATGCGGATGCGATGGTGCATGTGTCAGCATACGTCGAGTAGTAGGGGCCTCATTGGTTGTTGATGAAGCAAAGGCCGTACATGACGGCTGCTATTGGATGATCGAATTTGCAATTTGGACCAAACTTACATATTCCATAGCGAGAATAGAAAGTGCATATGGGCTCTCTTGGGCGAAGTGGTAGTTCGGTTGAACTCAATGCACAGTTAGGAACATGAATTGTTTGATCCTTCGGATGATGGAACTCGCATACAACACCAAACTTACAATCTTCCGTTTTCATTAGAACTGATATTCGGGTTGGTCAAGTCTGTCTAGAAATACATTTTTCCTTTGTACTGCATAAAGTCCAACTGGAACAGAGCCAGCCTGAATGATTAAAACATTCTATATTACCCATGCCAGTTGTTTCGCTCCGTCGTGAACAGTGGCGAAGCTAGAGCTAAATTAGTGGGGTGCATTACTTCATAACACTGAGAGAAAATGGCTTATTTTTCTGTCAACGGTTGCATAAATTTGAAATTAGTGGGTGCATATATGGTGAAAAACAAGTCAATGACAAGTTAAGTTCAGAAATTAGTGGGTGCATTTGCACCCGGTAGGTCCTATGTAGCTTCGGCCCAGGTCGTGAACCAATATAGTATTGGGCACCTCTAGTTGTCCGTTGCTGGTCGTCTGAGGATGAGGAACCAATCTGCGCAGTATAAAAACTCCATGTGCAGTATTTGGGTCTCTCTCTCTCTCTCTCTCTCTCTCTCTCTCTCTCTCTCTCTCTCTCTCTCTGTGTGTGTGTGTGTGTGTGTGTTTGTTTACGCTGTGCTCTCTTCTTCGATTAATAAAATGATACGCAGCTCTCTAGCGTGTTCAAGAAAAAAAAAGAAATAGTTTGCAGATTGTAGTGGCTTTAACAGTCCTTTTTTTACTAGATAGTGACAATGACTTTGTTTCCTATACTGAGTTCTTGCGCTGCCTCGGCTCAAAAAACCGGGCAGGGATTTTAAAAGCCAATGCAGGGACTACTTGATTTTTTGTTTCGCCATCGGATCTCTTGAGGAATGTTTTGCAAGTTGATGGTCTAGAGTGCCTTTATGGTGTGTTATTGCAAATTCCACGGTGGTGTATAATCATTACTGGTGGTTCTATTACTTTTCGTTTTGATAAAATTTGGGTAATATTTCCTTTTGAGCTTTGTGATTGTGAGTATAAAACTTTGATAAATGATGTTCCTGAGAAACTGTAATGCAATCTGTTTGGTTTTGCAATGCTTTGCAATTTGTATTGGACTATCTCCTCATTGTGCTTGGTACCACATTATTCTCAACGGCCGCATGAGGAAGTCACACACATGACATCCCTACAGAATCAGACCAAACCCTAGACCAGAAGAACATCAACAAGAAAAAGACTCGATTCATTCATACCTATCATAGCATCTCTAATGAAACAAAAATCCCTGCCGAATCATTCAAATCTAGCAAAGCATCCCTACCGAAATAATCATCCCTGCCGAATCAATCATACCTACCAAAGCATCCCTACCAAAATAAGACCGACTCCAAAACAAGATCTATTTTGGACTCAACAGAGACAAGTACAAGAACAAAATAAATGAGAAGGGAAAGTGCACGAGAATGGGAGAGGAGCAAGAGAGGGTACATGCCTGGAGAACCTACCAATGCCGGTGAGGACTGCAATGCAGCGGCAGCAGGGACTGCAAGCTAACCCTAGCGGTGGCGGCGTGAGGTAGCGAGAGGAGAGAGGAGGTCGAGAGCGCTGCGGCGGCGGCGCGAATGAGCAGAAACTGTAACCCTAGCGGGCGGGCATGGGCCGGCACAAGCGAGAGCACGCGGCGAGCCTCGGAGCCAGGCTCGCTCGAAACGTGTTTTATTTACATTTCCTGCAGGCCAGGCTAAGGGGCTCCTTTTGCATTATCTGGGTCAGGCTAACTTTTTATGCAGGGAACCAAACAAGCCAAAATGTAGATATTCTGCATAACTCTGGCCTGTGTAGCCCCTTAGCCACCCAACCAAACAGCCACATATTGCAGACGTTGGTGACACACACGTGCAATCAATTCCCATGTAATGTACTACTGGTGCTTTAGAAAACAAATGTTTGCACCACTTACTTTTTTTTTATTATTACATAGTATAGCTCAGACACTCACAAGACACGCACACTCACCTCTATGAACGTACATACATAAACCTTACCTCTATGAGCATCATCTTAGAAGACTAAGTCAGCAAATTTTTTAGATTGGCGAAGTCAACCACTTACGCCTCGCTGTCGACAGCCACGTCGCTTACCGCTGAAAGCATAACGCCATTAACTCCTAAAAATTCACTTACAAGGGGAGTCGAACCTTTCAAGAGGAGTCGAATCCAGGATCTGAACTGCTACTAAAAGCTCTTGTAACCAGTAGGCTACAAGCCCTTTCGCTTGCACCACTTACTTGAGGTTATACATATCTAAACAAGTTTACTTAGGGACAACAATTAAATGTAGTATCCAAGTGATTTATATTTTGTGAGTGGCATAAAACTACCCCGTTTCAAAGTCCATTCTGAAAATGGTTTGAATCTAAAGTGTCTCATCCGCCCCTATTATTGACACCTGTTAGGTTATACCCATTTTAGATTTTTTTAAAAAATGAGGAAAAAGCCTTAGAAAAGATTCATAGAATTAATGGCCTACCCAGGGTAAGACAAAAACCCTGGATTTATTATTAGAACCTTTTTATCAAATATTTTAATGATAATACTCGGAACTGAATTTCTAAGAAGTACCCACTTTGATACTGTGGAGAGCCATATACACCATGCTAGGCACCAAGCCTGGCAACGGGCCGGGCGGGGTGGGGTGAGAGTAGGGGTGAAAACAGAGTGGATACGGACGGATAGCGCCCATCCCATATCGTATCTTATATTTTTTACTCAAATTCGAAGTCGGAAAAGATACTGCGGAATTATTCCTGCGTCCCATACCTTGTCCTATATTATTTGTTCGGACTTGGAGTCGGACACAGTATCATTATATAGTGTTTAAGGATGAAAAATCAAAAGACAGAAACAGATAGAGTAAAAGAAAGACATACTAACCATTGATATACATCATCAAAATCATTTTGACTCATTAGTTAATCTTTTCATTTTACACCATATTATTTGGTCTATAATTGTTATGACTTTCTCAAATCACATGATATTCGGATTCAGGACGCGTATCACTCATCTCGTATCCTATCCCACTATTATTTTTCGCACACGAATTCGGGCACGGATATCGTCAAATAATTATTGATGCATACTGTATTTGCCCATATTGATTTTATTCGGATTTGGCAGTCGATCGGTCGGATATTATCCATCCCGTTTTCACCCCTAGGTGAGAGCACAACTCTTGTCCCTACCTTATCAACCCCGCGGGGTGTAATCTGGCTCCTCCCTCCCTAGTCCTGATAGTTACTCGATCTCCGATGGGCCCAGTGGGAGGCTGCGATTGGCTGACGATGACAGAACGAACGCAACAATGAAGATCTGATGCTAGGCAACAATGTTGATCTAAGAGGTGGGTGGTGGCATGGAGAGAGGTGGGAGATGGGCGATTTGTATGGAGGAGGTGGGCGTGACCAGATCTCAGGTGCTAGGGTTTCGAGGGGATTGAGAGAGATATATGGATTGGCTATTGGGTCGAAATGCTGAATGTTTTAGTATGGGCCGCAATTGTTTTCCTGGTTTGGGTCTCCCATGGGCCTCCAGGACAAGAAAACCAACCAGTCCCAGGGCATGTCCTCGTGAGGAAAATTGCAAGTAAAAAAGAAAATAGTGGCAAATTTACAAAGGGTGTTCTTGTATTTTAACAACGGATTTAACATAATTGAGAGCACATAGCGGAAAAGGGCAACTCATTGCTTAAATTCAAAAAAGATGTATGATTTTGAAATGTATAAAAACAAGTCCATTTTATGAATTGGACTTTGAAACAAGGGCATCTTTGCACTTGCCCCATTTCATAATGGTTTGTATCTTGATTTTCAACACCACATATTTGTTGCCTTATATATGATGGTGCTACAACGATTGGAGAATGTGACACACACAAGTAACGTATTTCCTATAACAATGCGTTTGGATAACACTGAAAAAGCAAAGAAATGAAAAAAAACTCAGGTGAATTTCTCTCAAAAATATATTTTCCGCATACCACTCAATGTAACCCAGTCTAAAGTAGAACTGTTAAGTTACGAGCTGTTGCGTCTATCCCTTGACTTTACTTATATAAAAAACTTTGATCCACTTGTTCGAACATTACATTCTGAATGGAAGAATTCATCCAAACCCAAAAAATATGTCTTTGGCATGCATTTCCACAAGAAAACAAGGGGAAGACACTTGACAATTACCACAACACTAGTAATTATTCTTAACAAAAAAAGTTAATGTTCCAATCCATAGCGAAAGCCCTAATGAGGACATTGATCCCACATCAACGGTTCATTTATTAGTATTCCCTTAGGTATGATATGCATGGGAGGACGACCAATTTATTTGTTAGTATTCTTTCTTTTGGTATGGAAGTTCCTGTGACAACCATATTCTTCTAGTGAGTTGAATGTAACATTACCAAATTTGCATGTGTGCGCCTGCTGGACTCTTTCAACTTCCGACATAGAGCAACATGATAACAAAATAAGAATCATCATTTTTTTGATTACACGGTACAACTCAATCATAAGAATCGCCTCTTGAAAGAAATAGGCACATTTTTCTCCTTTTAGCCATAAGAGAAATTTGGGTTCGACATATGGTGTCTTGTCACGAGGTTCATTACTTGGCATGAACATCTACTTTCCTGCATGTAATATCGATGGGAAATTGTTGAGACTAAGGCAAATAAAAAGAGGCTAGGGTTAGCGAGGGAATCGTAGGGATGTGCAAGAGGCAGGTTTATGAAGATCGGCTTACCTATAATGAATGTGTCTGGAGAACACAGAAAAATGCAAAACTATGACAAAAACTCAGGTGAATTTCTCTCAATATAATTTCCACATACACAAGCAGAAGATTGCTTACAATAATCCCCTTGTTTCCAAATATGAGGGTGATACAATGATTTGGAGGATGTGACATAGACAAGTATCGGATTACCTATAATAATGTGTTTGGATTATTAACTATAATAATGTGTTTGGATTATTATTGTGCTAGCTAGCGTGGCAGCAACAGGGCGGGATAAGGTGAGGGCACGATTCCTGTCCCCACCTCAATAGCCCCACGGGGGTGAAATCTGGCTCCCTCCATATTTGATGTGAACAAGGGTTCCCGATCTTCCAAAAATTTCCGATAAAGAACGATTTGACCGAGACTTGACACAAATTGATCCGACTTCCGAACAACACCGCAATTGCAGCACCACGTCTCCTCTGATTATAGATCGGCATTGCACGGTCGACCTCACCAAGAAGGTTAATCCTTGCCTGCGAATCGAAGAACACAAGCAAGAACACAGAAGAAGGAACCAAATTGCAGATATATGATTAAATCCATAAGTTGGGGTCTCACAAAACGATGAACGGCGAAACTATTTTTGACAGAATAAGCAAAACACAACCCTAATGATGCGGCGGCTGCAATTTATGAAAACTCGGGGGGTCGTGCAAAGACCCATCGACGCACCCCTCATGGGCTCAAACAAGATACAAATCTCAAAGACCATATTACGGTTTCGTAACACCGAGATTCTGAACGTCAACTTGTTTCGGCGATTACTGGTGACTTCGGATGGATTTTGACATGAGATCAATGCCACTGGAAAGTTGATCAAATTATCTTTCCATGCATATGTAGAACGTCCAAAACCAAGCTCGAATGCGATCTAAGTGACCGTTTTATACATACTGCTCCTGAACTCCAAACGGACTCGAAGTCGACTTAGATTTGGCCTTCAACTTGACTTGAAGGCTCTTACTGGCCCTCCTCGCCTCCAAACCCCTCTCCATCTACCTCCTCGTCATCGTCATGATTCTTGACAGTAATTAAATCCTTTTGATAGCAATTTTTTCTCAAAACGATGTAACGAAGGCAATAGAAACGAGCTCACCTGTAAATTCATTTGTCGTGTATGAGCTCTAGTGATTGAAACTTAGAAGTTAACTTCGGAAGCATTGGTTGTATCCGAAGTAGTAATGTCCTCGTTAGTATTCTCGACGGATCCCTGATCTTCAAAGGGGCGGCGGATGACGACACAGATCTAAGAGGTGGGTGGCGGACCATTTGGATGGAATCAATGCACAAGGTTTGGAGGAGAGTGGCAGATATACTGGTGAGCTTATTGATATTAAATGTTGAATGTCAGATTCGCAAAAAGAAATGTTGAATGTTAAATATAGGTCACAAGCTTTTATCTTGTTAGGCGCTCGCATGGGCCTCAGCAGGAGAAAAAAATGTCCTATCTTTGTCCGGTCCAATTCGAGTCTGTCCTCAAATAGAAATTTGTCAAACACTTTGACCCCGTTTGTTTCTCTAAAAAAACTCAGATTTTATTTGGATCCACCTTGTAAATTTTTAGCTCGCTAATTTAATCAGTTTGAATCCAAACATGCATGACGACTAAAATTGACTAAACTTTTAGCCAGCCCACCTACTAAACTTTTAGTTTCTAGTCTCACCTAACCTCCTAAACTTGACTATAAACATATAAAAAAAGCAAGAAACACATAAAAAAAGTAAGACAAGTCCAAAAAAAAACCAGAAACATTAGTCAGAGATCCAAAAAGATACATCCTAAACATTAGCTAGCTAAATGTTTAGTTGGCTAATTTTATCTGTCTAGAGGATCCAAACAAGATCTTAAATGATTATTATTGTGACATATCATGTTACTGCTAGTCATGATATGTTACTCCAAGTAGAGTATCATCTGTACAAGGTCCCAAGCGAGCTCAAGAATATATAGTTCGACAAAATAGATTTACCATGTTGTTCGGTGCTAAAAATCAATCTCAAATTGCCGTCTAGCTGCATTGGCGTGACGATGGTGTACAAACTTGTGCCGGCTTCCACAATCTCCTTAGACAGCTCAACACCGACGCCTAACGGTCTAGGCCTTACCATAGACCAAGAGTAACAGCTATAGATGACTCTCTCAAGCTCACAATAGCCTAGAGATCAAAGGATGCAACTTGTTACTCTCTCAAGCACTAGGATCACTCTAAATCCTTCTTAAGTGCTTCACACTTCTTCCTCTTGGCTTCTTGGCAGCACCTCCCCTCTTTCCTGGGTCCAAGAGCACCTCAAAGAGGCAACAACCGGCTATTTATAGGCCACCAACCTCAAACAAGCTGTTGTCCAAAAGTGCCCAGTCTGCGCAGAGATCGTACTATTAACCGTATGGTCCGGTCCTCATTAGACCGTACGGTCCGGTCTTCAGCTGACTGGCGTCCAGGGAGTGCTGCTTCACTTCTCAAAGTAGACCGTACCGTCCGGTCCGTAGGATCGTACCGTCCGGTCTCTATCTCTTCTTCAGCCAACAGAAACTTCTCCTTCTCTGTTGCTTCTGCCTGTAAGACCGTACCGTCCGGTCCCTGACCGTACCGTCCGGTCAATGGTCTGGTCTTCATTCTTCCACTTCCAGAAACTTCAGCTTCTCTGTCTGGAAAACTCAATAGAGACCGTACCGTCCGGTCCCTAGGACCGTATCGCCCGGTCAATGGTCCGGTCTTCATTTCTCCACTTCCAGAAACTTCAGCTTTTCTGTCTGGATTTCCACTGTAGACCGTATGGTCCGGTCTCCTTGACCGTACCGCCCGGTCTCCTCTGTCTTCGCAGCTTCGATCTTCTTCTTGATCCTTACTTCCAAACTTGGTCTTCTTGGTTCCTACAATCCTCTTCTGTCATCCTAGCCCCTGAGAGACTCACCATGCATCCAATGATCTCTATAACTAGTGTGCACTAAAAGAAACACCTCGAACCCTCTTGATAGTCTGGTTTTTCCTATGGACTCAAGCTAACATCTAACCAAGCAACACTCGCTTAGATCTAGCATGTCCTTAGCCTTGATCCATATCTTCTCCGCGACTCCATCAAGTCCGTTCTTGTGTTGATGAAGGCAACCAATCATCCTTGACATTAAGTTCATAGTGTGTTGGCGTACATCACCAACGGACGGAGCTTTCTTTATATGTGACCTATAAGATCTCACAAAGAGTGTTAGTCACATTCATGGTTCTCATCCAATCACCAAAACATTCATACCTTGGGGTTTCCCTAGCTCCAATGGTCATTAAGCTTACAGGTACCCATTTCCAAAGTCGCCCGCCACGCAACCTACAAAACGGCACGACCCACCGTGTCATTCCCACTCTCCTCCTCCCGCGACCCGCCGTCGCCGCCGCCGCATCTCCCCCTCCTCCTCTTCCTCCTCGCCGCCAGCCTCTCACCGCCGCCACCACATCTCTCCCTCCTCCTCTTCTCGCCGCCGGCCTCCCGTCGCCGCATCTCCGCTCCTCTTCCTCGCCACCGGCCGGATCTCCCCCTCCTCTTCCTCGCCGTCGGTTGGATCTCCCCCCACCCCGGCGCTCCCCCTCCTCCTCGCCGAGGCGGAGCGGGGGTGGGGGCCAGGGCGCGCCGAGACGGTGTGGGGCAGGGGCCGGCGCGCCGAGGTGAAGCGGGGTGGGGGCTAGGGCGTGCCGAGGAGGAGCGGGGGCGGGGACCAGGGCGCGCCGAGACGTAGCGGGGGCGAGGTTCGGGCACGCCGAGGCGGAGCGGGGGCTGGGGCGCGACGGTGGGCGGTGACAGAGCTCGTCGCGAGAGGAGGAAGGCGCCGAGAAGAGGTACAATGTTTTTGAGTTTTCCTTTGTTAGAGATTGAAGTTTTTTAGTCTTGTATATTAAAGCTATCAACGCCCAATTTAGGTTTTAGGTTTCATAGACTGGAGATAGCCTTAAGATAGTCTCATGCGGAAAAAAAAAAAGGTCTTAGGAGCCTAAGACATAGCAAGGATTAAGGATGGCAATTCGAGGCCAGGTTTCGAGTACCTGGTGGATACCCGACCCGATGGGGCCGGACATGTGGCTGACTTTGCACTTATGGGTGGCACCCGTGCCCGACCCGAACAGAGTCGGGACTGAGATGGGTATTTTTTCCTGCTAGCGGATGCCCCGTCGAGTACCAGAAAACAATTTTTTTTTGAGATAAACCAGAAAACAATTTGTTGACATAACTTTCTTTTTTTTTTTTTGAGGAGTTGACATAACTTTCAGCCCACCTGAAAGTCACGGCAGCACGAATCTTAGCCTGGCTCAAAAAGGAGACTCGGGTGGCCCAAAAAGAAATGCTTCAACGCAAACCACCAGCCCCCTACCGCTTCATTATTTTATTTTTTGGGGCTCACCACGCACGTCGTCTTCATCCTCTTCGTTTCCTCCCCTTCTCTCTCTCACCTGGTTCTCTCCCATCTCAGGAACAAATCCATGAAATTGCTACTAGCAAAGACCAATCCCACAACCAGCAACAATCATCAGACTCTTCAACTAGCTAGCAACCCATTTGTGGCATCTTTAACACCTCTCATCCATGGAGTGAACAGATCGGCGATGCTCCCTCAGCCTTACACCTCTCGCTACACCAGCATTAGCCATGGGCGTCGCTTTTCTTCCTCCCAATGTTTTCTTACGCTATATATGTGGTTCTGAAGAAATCGTGTGCTGGGGTGCGGCAAGGAAACCTCCGCCCGACGGGCACCAGATACCCGCCCCGAAACCCGACGGGGCCGTGGCCGGGTCTGGAATTCTACCCGATTCATATTTCGGGGCGGGGCATAAAATTACTCTACCCGCCTCAAACCCGACCCATTGCACAGCTTCATAACACCAAATAAACCCGTCCGTCCTCAAAATACTTTTTCGGGACTACCATCTCAGCACCTCCAGTCTTCGAGTCCTCGGGACGCTTTTCTTGATCTCCTCGGCCCCCATGGCGCCTGTGAGGGGCGCCAAGAAGAGGAAGCGGGCGGAGAAGGCCGCGCCGGCACCGTTTCCAGGGCTGCCGTTGCCTCCGCTGCCGGACGGCGGCGATTGGTGGGACGTCTTCTTTCGCAGGATTGCAGGTCGCCTCTCGTCTCCCTCCCTCCTTGCTTGCATCCCCTGTGCTCGTTAAAGCTCAGTTATGTGTGCCCCCTTGCTTGTTTCGTTACGGTAAGCTTTATCGCAGCAGTACTTTAGTAAAGTATCTAGTTCGGGGTAATGCGTGCGGGCACCCAGAGATTGAGATGGTTTGCTGGTGGATCTGAATGTAGTTGCAATTGCAGTTTGTGAGCGTGGATGTGTAGCTTAATCGGTTGATTGCGCTAGATGTGCTTTGAGGGCGCTGGTGCAGAGTAACAAGAGACATTGGAATGGTACGTTGTGGATTGAGAGCTCGAGACCGTGGCTGCTGCTGGCGATTGCTTGCTGCTTGGGTAGCATCGACTTTGTAGAACATATTTGAGAATTCAGCGTACAATTTCCACTTCTTGTTGTTCGGTCATGTATGCTGTCTAATCCAGATCTGTAAAGCCGCCACATCAGCGATTCATTAGGAGATGAACATGGGTGACGATTGTTTTCCCCCACTTTTGTCAATTCAATAAAGAACGAGCCATGAGAAAGCTGATTCTCTATGTGGTGATTGATGTTTTACGCAACAATGCCTTGAAATGTTCCTTCCATAATTGGAGTGTCCTGTTTGTTGAGCTAAATAGGAAAAGGAACGACAAATGAGGAAGAGGGAATGGTGCCATTATGAACCTGTGATTCTCCTGTACATTCTCCCTCTGCATAAAGTCCAACTGGAACAGAGCCAGCCTGAATGATTAAAACATTCTAGGATTACCCATGCTAGTTGTTGCACTCCGTCGTGAGCTAGTATTGGGCACCTCCAGTCATCCGTTGTTGGTCGTCTGAGGATGAGGAACCAATCTGCGCAGTATAAGGGTTCCTCTCTCTCTGTGTTAAACACTATGCGGATGCTACTGCGTTTGACATTGTCTTTTTCTTACCAGATAGCGAAGATGAATTTGTTTTCTATACTGAGTTCTTGCGCTACCTGGCTTCAAAATCCGGGCAAAAGGTCGATGCAGGGACTACTTTATTTTTGGTTCCGCCATCGGATTTCTTGACGAATATTTGCAAGTTGATGGTCTAGAGTGCCTTTATGGTGTGGCATTGCACATTCCACAGTAGTATAATCATTACTGGTGGTTCTATTACTTTTCTTTTTGCTAAAATTTGGGTAATATTTCCTTTTGAGCTTGGTGGATTGTGAGTATAAAATTTTGATAAATGAGCTTCCTGAGAAACTGTAATACAAATACAATCTGATAGGTTTTGCAATCCTTTGCAATATGTATTGGACTATCTCCAACTATCTCCTCACTGTGTTTGGTATGACTAGCCAAGTTCAGAGTTCAAGTGTCTTTTGCTTTAGAGCGTGTGTTGCACGTGTTTCATTAGGATGCAAAAGAATCAGCAGTCAAGTGTGGCAACCACAAGTTTGTTTGAAATTTCTTTTTTTCTCAGGAGAAGATTTTGATACCACAATTCACCCGATGTCAGCTTTTATCCTGACTGCTAAACTGAAACTCAATCATCATTGTATTTACATTTTTTTGAACAATCATTGTTGATTTTACATGCTATGCTAGCTAGTAGGTTATTCATATTTAACTTTGAATGGACTCTCCATATATGAGCCTGATACTCATGATTTAAATGTTTTGTTGAATGGAAAAAAATGGTTTGTGCATAAAATTATACCCTGGGGTCCTTAATACTCCCTCTATTTTTTTATTACTGACGTTCAAACATGAGCAAATAGTTAATTCTAGCTCATTTTCCTTGTCTGATACGACAAGCATTCCAGAATGGAGTACAAGATATGAATATCTCTTGCAGGGGTTGGGGTTGTTAACGAGACGAAGTTATACCCTCAAAGTCATGCACTACTTATCTATCTATGAATTTTTTAATTGAGCAAGTTTTGTTGGAGAATGCCGGGTACATATATAATAACATGTACCAAACGGTTATGTTTAGATTATATAATAGTTCATAGCTATTGTCGTTTGTCCTTGCAATTCGTTCCAATTTTATAGAATGTTGTCTCAGTTTTTTTAAATTATTTGCCTTTTATAAATAGAACTTGCCTGTTCCTGATGTATAACTGCTACACATTGTATTTACATAACAACAATACTAAAATAGCCTCTGTTTGTCACCTCCACAGGACAATCCTCTTTTCCAAGAGAACACCAGAGCATGGAATCTGTCCTCATGATGTCCAGAAAGACCTTCGACTATATCTGCTCACTTGTTAAGAAGGACTTGACAACGAAGACATACGGTTTCAGAAACTTCAGGTTCGGTGACAAGACAATCCTAGGCGTGGAGGATCAAGTCGCGGTCGCTCTAATGAGGCTGACATCTGGGGAGTCCCTGCAGAACATAGGAATGTGGTTTGGCATGAATCACTCAGCCATCTCAAACATCACTTGGCGGTTCATCGAGTCTATGGAGGAGCGCGCTATCTGTCATCTAAAGTGGCCAAGCCCTGAGGAGATTGCAACCATCAAAGCAAGATTTGAAAAGATTTACGGCCTCCCAAACTGCTGTGGTGCCATTGATACCACACACATCCTCATGTGCTCCTCCGCTCAGCCAAACAGCAGAGTCTGGCTGGACAAAGAGAACAAAAACAGCATGATCTTGCAGGCTGTTGTTGATGCTGATATGCGGTTCAGAGACATTGTCAGTGGCTGGCCTGGGAGCATGGACGACTCATGCATCCTGCGTACCTCGGGCTTCTACAGGCTATGCGAGAAAGGCGTCAGGCTGGACAAGCAAATGGAGCTTCCTGGAGGGTCGTTGGTCAGGGAATACATAGTTGGAGATGCAAGCTACCCTTTACTTCCTTGGCTGATGACTCCATACCAAGAACAGGGTCTCCCGGCGGCCAAAGCTGAATTCAACAAGCGGCATAAGGCAGCTACGACGGTTGTGGAGAACGCACTGGCAACGCTCAAAGGGAGGTGGCGGGTTATTCAGGGAGAGCTGTGGAGGCCTGACAAGCACCGGCTGCCTAGGATCATCTTTGTATGCTGCTTGATCACCAACATCATCATCGACATGGATGGCACTCCAAGCAAAGAGATGCTGGTTACAGGCAACCATGACCTGGGGTACAAGCAGCAATTAAGCAATGTCGCAGATGACAATGCAGCTAAGCAGAGAGATCTGCTATCTCAGTATGTCAGTGCAGGCGAATAGGCTTCGTTAGCTTCTTAGTTTTCTCCTGTGCTTTTTGCTCCAATTAATATAGAACAACAATGAATACAAAATTGTAAGGTGAATTTTGGCAGATTCTGATATGTTATTCATCAAGCATTGATCTACTTTTTGAAGAGTGTAGACCTTTTCTTGTAAATATAGGACGTGCCTCGTCATATATATATACATAAGTTGCTATTTTCCGTTGTAAAACAGCAGGTATAATAACAATACCAAGAACTGAACCAATCAAATTGGAACAATCATAACACAAATTTCAAGAACAAGAAATACAAAATCAACAGCCAGGGAATGTTTGGAAGCAATATATATCATTCTACACATCCACAAGATACCAGACGATTCATTTCGTCAATGCTAATAAAAAGAATGTATTATCCCTCCTCAGACATAACAAAAAGGATGATACTCCATCTCCACCACAAAGAAAAGCACAATCACATGAGAAGAGACTTGGCCAGGTGCTCTCTTGCCGTTGTTAGAGCTTGAACTAAAGTCTGCATGCAGAAAGTGATATGAAGTAAGTTAAAGGAACCGGTTTCCTTCCGTCAAAAAAAACATTGTGGCCGCAGCCTACCTGCTCGGCTAATGATGTAGCGCCGTCCATTCCATGAGCTGATGACACCTTTTCAGCTATCACACTTCCTTCTGTTTCTAATACAATCCTGGAGCAAATAGACATGAATTATTATATCTTACTATTTGTGTTATTATATCTCTAAGTTTGACATGAATTATCGAATCACTTTGGTATTTCAAACACTATCATGGAACAATGTTGTCTAGTGGCAGAGCACAATGTTGCAGTAGCGGAGGTCATGTTCCACTCTGCAAACTCCTTGAAATCAAATTTGGAAATCCTTCTGTTATTCGTTTCATTTTGTGTCATTTTAAAATGAATAGATGCAGTGAGACGTGTGTTTCACCCTTGGAATGTCAATGCCATTGTGCCACTGATAATTTTTTTTTCCACCCAGAAAAAGAGGCATGCTTGGCATACAGAAAAAAGATTTTGACTTTGAGATAACTCCTGTAAATACTACAGTACCATTGTTAGTCCTAATATATTTCATTGACATTCGCCACAATCCATTCTAAAATTGCCATGAACTGGGCACATGAGCAGGTCAGGTGATTTCCAAACTAGGGTTAGGGTAAATTGTAATAAAAGAAACAAGAAGCCTTGACATCAAGTACAAAGATAAGGTTGTACCCTCCATCAACAATTTCATCGAGACACAACAGGATCAAATCCAGATTTTCAAGTGCTGTTCTTTTGTCGACAATGTTCCTGAAAACAGCAAGGTGAAAAACACGCCACATGCAATCAGCACAAGCGTATGAGCATGCAACAGAATACAGAGATCGAACAGATACATTTTAATATTAACCATAACCTTAGAAGTTGGTCAACAGCATCAGAGAATCCCTGAAGAACTGATGCTAGAATAAGCTCATTATCCTCTTCTCCTCCGGTAACAAAGAAATGCAGATCTTGGATGAACTTATAAACAACAATTTGGCCGTCGAACATTACAATCTCAGCTGTTAAACAGAACAAGCAAAAATATGAAACACTTTCAACAGACAAACAGGAAATTCCAGACACATCTACAAGTTTATGGATTGTGAAATTGTTATTTTTAGGTTAATTTTGGAAGTACAAAGAAACAACAACAGGGTAGGCATGGAAAATGAAAATATAGATGTGAGAAGATGGTTTGTACAAAAGACATGTGGAAGAAGCGATCAATAATATTATTGAATAATAAAATGGCATTGCCACCACAAATTAACAGGCAAATGATCCAAAAGAACTGGACTGCTTTAACATCTAAGAACATAATTTAACATCTAAGAAGAAATTGCTCCAAACACTGAATTAATCAACCGTCCATGGAAATGTGCAATTATGCATATTAAGTCTTCTGGATCAGCATCGGCATATATAAAACCCACTCTTAATTTACTGTTTTGTTCCTATACGAATGAACAGTATAAATTACGTGTTCCAGATCCATGAATTCGCATATGCGACAATAACATTTACATACTCTAGATCAAATCAAGCTAACACATTAACACTAGTTATCAGATGACCCTTATATCCGAAAATCAGGCAGAAATTACCTTCTGTACCGGCATTAGCTTTCTGCGTCTTTGCAAAGACCGACTTCTCGAAGGCCAGCTTCGCCGAGAGCGTGGGCCAATCATCGCTGTAGTACTTGACGGCGACGCGCTTCCCTTCCGAGTCCAGCAAGAGGATGTTCTTCACCTTGGGGCAGGTCTCCTGCACCAGCAAAGGTTGAGCCCTACCGTCAACGAAACAATAAAAATTGAGGCCACCGCCATCCGCGGATCCCATCTGGCAGACCCAAACAGGTCGCGAAATAGCGAGGGAGAACGAGAATTCACGCCGCAAAAGGCGGGATCTCCGCGAAGCTGTTATCGCGCCGCGCAATGGATCCGGGGGCAGATCAAGAACCGGCAGAGCTGCGAAGACGCGTGGTAAGAGGAGGGAGAGAGGAGGAGGGCAACGTACCATTACGAGAGGCGGATGGCTTTGCCGGGGCCTGAGCCTGAGGGGAACGAACACGGCGGTCCGGATCGCCGACGGCAGCGACGCGCAGCGCGGGCTAAGCAGGGGACGGACGAGGACGACGCCGTGCGGACTAGTGAGGTGAACGAAACGGGGCGCCGTTGCGGTGCGGTGGCAGTAGTATACTAGCAGACTACGCTGGGCTTCGGACCGGCCCAAATTGTATATGGGCTGTTCAACCAAATTGAGCCTCACTTCGACAATCTCCCAGCCCACGTCACCTGGTCCGATCACCACAGACCAAACGCCCAAATGCCGCGGAGTCGCCGAGTGAGAGAAGCGTCGAGCAGAGCAGCTTGTTGACTCGCCGCGCCTTTTCCGCTGCCGAAGGGAATGGTGGGCGCCGGCGTAATGATCTCGTTCGCACAAAAGCGACTCACAACAAACATCTGGACTGAAGCTGGTCTTACAGAAAACGAAAAAGTCGTCTGAAAGTGAAGCCGTAATCGGGAGGTTACTTTAGTGATTCGCAGCTTAATGCGTGCTTGACGGCTTGTCCATATTACTGAACACTTCGACCAAATGTTCCTGACCTTTTTGGCGTTCTCGCTACGCCAAATTCCCACGCGAACGCCTTATTCGGGGCGGCAACTGGAGGCGCAACCTTCGCATGGACCCTGCGCAGAACAGAAATGAGGCCGTTCCAAACCGCTGAACATGACCAGGGTTTTCAGGGTCTAGACGCCGGTGGGTTTTATAAAGCCTGAAGCAAACAATGTAATGGCGGTACACAACTAATGGAGAGGACCAAATTAAGGAATGCGACTTAGCGCTTAACGATCGCTGAAATTGGTCAAAAAGACCGCCCAAGGCAGCCGGGGCTGCTTAGTAGCCACATCAACCCAATTTCGCGAGAAAAGGCCGACCATTAGCCACTGAATCTGATCCCGTTCGTGCTGGACATGCTCGTCAGTCGTCACGCTTGTTGAATATATGAGCCCTGTCAACTTATGAGACACGAATTCAAGGTCCAGGCGTCCAGCTAATGAGCCACTGATCGATCAGTTCAGCCGCACCAACCCAGGTGTGAAACACGGAACCGAACGCCGATCGAGCTAGGACGACAGCGGATGTAAAACTTGGGCGATCGAACGGCGGCCAGCTCCTGCACGTCAGCTCGCAACAACCCACTGTCAGCACTCGCCGGCCTTAGTTTCTTCTCCCCAACTGAAGCTTTTATTGAGGCAGGCAGCTCACTGCTTCAAGCCAGGGGTGCGTCTCTTGTTGAGCCGTTTAATCCATTCAAACCGCGGCGTAGAAAAGTTTACCGACATCTAGAACATTTTTACACCGGGGCCGAGTCCATTCCCGCACACGCTGATTTGCCTAGCCGCATATCGATCGAGCTACATAAATAGTCGTGCGCATCGTAGCATTTTGCGCTACACCACCGAATATTGATCCGCCAGATCGTGGTATAGCGGCGAGCTCTAGCAAACGAGCGAGAGCTATAGCATCAGTAGCCTGTATAGGCGTCGGTTCTCCGGGAAGATGATGGAGAAGGAGACTCGCGCGGCCACGGCCCACGTCCTCGTGCTCCTCTCGCGGCAGCACGGGGGCGTGGGCTCCGTGCAGGGCGGCGGCCGCTTGTTCCAGTGCAGGACGTGCGGCAGGCAGTTCCCAACGTTCCAGGCGCTGGGCGGTCACCGCGCCAGCCACAGGCGCCCAGGACATCCCTACGGCCTTGTTGGTCGCCGGAAGCTGGAGGCGGAGTGCGCGGCCGGCCCGAGAGTGCACGGGTGCCCCGTCTGCGGGGTCGAGTTCGCCGTCGGACAGGCGCTCGGCGGGCACATGCGGCGGCACCGTGTCGCGGCAGCCAACAACGCTGGGGCGGCACGCGGCTCCATGGTGGCCGTGACGCCACCGGAAGCATGCACGGCGTCGGCGAAGGCGGACGACGATGGCGGGGACTGCGTCGACGGCGTCTGTTTGGAGTTGAACCTGACGCCGTCGGCGAGCTGCGCCAAGTGCCAGAAGAAATCGGGTCTCGGGGCTACGGAGCCAGGCCCACACAAGTTTGTGTTCGATTGCATTCTTTGATCGACAAGCAGTCGTATAATTAAAAGTTTTAGTTGAACGTGACCTCCTGGTTCAATCCATAATGGCGCCAAGTGCCTGAAGCAAAGAAATCACACGCTAACATATGGCGGTGGATCACATAAGGAAATTATCAAAGCAATAATCAGAACTGGCGTAATGATCCCTGAAATTGGTCAAGAGACCACCGTCCAAGCGCCTGGGCAGCTTAATTGGCCAACCCGATTCGCGAGAAAAGCTGGCTATTAGCCACCAAATCTGATCTCAGTTCGTGCTAGACACGGTCTTGCTTGTGAGATACGAAGTCAAGGCCGGTCCAGTCGTCTGTCTTCTACAGGGTACACGTACGTACCCTTCTTCTACCCACCGACCAAACACGCCGCCTCCCTTCTCGATCGCCACCAATACCCTCGCCCCTGGGCGACATCGCCGCTACAAGCAAGCAACGCCTCACGCTCCCGCTACCCAACATGGCGGCGCGCAGGCGGGGCAGCGGCCCCCGCACCGGCATCTATGAGCCGATAGACCTTCGGGACAGTTTCCTCATGGGCGAAAGAGAACATGAGATCCAAGCAGTTCTCTGCAAGATTCACAAGATCTACAGCGGCTTGATGATGCTCGGCGAGGATCAGGAATTATTATTGGACAACGGCGGCTTCTGCTTCGGCATCATGGATCCCGCCACGAACATCCTCGTCAACACCGGCCTCACCAAAGGCATGAAGCAGGGTGGTGTCTCGCCGCCGTCGCGGGGAAACAACGAGGAGGCGGCGTTATTGGACAAGAGCAAGAGGTCGCTCGACGGTCTCATCGCCTTCCTGGCTCGCCTCTTCCCCTACCTCCCCAACGCCGAGGCCCTGCGGTTCCTCGCCGCTGCCGATGCGGACCCACTCGTGGCCTCCTGCTTCATCGTCTCCGGACGCGGGATGATGCGGGACTTCGACGTCTGCGCCAGCGCCACGGCGGCCGCAGTCGAGGCGGCCCTCCTATGCGCAGCGGTTGCCGCCAAGCACCCAGATCCGGAGGAGCTCGTGCGAAGGTGGAAGCTGCTGTCACGGTACCTAGACAGCATCGAATCGCTCAACAATCCGGCCGGTACTGTCCTCCGCACGATGCAAGTGTCCCAGAGGATTGCGTTTACAGGAACAACACATACACATTTCGAACTGAGCAAGTCGTGGTTGAGCGCTCGGCGCCGGCAGAGGATTCTCGCGAACCGGATGCATCCAGCAGACGACGCGCTGCCTCCTTCCCGAGGAGCCGTGAAGCGCGTGCTCCTGGCTACAATCCATGGATTCTACCTGCAGGTGCTGGCTAGGCTGCCCACAGCCGATCCGAGCAGATATTACCGCAGCATGCTCATGGGCGGCAATTGCTACGGCCCTCTGGACCCTGTCTCCAACATCATCATCAACACCGCCTGGTTCGAGCTAAACTTCCCTGTAATTAGCAACCCAACACCACCGCACATTATGATCAGCACTGATTCCTTGTGGCGTTCTGCGTCCAGATCGCTCTATGGCCTCATATCCTTCCTGTGCACCCGCTACCCACGCCTCACACCTGAACTAGCCATGCAGCGCCTTCTGGCGGCTGGGGCCAACTTGTCAGCTGCTGATCCTAAACTTCATGATATGCGACGTAACAGTGGGCTCGGTTTTTTGGTTGTAGAGATGGCCCATTACAGGAGAGAGCAGTTGAAGCAAGCACCCCGTCCGCCAGTGCCCAAGAGGCGTATGCTGCCGCCGCCATCGCCGCGTGCCACCCTAACCCTGCTGCTCAGCAAGAGTTTCTTGGATCGTCTGATTCGCTAGCCCTGCTTAAGGTTGCCTTTGATGTGGTGCTGAAGGATGTTGACCGCGCACTTTCCGTTGAGGATCTTGACCATCTCCTGTTTATGCTCAAGTATTATTCCACTTCTGGTCTGCGCCTGCAACAGGAGCCTGAGAAGTTAAGCAAGAAGATGCACGCTTACATATCACGATGCAAATTCGAGTTTTTGTCGAAGCAGAATCGAGTAAGGAGCATGGTGGAGGCTGCACTGTCCGCATACAACCGTGATCAGCAACTGCAGGGAACCCCGTATGTGCTCCATGTCATCTGTGGTGTCAATAGGTTCGTATCTGGGCCGGAGTTCTCCTTGGATAAAACAAATAAAGATTATAACCCCAGCTGGTTTCCTTACAAATATCATCACTCCCACATAATCTTTTTGGCAACCCAAGGTGTTGGTGCTCCCGCAACTCTCTTCTTTGCCGAATGCAGTAACCATGGCACCGAAAGGCCGTGGTGTGTCCCTGTGAGTCTTCAGCGTCCACAAGCAGTAAAAATCCGTTGCTTCTACTGTGAGGTGGAATGTGACAGGATTTTGCATCCAGCCATGACGGTTTTCCAAGGATGTGGACGAGAGTTTGTGAAGATGCTGAGTGGAGAACCACCTGTTGGAACAGACAAATACGCATATACCAGCGATTCGATCATCGGAATGCGCATGGCAAGAGTGGATCGGGTGTGTGATGTTGAAGATGATAGCATCTATTCCACCTCGTACACAATTGATGAGAGCGATGGTGATGAAGAGGATGACTGGCTCACTGAAATTGTAATTTGCTGAGGCCCCGTTTGGAAGTGTGGTTTTTTTGGAATTTTTGTTCAATACCATGGTTTTCTAAAATTACCGTGGTTTAAGAAACTTTGAGGTGTTTGGATCCGATAAATACGGCAGTTTCCGAAACTGCAGTTTTGTTGAAACCACGGTTTTTTTGGAGTATCCAAAATTCTACTCCCGACTTCTTTTTTTAAAAACCGAGGAGACGGCGACGGCTTCCTCTCGATCTTTCCACCCTGCTGCCGCCTCCATGGAGAAAGACAGGCAAGGGCGCCATGGAAAAAAGGGTTCGTCCCCAAAAAAGGGTTTGTCTCCAAAGAAAGGTGTGTGATCCGTTATGATTTCTTCAGTTTTTGTTTTTTATTTCGTGGTGGCCGCATAGAATACGAGATTGAATCAATTGCAGGATCTTCCTGTATGCATCTCTTCTTTCCCCTTCCTCACGTCACCCTGGGTTGCAGATGTACTTTGGAGGAGTCATGGCTCAAGGAGCATATCGGGGCCTGTATTTTGCTATTTCTTCTAGGAACGATCTGCGTGAGGTGCAGATGCAGGTGCTAGTAGAGTTATTAGTCGTTGGTTTGTGCATCAAAAAATCAGATAGGAGAAGATGATCTTACTGCAAGATTCGACACTTGCTAATGACTGTATTGCCTATTTAGCAGTAACACGAGGCCAATCATCTGGCCGAGATAGAGAAAAATAGAAAGGAACTTCTGTTGACCTGTATTTTGCTTCTCATTCTTCATGCAAAGGCAATGCGCCTTCCAGGTTCACTTCATATATAGATGATCAGTACGCATGTAATTCAGCAATTTTGATGTGATTTTTGGTGTTATATCAGGAAGAAAAAGCAGAGCAAATTGGACCAATGGTCAGACCAGTTTGAATGCGAAGAAAAAGCAGAGCAAAATATCGTGGTCAAAATGGATGGACAAAGGAAGGATGGAACAATATGGCAACACGTTTGAATGCGAAGTATGATGGAGCAAATTTCACTGTGCAACAACTGAAAGATAGAGAGCAAAGGTTTTCGAATACTATGGTTTTTGAAAACCAACACATCCAAACAGGGCTTGAGTGTTCAGTAGCAACTGGTGGCTCACCAAGCAGTGAGTTTGCCTGTACTTTGTTGCACCGTTATTATGCTGAATATGACTGCCCTGTTTAATCTGTTCTGGTGATATTAGGATGTTATGGATGCTTCAGAGTTTATCTTGCTGGATATATTTGCGATAACTATTTTTGAACTGCTTAATGATAATGTGCAAATTCGAGAGGAAAAAAGTCCAGGCGTCCAGCTAATGAGCCTCTGTTTCGAGTTGAACCTGACGCCGTCGGCGAGCCGCGCCAAGTGCCAGAAGAATGCTGGGCTCGGCGCAACGGAGCCAGGCGTGCAGGAAACATTGGTGTTGGATTGCATTCTTTGACAAGCGGTCGTGTAGTTTAATTTGGTTTTGTTGGTCCGTTCAGTGGTTTCAGATATATTGGCTTCATATCTTGTCTTCTAATAAACAGTTTGACAGGTTACAGACATTCCTGTTACAACCATGTACTAATTTTGTAACACGGACATTCCTGATACAAACGTACACCTGATAACATGAAGCAAGGTGTTTTCCGAAACAAAAGAAGGAATAGCCAAACATCACAGTTCACCCTAGAGCAATACGTTATTCCATGCATTGATTGATCAAATGCAAACCCAGAGACATGGATTTCATTACACACTGTAGGGAGAGGTTTTTCAACGGATCGAAATCCAAGAGTACAGGAGCTCCCAGCAAATGCAGCAGCTACGTCAACAGCAAGGGGGTGGTTGCTTCAAAGAAGGGAAGCAAACACAGGTACAACCACATCAGTACCACAAGTAGCTTCTTCAAACTCTTCCTATAACAGCAAAGCGGGAAATAAATAATGTCAAATAACCAATGCTTGGGAATCTTGCGCATCCCTTATGACCCGCAGCAGGCAGATCGCGTGGCTGCCGGTTCGCCAGGACCGCCATCTGTCTTGTTATTAATCTTAATCGTCTTGTCCTGCAGAGCCAGAATATGCTCTTTAGAAGACTGAGCATTCAAGATGGAAGTTCAAGCATTACCAAGTGTGATCATCTTACCTCTGGCTTTGAATCAGTCTCCGCAAGCCTCTGCTTAATGTCGCGTGCAATGGAAAAAAAGACTTGCTCCACGTTGAGGTTTGTTTTGGCACTCTGAAAAGATAGTACACAGTGTGAGACAAACAACATTGCTTCCGAAAAGGCCACTCAATTCAGGCAAGAAACGTACAGTTTCAAAAAATTTGATGCCGTATTCATCAGCAAGTGCTTGCCCTTTCGCAGTAGGCACGGCCTGAGCAACAGTTAAAAAGGACAATAAGTTATTTAGCAAGTTAGAAGCATCTAATCCAACAAATGATAGTGTGGAATCAGTAAAACATTATAGAGCAACTATATAGAGCAATAAGTAGGAAAGATGTGTTCATGGATGTGTACCCTTTTACTTTCGTCCATATCGGCCTTGTTACCGACCAATATTTTGTTGACATTATCAGAGGCATGTTGCTCAATATTCCGAATCCAGTTTCGGATGTCTATATGTTAGGTGAACCAATTGTCAACAGATGGGTAAAATAGCTCAAAATGAAAGCATTACAGGAAAGAAGCATATGGTTTTGAGGAGGGTACTGTTAAAAGAAGACTCGTCAGTGACATCATAAACAAGCAGGATGCCCATAGCTCCTCGGTAGTACGCTGAGATAAATAATGTTTACTGGATCAAAAGGCTTACTGTAAACTTCAAGAACATAGTCAATCAGAAATGAAATAAGCAATATACCAGTGGTAATTGTCCGGAAGCGTTCTTGTCCTGCTGTGTCCCAAATCTGTAGCTTGATACGCTTGCCATCCAATTCTATTGTTCTTATCTTAAAGTCAATTCTGCATGAAACAAAATGGTTACATAAAAATGCCCCAATTTTCATTTGATGCAGAAAATGGTCACGATACCAAAGAATCTTACCCAATTGTGGTGATAAAGCTTGTGGTGAAGGAACCATCAGAGAACCGCAAGAGGAGGCAACTCTTGCCAACACCTAGTCACAGAAAAGGATATGAAGAGCTCTTATCAGGAAATTGACCCAACAGAAAAACTTAACAAATGACATGCTACTAGTCGGTACACATTAACTATTCAGTGTTAACAGTCCCAAACTATACGTCTATATAACAATATAGTTACCAGAGAAACGTTCAGCGATCCTAATAATCACAAGGTTATGCCAAAAACCGATAATACTTCAATTAAACGCTAGAAATGCAAAAAACCAAAGACAATAGTACCGATATCCATGGATGGCAACAATAGTACTGATCACCATCACCATTGTGTGCAACTATCATGCTTTTAGTCTGATTGCTGTTTATTTTCTGGCCAAGTCTTAACTAAAACTTCCAGAGGACTTTTTTAACTAAAGGATAATAGGATATTATTTTAGTACTTGTTATGTTTGTTTCAGTGCTCCAACTGACATCCAGCAGCCGCTAGTTCACGAGTCATGAAACAAGTTAATGTTACATAAAATTTAATGGCATGCACTAAGAAGTAAAAAACTATGCAAGGCATAAGAGTCCATGACATTTCACAAATAAAATATCACATTATCAAAGGCACCTAAAGTGAATGTATTTCGAAGTAACATTTCACAATTCCTGGTCTCCCTGCCCACTAGAAAAATGATTAAAAGAAGGCAAAACTTAACCATGAAGAATCAACACAACATGTCAACATTTGAACTAGTCCGCCAACTTAATGTCGAAAGCATATTCCAACAATTAGGAGTATTTCCAATGGTCCTGGAAACGAAAAGGACTATTTCCAATTTGCCTCTTCCTCCAACCAAACTATTTTCACAAGTGGAACGTTCGTACATGCAGGCAAAACTCGTAGCAATTTCTCTTGTGAAATGTTCGTGCATGAAAGGAAAGGGTAAAACACACGGCAAGCCACACAATCCAACCTTCTAATCACCCCCTAATTTGCAGCCCAAGTTATGATTCAGTTAATGCAACAAAGCGGGCACAAAAGTCCCCATTTGCGCTTCCAAAGCACCCAACAACTGCCCTTAAAGTTACGATTCAGTTCATGAACCAGCAAGCAAGCATTTCATCCGCGGCCGACTCCAAACGGAGGACCCCGGATGATAGACGCGAGGACGGCCCAAGCGAGATCCGCTTCGCGCAGCGCCCCACCCACCCCCCGATCCCACGAACACCGACACGGCCCGATCGACACAGAGAGAGAGAGAGATCTAGCATGTACCCACCGCTGTCCCCGATCAGGAGCAACTTGATCAGGTAGTCGTAGTCGGCCCGGGCCCTCGCCGGCGGCGCCGCCATGCTGCTGCTGCCGGTGGTGGCGGTCGCACCACCCTCCGCCTCCTCCTACCCTCAACCTGCACAGACGAACCAGCGCACGCGGCGTGAGCGACGTGTCGGAATGGCCGCGGCGACGCTGGGGCGGCGCGCGGATCCGCGGGGCTCACCTGCGGGCGCGGGGATCGAGGAGCGGGACGGTGGCGGATCTGGGCTGCGGAGGAGAGGGAGGCGACAACGAACGGGACGACGGGACGAGGCGACGGGAAATTTTGGGGGCTAAACAAATGTGGCGGTGGTTTGATTCGGCCGGGGGTGTGTGTGTTACGATGGACGGGGGTCAGTCACTTGGATTGGAAGAGAGGCGCAGGCCTGGTCACTCGCGGCGCTTCGCTGAGTAGCGTGCGTGGCCCGAGGCGCCTCTCCGCCACCGGCCGGTGAGGTTAAGCCTAACACCGCACGCTAATCAAGATGCCGATGCCTTGTGTAGGTTAACGTTACCCGACCGAATCATTTTGGATGAAGGGTGTGCAGGGGTCGTAGGGGTACATGTGCTCCCCGTAGACCTAGAGGAACATGCTCGTTGTAGTTGCAATTTTTTTTTTGGGGCAAATTGGTTGGATATTTTTCTGACCATCGTGTAGGATGGCATCTGTTTTGGACTGGAGATGCAAGTTTTTGGAACTGGAGTAGCAGTCATGGGCTCATGGCTCGTGAGGGGTGGTGGTAAAGGAAGGTTAAGGAAAGGGGCACGGTTGTTTTGTTTCCGGGTTTCCTAGCTTCAGATCCTCAGTGACCATTGTGTGGTCACCCAACCTCCATGCACGGTGGCTTCTGAATGCAGTTACAGCACGCGAAAAGTAGCCCAGGAGATGGTGGCCAGAGAGGGGAAAGGTAAATTGATTGATGCAGTTTCAAGCGTGAGATTGCAAACAGAAGCATCGCATCGGCCTCTTGCAGAAAGGTGGTGTGCTCAGCTACCAAATCGGCTATACCCTAGCAGCATACGTCAAGCTTAGGCCGGCCGACACCCGAAAATTGGCAAGGTGGAAAAATGGTCACAGCGCACCACCTGATCTGTTTCAGAAATCGGCTCGTTTATGCCTGCAGACGTCGTCCGGTTAGTTTGCGCTGACGTGGTGGACGAAAAGTGAACTCATTGCGTGTGATTTGATTTTACAGCCATTTTTGGGAGGATTGCTTCCTGACCGCCTGGGCCAAGTACGTGGGCTGCGAGAAATGACTGTACGATATGTCTACATGGCCCGCGCACAAGGAATTGGGCCTGTTGGTTTCTCCCGTAAGCCCATGGTATATCCGGCCATGCTGACCAAAGCACAAACGGCATGGCCCAATTCTTTGTGAACCTCCCCTGAAAAAAAAAATCCCTTGTGAACCTGGCGATCGGTATTTCCCGTAGAACGTGATGTGGACGACATAAATTACGAGAACGTGATGCACATCATTTAAACTGCGTTGAAGTTGTCACTTGTCATCAGGAGTACGCAAATGATGGCAAAATCATATAGGAAAAGGTCACATTCATTCATCGGTTATACAATAAAATATGACAAAATGGTGACAAATGAAACCACTATGCTAGAACACAATAATCTCACCGGTTACTCCTACAACACTGAATCCCGACTATTCACAGCATAAAGCATTATTCATTACTCGAAGAACTCGACTTGATTGCAGTGAAGCATTTCACGGGATGGATCTTTTTTTTTCGAAAGATTCGGAAATACTTGGTGATCCGGCTTATATTAATAAGAAGAAGGCGCCTCATATTAAGGAAAACGAGGCCAAACCTTAAGAAAAAGAAAAACCTAGCTACCACAACAAAGTTCTCTAAGCGGTTGGTCAATAAAAAACAGACCCAAACCGCAGGAAAACACCACCAACACTCTCTCCATCCATCAACATCCGATCAACTGACTTCACCACCACCATACAACAATGGAGCCCATCATAGGTTATGGATGCCAAGCTCACCCCCTCTGTGGTGCAGCAGCTCCGACTCCACAACGACAGGCCTTAACCTTTGCCTCAAAGTCACCACACCCGCAGCTCATGCCGAAAGAGCCACCCATGTGTCACGTTGCCAAGCTCATCACACATCGCGACTTAGCAGCTCTAACTCCACCATAGCTCGCCCATCCACCACAAACCAACAAGAGCACAACTTCAAGGAG
Source organism: Eragrostis nindensis (assembly GCA_012490785.1). Lineage (NCBI taxonomy): Eukaryota > Viridiplantae > Streptophyta > Magnoliopsida > Poales > Poaceae > Eragrostis > Eragrostis nindensis. The sequence continues at coordinate 96,723 of JAAXCT010001468.1, forward strand.
ACAAAAGCCTCGCCAAAGCATCCCACTTACCACCGACAAGCGAGGGTGTAATGATTGCCGTCATGGAAGACGCCAGTGGGCAGCAAACACAGGGAGGAATCTCCAAGACAACGCCTCCAAGGAGGGGACGACATCGAAGACGCCACCGTTGCTTGATCTAACAAGCTGGAGCTGGGTTTTCACCCGAAGAATCCTCATGGTTGGTTAATACATGGACAATTCGACAATGCTCCAACGAGGAAAACGGCACCCAAAAGGTGTCGCCATTGCCAGCGTCGGCAGAAACGCCGAGCAAGGCTTCCGCCCAGAGTCCTGCATGCCCCAACCACTGCAGCTGCTGCACCACCACGCCGCCAGTCCGGCCATGATATCACCTCACTTCGCCACAGACCAGCTTACCATCGTCAGCCTGCACTTCAACCACATCTCCACATCGACCTCACCAGAGTCCACCGCGGGCCTTGATTCAGGCCAGCAGCCTTCACATCCAAACACACCAACATCAGCCTCTACATCACAACGTGACGTCGCTGTACGGACTTGGCAAACAACCAAGAAGGCCACTGTCAGAACTCGTCATTCTCCGTCGTGAGGTCATCGGAGGTTGAGCAAGGAGACAAGCGCGCCCCACCCCCCCCCCCCCCCCCCCCCCCCGCCGCGACGCCAGGCACCTCCGACCAGGTCACATTACTCCCGCCGCCGCGTGGTCGGCACGGAAGGCCTTAAAGACCTCATCCGAGTTGTACCATCGATCCCGGGTGTTGCAGCTGCGTCCCGAGGAGGAGAAGGAGCTCGCCGGGCGACACGACGACCAACTTGGCCTGGAAGCACCCACTGCCCCAGCTGCAGCGACTGGCGATGTCTCGACGTCCACGACGACCGTCTTGCAAACATTATACTCGAAGAGGTAGAAGGAACGCGCCGTCGTAGTAGGTGACGCTGCAAACACCAGCGGCAAAAGAGCAGCTGAGGAGCCTCTCCATGACGTGTCGCCGGGGCGGCAGAAGAGCGCGGCGTCGCCGGGGGCCACCACGGCGCCATGCGGAGAGCAGTCCCGCACCATGTCACGGGCAGTGCGGCCGAGGCGCCGGTGAAGGGGTGAGGCACGGTCGCGAAAAGGTCGCCGGCGACGGCCGGCGTCCAGCCGACAGCCGTGGTTGGAGGCGAAGAGGAACGAGCGGCCGCGCGCAGCGGGGAGAGGGATCTCACCGAGGCTGTCGTTGGCCGGGGACCACGCAACGCAAGCGTGGCGGTTGAGTCGGCTGTCGTTGCTTTGGGTGGGAATCAGAAGCAGAGGGACGTACGCGCCGGCGCACGGCGTGCGCCGCGGATGCAGAGCGCCATGACAGGCACACCCAGAGGAAGCGCGCGAGGTCCGCCAGCTCAGGGACCCTGTCGGCGATCGCCGAGGCGAGATCATCCTGCCCCCCGTCCGAGCTGGCGGTGACAAGGTGTGCCGCTTGGGTCGAGAGAGGTAAGAGTAAGGCCAAGCCTGGATGTGGTTGTCTTGTTTTGAAGCAGCAAAATATCTAGGCCAAGCGTGCGACGGCTGACAATCCTTTGGCTCAACCTCTAAGCTCTAGCTGTGTGGCCTCGCTTCGGATTTGGATGCGATGCCACCAGTCACAGATGCATAGTAGTAGTACTATAGATTTTAGATTACTGGAACGTGTTGGTGTGTGTTGCTAGGAATATGCAATGCATCGACATACAAAAAAATTTGGGAAATCAAAATAGAACGGCTAGCACAGAATTCACCTTTACGGTGCACAATGCTTTGAGAGTACGTTCTAGGGTGTACGATGCACTATTTTCTACATAGTCAAAGTCGAGTCGCCGGTGAACGGGTACACCGGAGTCGCCGTCAAGTTATAGTCGACGGCCAGCATCCAGCCGTGGTGGGAGGCGAAGAGGAAAGGTGGCCAAGCGCGGCGGGGACTGGCATCTCCCTGATGCGGCGGTCGGTCACGGACCAAACGAGCCGGTTGACGCGGGTCTGGTACGACTCGCTGGGCAGGAGAAGCGTCGGGACTCGGAGGGCCGCGGCGTGCGCCGCGGACGCCGAACGCCATGACGGGCACACCGAGCGGAATCGCGCGATGTCGGCCAGCTCTCGGTGTGCTCGTCTGCGATTGCTGCGACGAGATCGGCCGGCAAGTCGGACCAGCTCATCGTGCGTCCCGTGTACTCGTCTCTGCCGGCAAGCCGTCTGTCTCCCTTGGATGTATCGAAAGATGGAAAGAGATGAGAGGCTCAGCAAGGGGGTAAAGGGTGGTTGACTTCGCTTTGGAGCAGTGAACGCCAGGGTCCGTGATGTTAGATGCCCGATGATGTAATTGATGACAAGCGCTGTCGTATTCCTTGCCCTATATAACACAAAACCGCAAGCCTCAATACTATGCGCGTCATTCAAACCGCGTTGAAGTTGTCGGCTGTTTTTATATCAGCACACAATGCCAAAGCTTTTGGACTTTTGTAGGGGATGAAATGATTGACAAGCACTTCACGACCTGAGGGTCTTCTTAATAAAAGGGACATTTGGCGATAAGCTGGTGCCTGTTTGGAGAGATCGATCGGCATAAAATATTAAAGTAATTAGGAATACGCAAACGACGGCAAAATCATATTGGAAAAAGTCACATTCTCGTGGTGGAACATCGAAGGAAAGGAACAAAAGGTTATTCCAAAGGAAAAGAGGAGGACTGGGAGCAGTGTCTTTCATGGCAAAAAAGGAGATTGACCAATACAGTCTGGCAATGAAGACGCCACTGGTAGCCGGCGCAGATCAAGAACTGGACAACAATGTCTGGCAATTCTCGATAGCTCAGAGTAGCTCTCTTGACAGTAATTGTGTGGCAGCTCTTGCTGTCCTTTCTGCGTCGTCGGCCGCGTGGTCGTCACGGAAAGCCTTGCAGACCTCGTTGGAGTTGTACTACCACCCCGGCTGTTGCACAGGAGGAGCTCGCCGGGCGACACGACCAAGTTGGCCTCGAAACGGCCGTTGCTCCAGCTGATCACCTTCACCACGGAAGGCTCGATCACTGCAGCGACTGCCAATGCCTCGACGTCTCCACGACCGTCATCTCGCAAACTCCATATTCGAAGAGGTAGAGCGCGCCGTCGCAGTAGGTGACGCTGCTAACACCAGCAGCAAAAGAGCAGCCGAGGCGCCTCGACGACGTGTCCCCGGGGCGGCAGGCGAACGCGGTGTCGCCAGAGGAAACCACGACGCGATGCGGAGACCAGTCTCAAACCAAGTCACGGCCTGGGGATCGGGTGCCGGTGAAGCCGTGAAGGTGTGCACCAGGTCACGGCCGACAGGTCACCGGCGATGGCAAACATTCCAGCCCATGGTTGGAGGTTGTCGTCGGCCGGGGACCACGCACGCGTGGCGGTTGAGTCGGGCGTCGTAGCTTTGGGTGGGAAGAAGCAGAGGGACGCGCCAGCGCGCGGCGGGCGCCGCGGATGCAGAGCGCCATGGCGGGCACGCCGAGCGTAGACAAGGTCGTCTTGTTTTGAAGCAGCTAGATATCCTTTGGGATCCACCTCTATGCTCTACTACTGTGTAGCCATTCAAGTTCATAAGTGGAACCGTAAAACCTCTCAATCTATATCTGTTTGAAACTGATGTTGTTTAGTTCGACAAGCAGTCACCAGATGCATAGTACAGATTTTAGATTACTGGAACGTGATGCGCATCGCTCATACCGCCTTGGGGTTTGTTGCATCGACTTACAGATAACCTTGGTTAATCAAAACAGAACAGCGAGCACAGAATTCGCCTTTACGGTGCACAATTCTTTGAGTTCTAGGGTGCACGGTGCACTATTTATTTAGTATTTACATAGTCATGGGCCTCATGGCAAACTAAACTGATACTAAAACATGGGATCGTTAACTCCCTCAAAGAACACTGAATCCTGGCTTTTCAGCAAGCACACGAGCACAGAACATCGTACTAACTGTGAAGCATTCCGTGATGGATCAATGAGGTTTCCGCAACGACCAAGAAGGCCATTGCCAGAATCTGGTGCAATACACCTTCATCAAGCTCCCGTACCAGAGATCCTTCTTGCTGAGGTCGGCGAGGTCGAGCACGCGGACGGTGTACCTCCCGTACACGTCCATCCCGTAGTCATCGTTGACCTCCTCGTGCGAGCTGGCGACGTACACGCAGTTCCTCCTCACCCCGTTTGCTCCATTGGCCTCGACGCAGACGGCGCGGAGGTGGTCCACGAACACGGCGCGGTCGCCGATGCCGGCGACCTCCGACCAGCTGCTCGCGCCGCCGCCGGCGGCCGCGAGGTCGGCACGATACGCCTTGACCAGCCTCGGCCAGCCGCTGGTGAATCCCCTGTGCAGCAGCTCGGTCTGGACGAGGAGGAGGATCTCGTCGCGCGACACGGCGAGGCTGGCCTGGAAGTCCCACCTGGGCATCTCCAACGCCGGCGGCGGCGCGATCTCCGCCACCACGGCCTGGGTTTCGGCGTCCACCACCGTCGTTGTGCATCTGCGCCCGTCGAAGAGGTAGAACGATCCTTCGCAGTAGGTGACGCTGGTGACGCCGGCGGTCGAACAGCCGACGGGCGTCCAAGATTCGTCGGCGCCGGGGCGGCAGAAGAAGGCGCCCACGCCCTTGCCCGGGGACACCACGACGCCGTTGGGAGACCAATCCCACGCCAGGTCACGGAGGATCTTCTCGCTCTCGCAGTCGTCGGCGCTGAGCGAGAACGGCAGCGCCGGCAGGCCGGCCGAGTCGCCGGTGAACGGGTACACCAGAGTCGCCGTCAAGTTGCCGGCGACGGCCAGCATCCAGCCGTGGTGGGAGGCGAAGAGGAAAGCGTGGCCGCGCGCGGCGGGGACGGGCATCTCCCGGAGGCGGTCGTCGGCCACGGACCAGACGCGCCGGTTGACGCGGGAGCGGAACGACTCGGTTGGCAGGAGAAGCAGCGGGACTCGGAGGCGCGCGTCGTGCGCCGCGGACGCCGAGCGCCAGGACGGGCACACCGCGCGGAAGCGCGCGAGGTCGGCCAGCTCGGTGAGCTCGTCGGCGATCGCCGCGAGGAGACCGGCCGGCAAGTCGGCCCAGCTCATCGTGATGTCCCCGTCAGTGCCGGCAAGATGTCTCCATTGGATGCATCGAAAGATCGAATGAGACGAGGCTCAGCAATGTGGTTAATTAAATAGTTAGGTGTGCTTGACTTTGCTTTGGAGCAATAATATGCTGGGCGCCGAGTGATCCGTGAGACTATCGTTTTGCTTCAGCCCCCGTGATGGCGACCACGATCAGTCCAGGTACACTGAACCTGTCCACCTTCTACAAGTCCGGCCACTCGCTACTCCAACTTGCGAAGAGAATAGCGACTAGTCCAGGTAGTTCGGTGCACGTGCCACCTTCTACAAGTCGATCCGGCCGCTGGCCCCTACCATCATCCTTCGATTCACGTTGATCTATCTCCACAGTCCACCACTCTCCCACGCCGACCAATCCTGCGGGCGCCTCACCTGACGCCATCGTCGCCCGCAGCCACCTCCAGCAGCTGCCGCACCGCCGGCACACGCTACCGTCAGAATCTACACCGCAAACTCACCAGGATTCTAAAAAGGAGATTCCCCGTCTCACGGCCAGGGCCGATCCTGACATTTCGGGGGCTCGGGGTGAAATTAAGAATGGAGGCCTCTCTAATAGTAGTATAAAATAAAAATACGGCTATATTTATAAATTAAAATGTTTTTTCTGTGACGAAGAAATTAAAGTGCTTATATTATCTTTAGAAAAAATTTGAAGGTCCTTTCTTTTTATTTGATCCATACTAGTTTTTTTTCTCTTTTTACCCATGCATACTTGTAAAAAGTAGGTTTTTTTTTAATCTAAGAACTACCAATTAGTCCAATGTTTGAATGCCAAATATTTTTCGGACTCGGATTTGAGCACGAATAGCGTCGAATAATTATTGATGCATCATATATTTGCCTATATTGATTTTATGCGAATTTGACAGTCGGGCGGTCGAATATTCATTTTCACCATTACTTTCAAGAATCAAAAGATAGTCCTTTTAGGATGAGGGAGAGAAAAAAGAAAGGTGACTCGTACCTGCGTGACAACGTGCCGCCCATTTCCAACTTTCCAAAGCGGGCAGTTCGATCACGGCGGCCAGGGCCATGTTTCCGTCGATGATGTAGAAGCTTCACGCGAAGGGGACTAACGGGCCTCAGGTGCAGCTGAAGATCTAACTTGAATTCTCAACTGCAAATTAGATCTTCAGCTTTTACTAGAACATGGAAATACACCAAAGCCAATACTTCTTGAAACCTTCAAAGTGTGGCACGAAAAAACAATTGATACTTCAGAGCTTGGGCAACCAAACTGAGTCCTGAGATATGCCCCATCGGAGTTGCTACCTGTAGTATACTACTACCTCCGGTTAACCGGTTTTAAATTGTTGACTTTTGACTATTTTTGAGTTACGTTTGACCATTGCATCACTAAAAGAAATTAAAATATAACTTATAATTTTACATATTTAAGCTAATATTTTGAATAAGACGACCGGTCAAATGTAACTCAAAAATAGTCAAACGTCAACAATTTAAAACCGGAGAGAGTATATATCTTTATCTGATTGTCAAAAATGAAAAGCTGAAAGCAGCTTCTTCCTTCAAGCATAGGCATACTACCTCCAGGTTTGAATACATATCGTCGGGACAACAGATTTCAACTGAACTGTACAGGTTTTGCTGTCCGGGCGTCAACAACTGAATTACTGAGGGAATCATCAAGCAGCTTTTATCAACACCTTACACTGAGTGAAGAAAAGTTGTAAATACATCTAAATCTGCACATTTTAAGAAATTGCAATGACAGAATCATAACGTACGCCAATATCAGAATAGCAACCACATGTATGAATACGACAATAAATCATTCCAGAAATGCAATTCTCAAACTATACAATGCCTCATTTGCCCAATACTCATGCGTGCATTTGACATCACAATAGTGATCATGAATATAAATAGCATAACAGGACCTGTAATATTAATTGCCATTAACGATATCAAAAGGTTTGTTAAATATTTCATATCTGAGCGGTTCCATTCAAGTATTAACAACCCAAGATTTAAGCTGTTAGAAAATTAGACATGCACTTTACTGAAATGTTGGTTGGCTCAAACCTATTTAATATTCATTTGAACTTAATAAAAAAAAGTAGATATGGTTTTTCATAGGAACCACAAGTGTGAGTTTTGAGGAAATGTTTGTTCGTTCTACCATAATACAACCAAACAAGGTTCTTGGGTGCCAGGGCAACAAAACAATAGTTTACAACAACCTTTTGAGTCCCAAGCAAGTTGGGCTAGGCAACAGATGAAACTCAACATTCCAACAAGATCCAAATTCTCAAAATAAAAGCTTCCTTTATCTAAAAACAAGATCCAAGCATCCAACAAAAGAGAATGAAAAGACAATAAAAAGACGACGATGAAGAAAAGAGATGGAACAAAAGTGGTTTGCACAGATCCACATTTTTGTTTATACTCAATCCAATAGGGAAAATAAATTCAAGTCCAATAAACCTGTGTATATTTTACAAAAGATAATGCAGCTAAAGAACATTTGCAATTGAATCCTACGTGGAGATTATCAAGCACATAGATAAATAATCAACTTCAGCATCTAAATTTTATGCCATCTACACGAACCCAAATTTAAATACCATTCATCACCAGCTTCAGCATATAAATTTTATACCATCTACATGAACCCAAATTCAAATATTATTCATCACGAGATAGTTATTATCCACAAACACGAGAATATGAAATTTAACGACAAACCGCGTAACCCAAGCAACAATAGTTGCCCCATACAAATGGCATAAACCCTATTTAATTGACGACAGGCACGACCCTATTTACATAGCAGCAGATCACAAATGACACTGTTAAAGCTAATTAAACATGTACCAAAAATTCAGACTCCCTCCTATTACCAATCGAAATGCACAAGAAATCATAATTACGCCAAAATGAAGTACTCAGATGAAAGGCCTATCATTCCTGGATGAACCATATATAAACGTCACGGGCAGCTAAAGCGTCTAATCTCACAGTATAAAATGCAAACATCACATGCTGCACAAAAACAGAACACAACATTATTTCTAGCTTATTGTATGTTCAAGCAGCAAACTGCATAAACGTTCTCAAGTAGTAATAATTCATGAATTTCCATAATCGACAAAAACAGTCACACTTTGAAACACAAAAGATATAGAGTGATATGATATCCGGCTAACATATTTCAGTGTTGCAGTTTTGTAAGAACCGCACAGGATATCATGTTGCCGTAATCTACAATAGGGTGTATCGAAGGACAAACTATTGTACAAGTCCACCATGGCATCATGATCAACTAACAGAAACGGCGACAAAACACACACCCTATTTAATTTCCAACCATCCCTTGAACGGACATATGATAGAATAGAACATCTCTGTACCCTACAGTTTTATGGTACAGACAATAACCTACTATGGATAACATTTTCACACAATCAGGCAAGCAGCAGCGTACCCTGAACAAACCAAGAGCACATCAGATACGATCACATAAACATGAAAATGGTCCTGGGTTAGCACGCACAGAAGCACATCATCACAAACAAACACGGAATGGAATCCCATAATTTTACACATCTTCACAATTATTATAGGCAGCCCCTATTAATTCACAGATCTCCCTCCTCCCCCTCCCTGCCCTTCCCTTCACAAACCTAAACCAGTGTTTTTTCCAGGTCGGCCTAGACCAATGTTAACCTACACAGTACATGCTGATTGTGCGATCGGCACGCGATTACATACAAACAACCACGACAAGGGTAGCGAACAACAGTGATTGTAACAAACAACAGCTAGGAGCGCTTCAATTCGGACCAGACAGAGAAAGTGCGAGAGACGGGGCACCAGCATTGCCCTGGCCTAGGCAGCGGCCGCCTTCTTGGGCGACTTGGTGGCGGCTTTCTTGGGCGACTTCTTCTCCTTGCTCTCCTTGGCAGCGGCAGAGGCGGTCTTCTTGGGGAGCAGCACGGGGTTGATGTTGGGCAGCACCCCGCCGTGCGCGATGGTGACGCCGGCCAGCAGCTTCCCGAGCTCCTCGTCGTTGCGGATCGCGAGGAGCACGTGCCGCGGGATGATCCGGTTCTTCTTGTTGTCCCGCGCCGCGTTCCCCGCCAGCTCCAGGACCTAAAAGAGGAAAGGGGGGAGAGAGAGAGAGAGAGAGAGAGAGAGAGGAATCAGGCCTCCACTTCTTCCGCGGTGGGTGGGGAATGTCAGGGTCGGACCTCGGCAGCAAGGTACTCGAGGACGGCGGCGAGGTAGACGGGGGCGCCGGTGCCGATGCGCTGGGAGTAGCGGCCCTGCTTGAGGTAGCGCCCGATACGGCCGACCGGGAACTGGAGGCCGGCCTTCACGGAGCGTGAGACCGGCTTCTTCTTCGGGCCGCCGCGACGCCCCGCGCCGGCCTTCTTCGGCACCTTCGGTCCGACATCCATCGCCGATCGACGCGCGCCCTCCCCCTCTCTCTCTCTCTCTCTCTCTAGCGCTCTGTCGCCCCTCTTCGCGATCGATTTCTTTGGTTTTTTCCTCAAGCGGTGTGTTTCGGGTTCCCGTGTGTTTCTGTGCGTTTGTGTTTTTCGTGTCTGTGGAGGAGGGCGGTGCGGCGATCTGGAGCGCTAACGGGTCGAAGTCAACCGATGTGAGCCGTTCGATGGGCCTGGATGATCCGTGGAGGGGGGATGTGACCAATGAGAGGCGAGATTGGACGGGGCGACGGATCATACCCTCAAGGGTATTATTGCATTCTTATTTCTTCACGAGGAAGAAATAAATTTCAACCCTCAACTTTATCGAGTTTGAAATCTGTAATTGCAATTATACTCTCTCTTGTTTTTAATTTAGCTTACCAGTTATAAAGTCATTTAGCTTACCAGTTATAAAGTCATCATACAATTAAAAACAAGAGGAGACAATACATTGCAAGACTTCTTTGACACTGCCCGACACACTACCAAGGATCTTGTGATACAACTTACTTTTCGAGCTAAAAGATTCGATTATCAAACCTGATTATTTCAAACACATTATCTCGATTGGAAGATAGAAGGAAATTATGATCATGATGGCTTCGAGAATAGTTAAATCATGTATTGACGCAAGTATATATGTTAGCCTCATACAGGTATGTGTGATCACAGTATATTGTCACTATAGCATAAGAGATTCAAAACCTCAGTGTTGAGCAAACATTTGCCATCAGTTAAGATAGAACTATTCAGTGCCGGTAACGCCCTTCGGAGATAATGTACATAGGTGTGGTGATGTAAGTCAGACATGGTCAAAGGGGGCCAGGCCCCCCCCCCCCCCCCCCCCCCCCCTCCCCCTCCCCCTCATGAAAAATAAAGGAACAAATTCGGTTTATTGAATGATTAATTTGGTAAACCATCTTTCCCGTTTACTTGGTATTAGAAACTCGATGAACAAATTTTCATATATTATAGTTATGAAACTTTTGATTGCATGACTAGGTTCATAATTGTACATTTTCTTAAATAAGGATTGGCGTAATTAACTTTTATTTTCAATAAGTTTTAAAAAATTTAGGTTAAATGTAAAAATAACCTAACCAAAATATTCCAATTGATTAAGTTGGTTTCTCATTGCTTTAAATAGCATTGGGGTTTTGTTTTCTTGAAAACCAAACTTTATACCCAAAAAGGAAAGAAATAATACGCGTTAGAATACGAGGCAAGACGTCGGTTGAAGATGATCTATGATTGTTCAATAGTGATGTGTGGCCAAAGTTGTCGAATAAGCAGTTTTAGATGATTTTCAAGGGTCTGAACATTTCCAAAACCCTTGTGCAAAACCTTTTTATTTGCATGAGTGAGCCGATTCGACTTTGAGAAACTCGCGTTCAGACGTTGAGCAAATGCAGCCTTGCAATACTCTCTTCAGCTACTACTAAACGCAGCGACGCCGATAGCAGAAAGCGCCACTACCCACTAGGGAATCGGCCGCCCCATTCATCGCGGGAGGTGAAAAAAATCACCTAGCAGCCGGTGGTTTTGTCCACGAACCATGCCCTTTGGCCGACGGTAACAGACCCCCGGAGTCTCGCGTTCCCTCGCCGACCGGCGCACACCATGACACGAGCGATCCGCAGAGCTACGATCGCGCGCGCTCGTCACTGGCTGCCCTGCCCCGTCCCGCCCGTGCGCGCTGGCTGCCGGTGCCGGGGCGCCCATGTGCGCGCGCTCGGGGTCCGGGGAGCAAGCGAACGTGGGGCGGCGGCCCGACGCAACGTTCCGCGGCATGTGCCGGCGCAATCTTTTCTGCACGGGTGCCCCCGCGCGCACGGCGGCGAAGCCTGCGACGGGCAAGTGTCTCGCCGGGCGTTGTGCGGGCGGCCGCGCGCGATGATTGCCTCCTTTTTGGGTTGGGTTAACTCCGGCACGTGGCCATCTGGTTGGTGACTCGGGTAGAATAAGCTCGTGGGCCGTGCGCCCACATGTGGCGTGCCGCCCGGCCGCGAGCGCTGGAGTAACTTCGCGAGCGGGGAACGCGTACGTGTGACTCGATGGTTTGATCTCATGTGGATTCTGCAGTTCCGAGTGTATCCATTAGGATCGTCAGGTTGTTGGCACGAATTCTGTGTTCTTTTGGTGATCACAGCCAATTGGATTTCAGCATCTGTGTTCGAATTTTAACTGCATATCTTGCATTATTGGGCGTATCTTCAACGAAACGACGAAAGGGGTTCGCTCACAACAGCACAGCAGAAAACACTCTCAGGTGAAGTAGAATTGCTGGGAGAGATCGACGAACGGCCCGTCTCCTTGCACAAACAAAACTTCGCTCTCGTCTTTTATTCGCGGAGGAACCAAAAACGAGCGAGGCTCGAAAGGATAAGGATAGGGCGACGCCGATCGATCGCACCACCCAACTGCATGCATGCACTGTCACAAAGATCCATTTCCAAACGTTTATTAAATGCTGGCGCATCGCGGAGCGTCGTGGCGACATGCTTCGTCTCACCTGTACACGTCTGTCAGTTCATGCACGACGGAGGCCACGGAGCACAGGCATTTGTTCCGATTCCCCGGAACAATATCTCTTCGCGCGCCAATTTTCTTTGCTCCGCGTTCAGAGAATGCAGATTGCGGCGGCATCGCGCGATCCTGTAATTTTCAGCGTAAGCCGACAAGCCGTCCCGATGTGAACGCAAGAGTAAGAAGTAGTAATTCTGATGCTCGATCGCGTCGTCGCTGCTAGAGGTGCGTTTATACCTTGTTCGTAATTATGAAGAAGCAGAATAAGCATTTTTTTGTGTCTAAGAATTCTTCAATTTTCTTTTGGATGATACCTCTAGAAATAACACCAATTCATTCACACCGTCCCAGTGGCATCAGCCTCGTCCTATATAATGCCGTGGCTTCCCCTGCTTTGCCTCTCAAACCAAACCACACACACCCGAGAGTCGAGCCTCTGCTCACGCCGTAGTAGCAAGACCGACGAGCCTCTGCCAACTTCGATTTCGAGCAAGACCGACGATGTCGTCGCAGCGGCCGGGCCGCCACCAGCGGAGGGCGTCGCAGAGCGTGTTCGTGCTCCCGGAGAACCTGACCAGCCTCGACGTCGACGCGCCGCCGGAGAAGGCCGGCCCGGACGGCGGCGCCGCCGAGCAGCAGGCGAGGCCACCGGCGGGACGCCACCGCCGGGCGATGTCGGTGGCCGTGGCCTCCATGGACCTCGAGCTGATCAAGGAGGACATCGGCAGCTACAAGATCGGCGCTTGAGGCTATAACAGTAGCCGATTAGCCGTGCACGTGTACCGTGTACATATAGCCCTTGGGGATGAACGCACCCAAAGCTGGCTTTGTTGAGTGTGAGGTCCTTCTCGCTCTCTTTTGGTTCAGACATGTAAGATTATCATGTACGCTTTTTCATGGCGATGAAACAAAGTACTTGAACTTGTTAATCGCGCGCGTACTCCTATATATCGGACGATCGCACTAGCTAGAGCTCGGTGCATAGTATGTTCCGCAAAATACAGGACTTCCGTCATGTTGATCACGGACGATTTGTGACTGGGCAGGCTACGGATAATTGTCATCTGATATATTTCTGGCGAATCAAAATAAAGTCGCACGATATGTTTTCGACAAAGTCGTTGAGATGCATTTTCTAGGTCCGTCGATCATGGCTTAATTGCTACTAGTACACTCCTATTCAGTTCTTCAGGATCAGGATGGTCGGCGGTGTTACGAGGGCAAATGGTCTGAAGATGCGTCATAACTCGATGAGCTTTCAGCTGTGGTTTGATCAAATCTTTCGCTGTTGATTCTGGATGCTGATTGCTGGGCTTACCTTTTCCCTTTTCAGTTCAATTTGTTTTTAAAATATCACCAGTAACTCTGCACAGCGCCTCGACATTTTTGTCTCTTTATGAAGACAGGGCAGTGTGTGCCTTGTACTATTAGGACAGGGGGTGTTTGCATCGAAATCGCTAGAGATTTTAAAGCAAATCCCCTCGGGCTAATTCCTAACCACCCAGTTAGGCAATGCGTGCACACGAGCCTAAAGTAGTGATGCTGTGCCCCTCACCAGAGAAACATGTTTCTCAAAAAAAAAAAAAAACCAGAGAAACATGACCATGTTCATCGCATTTTGGCTCTTTCCTCGATCGCCCATGCTGCATGTTCCAGCTATGCTCTAAATCTAAACACACTATTATATACTATGTTTTATACAAATAAACAGTACGTAACACAAACAATACGCAAATGCATCGTTAAATTATTGCGTGTATGTATGTTTGGTGCGCGCATATCATTGTGCCACACAAAATAAGTATCAGTACCTAACCGAACGGATCGTATGTACGTACTCACCACCTGCACTCCAGGGGCGTATAATTGCAGATCCTACAATTGTGTGTCAGCATTATTGCGTTTGCCCCGTCCTTTTCCGGTGGTTTTTGCTGTGTTTGGCGTCCCAGATCTCGATCTGGAGCATGTCCACGTGATCGGGCACCCAGCGACGGGCAAGCTTGGTTAGGCTAAGCTTATCGCCCTGATTTGACAGGACGGCTTTGGATTACTGTTCGTGTCGCCGAACGCTTGTGCGGGCGCAACCATGTCGACGGATCTGTTTTCGCTTTGAACGCTTGGGGTAGTGATCAGTGACTGATACGCGGCGTCATCGTTGGAGTAATTGAAAGCTCGGAGCGACGCACGCTTGTTCCTGCAGTGCCATATAGCAGTACTCACGTTCTCGAAAAGGCAGTGCAATAGCGGTTGTAATTAACGAGTTCGACGGTCCAAAACTGCAAAGAGGCCTTCGCGTGCAGCAATAAGGCGGTATGGGCTGGATCATTAGGAGAAATAGGCCCATGGCGTATAATTTCTGATCTTTACGGCCTGTATTGCAGCCCGTCCAGCCCAACAGATCGCAGTTCACGCTTTTTTATGGCGAGAGGAAGATCAGCCTCGCAATTCGCAAAGCCCGAGGCTTTGACGGGATAATTAGATTCATTGCACTAGACATTCAATAAATGCTTTTCGTAAAGAGAGCATCCAAAAAACCCCACAACTTCCTCCTCTTCTTTCTAATCTATAGCACTACCCTCTGAATCAGACATTTTTGGCCTGTTTTGCCCCTGGGTCTTCTGCTCGCTCACGCCGCTGACGTGCGATGACCGGGCCGCGCACGCGCGAGCTTGCCTTCCCCTCGCGTCGCCGCGCACCCTCGCCGCTGACGCGCGCTGGCCGTGGACTCTCGCGCTAGCCGCCCGTGCGCGCTTGCCGCCGCCTCGCGCTCGCAGCACGCGATCACCTCTACGTCGTTCTGCCGGCCCGCCTCCGCCCCCTCGCGCGCTCGCCTCCGCGCCGCTCTGGCAGCCCGCCGCCACGCGCTCGCCTCTGTGTCGCTCTGCCAGCCCGCCACCGCGCGCCGCCTAGTGTTAGGGTTCGTCCGGGGAGTGGGGACTGGGGAGAAGAAGAACGGGAGAGAACACCAGTGACGAATTCGATTTGCTTCAGTGCAGTTTCGTTTGGGAAGAAGGGGCAAAACGGTCCGGTGAAGTGTGATTTAAGGGAGAAAATAAAGAGAAGAGGTGATAATGCTAAAGATTGAAGACAAGAGGAGGAAGTAAGGGCATTTCTTAGATGCTCCCTTTACTAAGCGCGTTCCTTGGATGTCATAAGTCCGTAAAATAGAAGGGAAAAAAGGAAGAAAACCCAATTGCGGCAGACAGAGACAACCCAAATCAAAGATGCTGAACGGCAAAAGCAGCTTTCATTCGCCGCGTTCTCAATTGATGAGAGCTGCCTACCTAATGTGCAGTGATCTAGCAATCTTTGGAGGGCAAGAGCGGATTCAACGAGAGAGAGGGTAGAGGGGCTCAAGCCCCCCCCCCCCCCCCCCCCCCCCCCCACCACCACCACCAACACACTTTGTAGATGTCCATGGAGAAGAAGAGGAGGAGGGGGGGAAGGGAAATGAGCACGCCCTTGGCTCGTCTCCCACTGAAAGAATAATTAGTCGTAATGCGAACACACATGCACCAGGGTGGACATGCTCCACAACTAGAGACCAAGTCTAGTTTGGTCTTAGCTTCCAGATAGGGATGTTCTCCTTGCAGGCTTAGCGTGGGCTTTATGGACAAACAGGAACAAGATGTCGGTTCAAAAAAAGTTTCCCTCACAACCTATTGGCGTTGCTCAGAAGTCGATTGTGATGAAGCCATATGACAAGTCGAAGGTTCAGGAGATCGCTGAAGTTATACTAACACAGGCGCTGCCTCCTAACATCTAGGACGTTGCAATGAACTCAACTTACTCGAAGAACCAGCAGAAGCATGGCGGGGGCGACGATGACGATGAGGAATCGGAGAACGACGTCCAAGCATGGCGGGGGCCACGACAACGAGGAATTGGAGAACAACGCTCGACAATGGGTATGGTTGAACCGGGGATTGAATCGGCTCCACTCCATTGATCCAACAATCTCTGGAGGGCAAGAACGGATCCAGCGAAGGAGAGGGCAGAGGTGCTCAAGCTCCGCCCCCCCCCCCCCCCCCCCTGACTACTTCAATGGGACTTGTTTATCTTGTTTCTGTTGTTCTTCTTTCTCGAAGAGATGGGTGCATTCATCGATTCTGGGACGTAAATTTGTAACATTGCACTAAGGAAGTAGCTGTATGATTGTTCAAGTCCGTAGGTGTCGCAATGTGATTCTTGATTTTCTTTAGAGCAGATGCCACTTCCCAATGCTTTGTTTTTATTAAGCGCCAGTCCTATCTTCCAAGCATTCTAGCTGCAATGCAAAGCCATCTGAACATATTTTCAACAGGGTTGATTCTTTGGAGAACTATTCTGTCGTCTGATGGAATGTGCATGCATTTATTTGGCTGTTCATAATTGTTTATTTCGAGATATTGGAGTAACATGTTGGCGTGTGCTCAATTAAAATTTGAACAGGCTAACGCCACATCAGGCATGGCCGGGGACGATGAATGTAAGTTGAAGTTCCTAGCACTGAAAGCTAAGCGTGCCTACCGCTACATCACCTTCAGGATTGAGGAGAAGCAAAAACAGATCATCGTGGATAAGCTTGGTCTACAATGAGCTATGTGGACTTCACTTCCAGCCTCCCGGCTGACGAGTGCAGATATGCAATTTATGACTTCGGCTTTGTGACTGAGGAGAACTGCCAGAAGAGCAGGATCTTCTTCATTGCCTGGTAATGCGGACCATCACCTTAGGCCAGTCTCAATGCATCATTTCATAAGCATTAAATTCTATGCCACACATATATTTTTTTTGCTGACTTGGCAGGCTAATTATGAGGAGAGAGAAGAGAAACTTTCATCTCTTGTGAGAGGCCTTTCATCTCTATGAAAGTAAGCTGGCTCTCTTTCTTAAAATTACTCTTGGAAACAATGAAATGAAAATGTGCATTGAGAATAGCCTTATGCGTGTTTCTTGCGATGAGTGTCATTGTACATTGGCCCCGTTCCATTATTAGAGTCAGCTTGTACATGGTCCATGCGCTGGAAGAATAGCCTTATGAGCGTCATTGTATATTGGCCCCGTTCCATTATTAGAGGCAGCTTGTACATAGTCCATGCGCTGGAAGAATGCCACATATAGATAATATGACCATCTTGACATTTAGCTAACAAGTCCTGAAGAGAAGCCTTGAAATCTTTTCGTGGAGACATCAAGTCAACAACTATGCTTGTACGATCATGAAATAAATTTTGCATGCATACGTAGGAAGCTATAAAGCATTATTTGGCATATTCAGCTTGTTTGTTTGGCCTGCTACTTATCAGCCGCTACAGTGTTCGCAGTTATTTCTTCTGCAGCCGCTATAGTGTTCGCAGTTATTTCTTCTGCAGCCGCTACAGTAAAACAGCATGCCGAACAGCCCAATTGTTATGAATGATGGGTGATAAGCTCGGCGTTATCTCTCCCAGGAAACATCTCTATTGTGAGAATAACCATGTTGCTGTTTTGTGAAGGTCTCCGGACACATCAAAGGACAGATTCAAGAGGGAACTTGATGGCATTGAGGTGGAGCTGCAAGCAACTGACCTGACCGAGATATCGCTGGAGGTCTTCAGGGACCGTGTCTGTTGATGTCACACCTAGTTTTAAGGACAAAACTGAAATGCATAGCTATATGTGTGCCAGGATCAAGTTCCACATATATAGAGACAATAGTGAAATAAACAGTATAACCAGTGTCATTATTACATCGTCTCATCGTAGCATTATTACAATATCCGAATATAAATGTCTCATAAGACTAAATAACCCGATAGCGGAAGACACCCAAACGCACAGGCAGTCGACTGGGAGACAGCACGCCTAGTATTCCTCATCGAAGTACTCCATGGCGCCTTCATCTTCTGAGCAGCATTTCAATGTAGAATGGGGAATAGCAAGTGTGAGTACATGTCGTACTCCGCAAGTGGGGGAAATAAATGACATGTAAGCTTAATAGAAGAAAGGCTATAACATGGTTCATTTGCATAAATGCCAACTATAACATGAGACACAGTTTATAAAGCAACCTACATTACTAGGTGTGTTGAGACTACCCATTATTTAAATTAAGTAAATTAAACCAAACTCCACACAGGAGACAGTCCACAGAGGACAACGGTTCACACAGGACCGTGAGGGAAAAGATCACCAAGATACATATGATTCACCCAGAAACCACCCAACCAACCAACACCCACTAATCGTGCGAAAGGGCCATGCCGCTCGTAACCGTGAGCACGGCTTTCATGAAAGTTTTACACTCTGCAGAGGTGGCACCACTTTACCCACAAGATAGAGATTCCCGTAGAGCCATTCCACTTCCGAGGAGATGACCGGGGTTTCTCTACTAGCCTTTACAAAGAATGCTCCCAACAATGTAACTCGCTCATTAAGGATCCACGGCCGTACATAAGTGTTGGTTCACAGAAACCCACAGTTCACACAGGACCATGACTCAAGAGCCAACACCCCAGCTGCCCCCTCTGATGCCAGGCGGTTCCCAGGATCACAAAGCATTCCTTCCCCACTCTACCAATAGCGAGCACAAAATTAAGAACACCCTAATTATTTGGCTAGCCTACCCATTATCAGTCTTGTGATGGCACTGTTGTCATGGTTACACGTTCCACGAACCGGTCCTTAGCTGATCCGAGCAAGAACTATTCTCAAACCAAATGTTCACCGAGAACCATCCAAACCATCCCCTTGCTCAGACCCTAGCTTCCCATGTTGCTAAACAGATTAGCAGATTAACACTTAGTTGAAGTATACCATTAGTCAAGATTAACATGATAAGGTGATTGACTCAACAGCAAGGCTAAGCAACAACTACCCAAAGACAACCACGATAAGCTAGGGTGACAAGGAATGATATGGAACAGGTAAAGTAGACACATAGGATTCAATATTAAACAAGCATGCATGTTTATAAAAGACACATTTAAAACATAGGTTCAGAATGGTCAAGGACACTTGCCTGTATCCCCTGCTGCTGCTTGATCAAACTCTTGGTCCTGGAAGTTCTCAAACGGCTCCTCTTCTAATAACGGTAACATGCAAAACACACATACACAAACAATAAGGAACAGTACACCAAACAGTACCAAACTGCTACAAAAACTATACCAAAAGATAGAGCTCGTTCCTACGATCGCGTGAGCGCAAGAATCGCTTAAAACGGAGTTAGGAGTAAAAAGTTATAAGCATTTGAAGTAGCAGGGTTTAAACTGTAAGATTAGCATTTCGAGAATTATTCTTATACTGGAAAAACTGAGTTATTGCGTAAGCGTGACATCATGCTGATGCAGTAAATGGTAAACGAATTAAAGAAATTCGGAAAATTTCGTGGACTCGGTCCACAACGCGGTGGCGAGACACGGCGGCGCTCCGCCGGAGCATCGCCGGAACGGCGCCACAACGGTCCAAAACTCGCCGCGGATGCGCTGGAGGCACGGCACGGCGGCGGCGAACTCACCACGAGGTTCACACGAGCTCGGGAAGGTCCGGGGAGGGGTCGTCGGCGGCGGGGAAGTCGGGCAGAGGTTCGGCGGCGGCGTACGACGGCTAGGGGAGCAAATGGGATTAGAGACCCCAGTAGTCCTAGCCGTAAACGATGGATACTAGGTGCTGTGCGACTCGACCGTGCAGTGCTGTAGCTAACGCGTTAAGTATCCCGCCTGGGGAGTACGTTCGCAAGAATGAAACTCAAAGGAATTGACGGGCGACGAAACTCCACGAGGTTAGGCGGAGCACGGGCGGTGCGTCACCGCGAACGACGTCGGGGTGGCCTCGACGTCCGGGCCGTCGCGGGCGAGCGGGTCGGCGAGCTCGATGGCGGCGGCAATGGCGGCGGCGGCTAGGGTTGACGCGCGGCGACGATTTCGGGCGAAAAGGGGTCGCGGAGGGGGTCCACTCCTTTTTATACGCCGAGACCGCGGTGGGTCCGACTCGGACGCGCACGCCGAGGGCAGCGACGGCGTACGGGCGGCGGCGGGTTGCGGCTGGGCCTGCGGGGCTTGGCGCGAGCTCGGGCGGGCTTGGCGCGGGGAGTTGGGCCGCGGCCGAAGAAGAAAGAAGGAAAGCAGGCCGGCCCAGGAAGGAAAGGGAAAAGGAAAAGAAAAAGAAAAGGGCGAACTGGGCCAGGCAGATTCGGCCCAAGAGCAAACTGAGGATTCTTTTTCTTCTTTTCTATTTCTATTTTCCTTTCTAGGGTCTAAACAAAACGGAAACGATTTCTACTCGCATTTTAAATATATTTTCCACACAATAAAATACCTACTGCATACTACTCCAGCATGAATGCAACAAACAAATATTTTATATCCTAAATTAATTTATTTAATTTAGAAATTAGCCCTTTTGCCTAAGAAAAATGATAACACCCTAATTAAATTAAGGAAATTTTAAACTATTGCGAAATTGTGAAAATTAGGGTGTTACAAACCTACCCCCTTAAGATGAATCTCGCCCTCGAGATTCGGACGGAACGGAGAAGAAGTTTGGGAATTCTGACTTCAGATCATCTTCTCTCTCCCAAGTGGCTTCTTCCTTTGAGTGATGACTCCACTGCACTTTGCACATACGGTACCTCTTATTTCTAGTAACCTTCTCTGATGTTTCCAAGATCTTTACTGGATACTCCTGATATGTGAGATCCTCGCTGGCATCTAAATCCTCTAAAGGCACTTGTTCCTCTGGAACTCGAAGACATTTCTTCAACTGGGATATATGGAACACATCATGCACATCAGACAACTGCGAGGGCAACTCTAACTTATAAGCAACTTCACCTTTCCTTTCCAATATCTTGAAAGGACCAATGTACCTTGGTGCAAGCTTAGAACATTGAATCGGCGGAGGCCTCTCATGGGTGACACCTTCAAATACACAAAGTCTCCTACTTCAAAGGTCAACTCTCGACGTCGGTGATCGGCATAGCTCTTCTGCCTTGATTGTGCAATCTTCAAGTTCTCTCTAATGATCTGAACTCGCCTCTCTGCATCTCTTAAGAATTTCTGGCCCAAAGACCTGACTTTCTCCAGTCTCATTCCAAAACAAAGGAGTTCTACACTTCCTTCCATACAAAGCTTCAAACGGTGACATCTTCAAACTGGCTTGATAACTGTTGTTGTAAGAAAATTCTGCATAAGGAAGACTCTTATCCCAACTGCCACCATACTTCAAAGCACAGGCTCTCAACATATCCTCAAGAATTTGATTTACCCTTTCAGTCTGTCCGTCGCTCTGCGGATGATAGGCTGAGCTGAAATTCAATCTTGTATCCATTGACCCATGTAACTGCTCCCAGAAATGTGAGGTGAATTGGGTCCCTCTATCAGACACAATCTTCTTAGGCACTCCATGCAAACACACAATCCTGGATACGTACAGCTCGGCAAGCTTCGATCCCTTATAAGTAGTCTTTACTGGTATGAAATGAGCAACCTTCGTCAAGCGATCCACAATAACCCATATAGAATCATATCCTGACTGAGTACGAGGCAAACCCACAATAAAATCCATACTAATCTCTTCCCATTTCCATTCAGGTACCTTCAATGGTTGTAGAAGTCCGGCAGGTCTTTGATGTTCTGCTTTGACACGCTGACATGTGTCACATAGTGCAACGTACTCGGCCACATCTCTCTTCATACCATACCACCAATACCTGTCTTTGAGGTCTTGATACATCTTAGTACTTCCTGGATGAATTGAATAGGCTGAATCATGAGCTTCTCTAAGTATCAATTCCTTGATGTGTTTATTGTCTGGTACACAGATCCTCTTCTCGAACCACAAGATCCCTTGATCATCCTCCACAAATCCTGGGGCCTTGTTCTCTTTGATCTGCTGCTTGATTTCCTTGATCTTCTCATCCTCAAGCTGCCCTTTACGAATATCCTCCTCAAGTGTCGAGTCAACCTCCATGGCAACCACTTCGGTATTCGACACCCATCCTAGGTTGAGCTTTGCAAAGTCTTCACATAACTCTGGCTGAAACTCGCGTGTTACCAGCATATTCAGGTGTGACCTTCTACTCAAAGCATCTGCAACGACATTTGCCTTGCCTGGATGATAGTTGATCCCCAGATCATAGTCTTTGATGAGTTCCAACCATCTGCGCTGCCTAAGGTTAAGGTCTGGTTGTGTAAATATATACTTCAAGCTCTTATGGTCTGAGAATATCTCACATCTCTTGCCGATGAGGTAGTGTCTCCATATCTTGAGTGCGTGAACCACTGCTGCTAACTCCAAATCATGCGTTGGATAGTTCAACTCATGTTTCCTCAACTGTCTGGAGGCATAGGCCACAACATGACCTTCTTGCATAAGAACACATCCTAGACCTTGACGAGATGCATCGCAATAGATTGAGAACGGCTTCTCCATATCTGGCATGATCAGCACCGGCGCTGTGGTCAGCTTGGTCTTCAACTCCTGAAAGCTAGCCTCACAACTGGATGTCCACTTGAACTCCTTTCCCTTTACAAGTAGCTCTGTCAAGGGCTTCGCTATCTTGGAGAATCCCTCAATAAATCGACGATAGTAGCCTGCTAAACCCAGAAAACTCCAAACTTCAGAAACACTCTGAGGCGCATTCCAGCTCAACACATCCTGAACCTTGCTTGGATCAACTGACACACCACCAGCTGAAATAATATGGCCTAGAAAAGATACCTCTTTCAACCAGAATTCACACTTGCTGAGCTTACCATACAACTGGTTCTCTCTGAGCTTCTGCAAGACCAGACGCAGATGTTCCTCATGTTCCTTCTCATTCTTAGAGAATACCAGAATATCATCTATGAACACCACCACAAACTTGTCCAAGTATTCCATAAACACCTTATTCATCAGATACATAAAGTAGGCAGGGGCATTAGTTAACCCAAAAGACATCACTGTATGCTCATACAAACCATACCGTGTACTGAAGGCAGTCTTGGGAATGTCTTTTGCACGGATCTTCAACTGATGATATCCCGATCTGAGGTCAATCTTAGAGAACACACAAGCTCCCTTGAATTGATCAAACAAATCTTCAATGCGGGGCAAAGGATATTTGTTCTTGATAGTAACATCATTAAGAGCTCTATAATCAACACACATCCTTTGAGTACCATCCTTCTTAGGAACAAAGATAACAGGAGCGCCCCAAGGTGATGAGCTAGGACGAATATAACCCTTATCTAACAATTCCTGTAACTGTTCTTTTAGTTCAGCTAATTGATTAGCAGCCATTCTATAAGGTCTCTTAGATATAGGAGCAGTACCAGGTAGTAATTCAATAACAAATTCAACATCACGGTCTGGTGGCATACCTGGCAAATCCTCAGGAAACACATCAGTAAACTCGCTGACAACTCTGATTTCCTGAACAGTACCCGCTTCCAGTTGGTTCAGCACAATACTGTTGGTTGCCCCTTTGCTAGTGATAAGTGGATCAGCAACATACTCCAATTCCTCTCCATTACTAGCAGTCAGCCTCACTGCCTTCTTAGCACAATCAATGATACCTTTGTACTTGCTCAACCAATCCATGCCAAGAATTACATCAATGCCTTTGGATTCTAGCACAATAAGATTAGCAGAGAAGTCTACCCCCCTTATATTAAGGTTTACCTTAGAGCATACATGCTTTGCATTCATTTCTCCACCTGGGGAGCTAACGATCATCTTGTTCTTAAGCATAGATATGGATAATTGGTTTTTAGCAACATATTTAGCAGATATGAAAGAGTGAGATGCTCCCGAATCAAATAGCACAATAGCATTTGCAGAGTTGACAAGGAACATACCAAGAACAACGTCTGGAGCCTCTTGAGCATCCTCCACTGCCACATGATTGACACGACCCCGGGCATAATTCTGCTTAGCTGCTGTAGGAGTGTTCACATTGCGATTTGCCTGCTGGGTGGTACCTTGTGCAGGAGTCTGGCGTTGGTTTGGGTTGGAGCATTGGTTGGCATAATGACCCTTCTCACCACACTTGTAGCAGGTTCTCTGAGCCATGGGTGTGTTGTTGGAATTGGGCCTCTGAGAAGGCTGAGGTGCACTGCGAGGCGTCTGAGAGTTGTGATTCTGACCCTGACGCTGAGGAGTCTGGTACCCCTGTCCAGTAGGCTGAGTCCTCTGCTGGCTGCTCTGCTGTGGAGGGCGGTATGTAGGTCCAGCTGACGAAGATCCCAAGCGAGGCCTTGAGCTGCTCCCCTGCTGACTCTGACGCTCCATCTTGCGCTTCCTCTCCATGTTGTTCCTCCTGTTCTCCAGAACAAGAGCAGCATCCACCATAGCCTGAAAGTTCTGGAATCCACGGGCCTCAAGTGCATATGCAAGTCCATCATTCAGACCTTCCATAAAACAATCCCTCTTCTTCTCATCGGTGTCAACCTCTCCCGGAGCATACCTGGACAGCTGAGTGAAGCGTGTGAGATACTCTCCCACAGACATGGAACCCTGCTTTAGATTCTGGAACTCCTTCCTCTTCAGCTTCATCAAGCCCTGTGGCACAAAGTGAGACCTGAAGCTGTTCCTGAACTCCTGCCAGTTAATACTGTCTGGCTCCTCATGAGCATTCACATAGGTGTCCCACCAATCAGCAGCGGGACCCACAAGCTGGTGAGAAGCATACAGGACCTTCTCTCTGTTGGTGCACTGGACTACCTGCAGCTTCTTCTCAACGGTCTTCAGCCAGTCATCAGCATCCATTGGCTCTACAGAGTGAGAAAAGGTAGGTGGCTTGGTCCTCTGGAATTCTCCAAGCTTGTCTCTTGGAGGGGCTTGCGGCTGTTGTGGCTGGGGCTGCTGCTGCTGCATGTTGACCATAGCCTGCTGCATGGTCTGGAGAAGCTGGGTCTGCGCTGTCAGAAACTGCTCCAAGGTAGGTTGCGCTGCAGCATCATTGTTGTTGTTATTGTTACCTCCCCTCCGAGACATCTGATAAGAGGAAAAGATATGATAAGAAAGGTGTGGTAGGTAAGACAACATCAAGCAGGTAGAATAGATTATCAAGGTATAAAGGAATCATGGAGTGAATTGAAACAAGATATAGCAAAGCTTAGATGAATATGAAAGGTAGATGCGGTGTAGGATAATTATCAATGACCAAGGTAAAAGAATAACTGGAAAAGTAGAAAATTTCGGCAGCAACATGGTGTAAAATGTTATATATCCAAGTGACAGATAGATATAACAAAATAAAAGAATCATATAACAATAATGCATCAAGAACAATAATCAACTATTGCAGAACCAAAGGACATTCCACAATGATCCATGATAGCAAGATAGATATGACATAACCATGATACAAGATAGTCCAACAGTATAACAAGATTGACCATAAGAGAGATACTATAAGGACCTCAAGGTAGTGCATAAAGATAAAGATTCAAGAAACCCAAAAGATTAAAAACCCAAGTATTAACTCTCTAACTTTAACTATATTAAGATGTGTCTGTAGGACAAGTCTTACATCACATCGCACTCAACCAAAAATCCAACTCAAGCATAGCACACCACTCATAGTAAAGTAGCACAAACCCACACAAAAGCAAAGGACATGCTAAGACATCTCTATTACATAAGTTCAACTCCAGATATTAAACGAAACTATCGACCTCACAATCTCTATGTGGTAACTCTAAGACACACTAAACTGCTCAAGCACGACGGAGCTCCTGACGGGTAGGCGAGTGAGGCGGCGCTGGAACAGGGGGTGGCGCCTCCACTGGGTCCTCCTCCAAATCCTCTCCTGCAAGAGCAGCTCTCAACTGTCTGTTCTCCTCTTCCAAGTCCTTGATCCTTTCCTCAGCATCATCGAGGTCATCCAGAGCGTTATTAAGAGAATCATTCAGGGCCTTGGCATAGCGGACAGTCTCCCTGAATGTGAACTCCTCTCCACGGGGTGCAGTCATAAGCTCCTGCAAGCTGCCACTGGGACGGCGTATAAGATACCTGAACTGAGTGTTCCTCAGGGCGGCTGACTCCTCATGGCGTAGCACCGTAAGGGCACGGCGAGCTGCATCCTCCATCCCTCTTGCAAATGTAGACATGGACGCTGAGGCATGATGGATGCGACGAACCCTCCGAAACCCATCTGGGGCAGACCTCTCAAACATGACGACATAAACCTTCCAGATGTAGGTGCCATCTCTTCCAGGTGTCCTGATCCCAATGTACTCGGGGCGATCATGGTAGCACAAACACTGCTGAACCTCCCACAGCTTATCAGGAAAGTAGTAGCCATCGCCATCGCTGCGGTGCTCCTGCGGTGGCTGCTCATCCCACACCAGCAACGGAACAGGTGGTGGTGGAACCGTCACACGCTTACGAGCAGTAAGCCTAGAGTGCACCATCACTACAATTTTGAAACAAGAAGAGTATCAGCAAAATAAAAATTTTATAATAAAGACTGGACTAATAGTAAAGTAAAAGAATGATGAAGTAAACAAGGAGTAATAAAAGAACAAGGACAAGGAGAAAGTAAATAGACAATAAGCAGTTTCAGTCTAAATAAGATTTTGAAGCATAAACAAAGAGCAACAATAAAGAACTAATAGTTTTTATGAAAATAGGTTTGATATAAGCAAATAACCTTATAAGCGACCATATCTAACTAGGCTTGCGTCCTACAGTCAACACGGCTCTGATTACCACTTTGTCACACCCAGTTTTAAGGACAAAACTGAAATGCAGAGCTATATGTGTACCAGGATCAAGTTCCAAACATATAGAGACAATAGTGAAATAAACAGTATAACCAGTATCATTATTACATCGTCTCATCGTAGCATTATTACAATATCCGAATATAAATGTCTCATAAGACTAAATAACTCGACAGCGGAAGACACCCAAACGCACAGGCAGTCGACTGGGAGACAGCACGCCTAGTATTCCTCATCGAAGTACTCCATGGCGCCTTCATCTTCTGAGCAGCATTTCAATGTAGAATGGGGAATAGCAAGTGTGAGTACATGTCGTACTCCGCAAGTGGGGGAAATAAATGACATGTAAGCTTAATAGAAGAAAGGCTATAACATGGTTCATTTGCATAAATGCCAACTATAACATGAGACACAGTTTATAAAGCAACCTACATTACTAGGTGTGTTGAGACTACCCATTATTTAATTAAGTAAATTAAACCAAACTCCACACAGGAGACAGTCCACAGAGGACAACGGTTCACACAGGACCGTGAGGGAAAAGATCACCAAGATACATATGATTCACCCAGAAACCACCCAACCAACCAACACCCACTAATCGTGTGAAAGGGCCATGCCGCTCGTAATCGTGAGCACGGCTTTCATGAAAGTTTACACTCTGCAGAGGTGGCACCACTTTACCCACAAGATAGAGATTCTCGTAGAGCCATTCCACTTCCGAGGTAGATGACCGGGGTTTCTCTACTAGCCTTTACAAAGAATGCTCCCAACAATGTAACTCGCTCATTAAGGATCCACAGCCGTACATAAGTGTTGGTTCACAGAAACCCACAGTTCACACAGGACCATGACTCAAGAGCCAACACCCCAGCTGCCCCCTCTGATGCCAGGCGGTTCCCAGGATCACAAAGCATCCCTTCCCCACTCTACCAATAGCGAGCACAAAATTAAGAACACCCTAATTATTTGGCTAGCCTACCCATTATCAGTCTTGTGATGGCACTATTGTCATGGTTACACGTTCCACGAACCGGTCCTTAGCTGATCCGAGCAAGAACTATTCTCAACCAAATGTTCACCGAGAACCATCCAAACCATCCCTTGCTCAGACCCTAGCTTCCCATGTTGCTAAACAGATTAGCAGATTAACACTTAGTTGAAGTATACCATTAGTCAAGATTAACATGATAAGGTGATTGACTCAACAGCAAGGCTAAGCAACAACTACCCAAAGACAACCACCATAAGCTAGGGTGACAAGGAATGATATGGAACAGGTAAAGTAGACACATAGGATTCAATATTAAACAAGCATGCATGTTTATAAAAGACACATTTAAAACATAGGTTCAGAATGGTCAAGGACACTTGCCTGTATCCCCTGCTGCTGCTTGATCAAACTCTTGGTCCTGGAAGTTCTCAAACGGCTCCTCTTCTAATAACGGTAACATGCAAAGCACACATACACAAACAATAAGGAACAGTACACCAAACAGTACCAAACTGCTACAAAAACTATACCAAAAGATAGAGCTCGTTCCTACGATCGCGTGAGCGCAAGAATCGCTTAAAACGGAGTTAGGAGTAAAAAGTTATAAGCATTTGAAGTAGCAGGGTTTAAACTGTAAGATTAGCATTTCGAGAATTATTCTTATACTGGAAAAACTGAGTTATTGCGTAAGCGTGACATCGTGCTGATGCAGTAAATGGTAAACGAATTAAAGAAATTCGGAAAATTCCGTGGACTCGGTCCACAACGCGGTGGACCGGGCTGGCTCGCCGGTCCATGGTCCATGGTGGACCGGACCTGGCCGGCGGTGGCGAGACACGGCGGCGCTCCGCCGGAGCATCGCCGGAACGGCGCCACAACGGTCCAAAACTCGCCGCGGATGCGCTGGAGGCACGGCACGGCGGCGGCGAACTCACCACGAGGTTCACACGAGCTCGGGAAGGTCCGGGGAGGGGTCGTCGGCGGCGGGGAAGTCGGGCAGAGGTTCGGTGGGCGGCGTACGACGGCGACGGGCGACGAAACTCCACGAGGTTAGGCGGAGCACGGGCGGTGCGTCACCGAACGACGTCGGGGTGGCCTCGACGTCCGGGCCGTCGCGGGCGAGCGGGTCGGCGAGCTCGATGGCGGCGGCAATGGTGGCGGCGGCTAGGGTTGACGCGCGGCGACGATTTCGGGCGAAAAGGGGTCGCGGAGGGGGTCCACTCCCTTTTATACGCCGAGACCGCGGTGGGGTCCGACTCGGACGCGCACGCCGAGGGCAGCGACGGCGTACGGGCGGCGGCGGGTTGCGGCTGGGCTTGCGGGGCTTGGCGCGAGCTCGGGCGGGCTTGGCGCGGGGAGTTGGGCCGCGGCCGAAGAAGAAAGAAGGAAAGCAGGCCGGCCCAGGAAGGAAAGGGAAAAAGGAAAAGAAAAAGAAAAGGGCGAACTGGGCCAGGCAGATTCGGCCCAAGAGCAAACTGAGGATTCTTTTTCTTCTTTTCTATTTCTATTTTCCTTTCTAGGGTCTAAACAAAACGGAAACGATTTCTACTCGCATTTTAAATATATTTTCCACACAATAAAATACCTACTGCATACTACTCCAGCATGAATGCAACAAACAAATATTTTATATCCTAAATTAATTTATTAATTTAGAAATTAGCCCTTTTGCCTAAGAAAAATGATCACACCCTAATTAAATTATGGAAATTTTAAACTATTGCGAAATTGTGAAAATTAGGGTGTTACAGTTGAGTTTACAACTCCTTGATCAGCAGCTATTGGGTTCTTTTAGGAGTCGCTCTGAAGTGTTGTGTATAAGTTCCAGGGTCGTTTGTACTCCACTGGATGTTAACCTGTTCTGTTGTCTCACTTGTCTGAGTTCTACTACGAGGTATCAACTATCAAAACGCCGGACTTTGCGCATGTATGACTCCTCTTACTTGAAAGGAGCATACTTATCGGCTAAAGTTTTGGTGCTTCGCTTCCACATTTGATCATGCGTGATTATCTTATTTGTCAATACACCTCTGCTTATTCGGTGTTTCTGTTTTTAGAATCTCCATGTTTTTAAATTTTTGTACGTTCTATCCGTTTTGTCCTTTTTTTTTGGTAACTGGTGATATGTTGGGGAATTGGAACCTGCCATAGCAACTCTGAAATATTCACTGTTACTTGTGATCGTTTTAGTCAAATGCAAAACTAAACCATACGGTTCTGTATTTTGCACAATTGGGGATGTCTAGTTCATTCTGCAGCTAGATCTCTTGTTCATTGATCCGACTGTAAATATAAACTACTCCAAGATGACAGAGAGTGCTTCTAGCTAGGGCCCTGTTCGGCTGGTCGCTACAGCCGTGGTGGCTTTGGCTGTTCTTCTCTCAGGTGCTACAGTACAAACAGACAAAGAACAGTAGGCTTTTTCATCAGCCGAACAGGGCCTAGATCTCTGGATAATGAGACAATGGCATGTAATCTCCATACACAATAAATTTCTGCAAAAGTTAGTTGTTGCTTCTAACCATTGGACATTCTCAAGCTGACAGTTTCCGGCGACGGCGTTCCATTTGGCTTCCGTATCTCTGAATTTATGAAAGATGCAAATGAAAAACGTGAGCATAGCTTTCGCAATATTCTAGCAGGCACTTTTAAGCTTGAACAGTGAACTTAAACACGCAATATCTCGTGATCAAAAGAATTTTCGTACTATCCCTGTATCTGTCACCTGCTGCTTCACCCTTTTCTTCCGATAACGCAAAGATTATGTCGAATAAAAGAGAGAAAAAAAATCCAGAGAATGTATCAGCACCAGGTACAGATGCTCACGCGGCACGCACGCAAAGAACACGCCGAGGCCAAGCCGCCTTGCCGGGCCACTTGCGCCACCCACGCTTGACTCACGGACCGTACTTCTCGCCGGACCTCCTCCCCTGCAGGATCAAAGCCGTCTAAAATCGAGCCCTCCACCTGGCTACCTCGCGTACCGGTGTCCCGCCTCCCCGCGCCGCACGGTGCACCGAGACCACAGCACCAGCGCCATCCTACGCGTCCATCGCGATCTCAACGCCGCAGCCGGCGCCCAGCTCACCACGCGCCACCTCGCGTGCTCTTTGCCTTCCTCAGTTCCTACGGCGGCGTCCGCGGTGGCGAGAGACTGAGGGAGGAAGACGACGCGGAGACTCGACGCAAGGCTCGCCTCCGTCTCACCCTTCCTCCATATTTTCCTTGCCGCGGCTGAGCGAGAGGTGAGCCGCTTGCCTTGCCGTGTCCTAGGGATCGGGCGAGGTGCAGAGGCTGAGCGAATGGCGGCGGCTGGAGCGAGGGGCGACGGGGAGGGCGAGGAGATGCTCCTCCGCGCCGTCGAGGATGGGGATGGGGGCGGTTTGTGCGTTGGGGAGCGGCCGTGGCGGCTCAACTTCGACGGGTTCCGCCGCCCGGAGGCGCAGCAGGAGAAGCCGGGGCGCGGCCTCCAGGACTGCCTCGGCGTACTAGGTCTGTCTCGCCTCTTT
This sequence comes from Eragrostis nindensis, assembly GCA_012490785.1. Classification (NCBI taxonomy): domain Eukaryota; kingdom Viridiplantae; phylum Streptophyta; class Magnoliopsida; order Poales; family Poaceae; genus Eragrostis; species Eragrostis nindensis. The sequence continues at coordinate 128,014 of JAAXCT010001468.1, forward strand.
GGCACATTCCCGAGCCAAGTTTCAACTGATTGCTCGTGATTCTGCGATGGATTATTCTAGGACTGGGCTTATTTGCTCTGGTTTGTCTGACAATAGATCAGTTGTTACTTGCTACTAGTGTCTTTTTCCTCATCAGGTCAGGGCAATTAGGTGAGGTAATAGAGTACGAAACAGAGAGCTTACAGTTATGTGATGTTGACATATCAGCATGTTCCCGGTGTCTTCACCCGTGGGGTGGATACTTTTTTATGGAGCAATTTGCTTTTGAGTGCCCTTAGATTGGAGGACAAAAGTAAAACAATAGTATAATATGTTTTCTCACATTAAGATGTGGCACCATGATCCCGTCTGAAAGTAATCTTGAATTTATCAAGCTTTAGTTGTATTTCACTATTAGTTGGCACTGTCGGCACATTGAGTCTTCACTTGGAAAGCAATTAGGTAGAGGGTGAATGTTGCACAACAATTACCTGTCAACTTTAACCAATCTATGCTATTTTTTCGTCATATTGGGTTATGTCGCACATGGCACGCCGCATTCATCTCTGAAGAGATATTCATCATGGGTCTGTTTTCTGTTGAATTTTGCTCAACATTTTTATAGCTGGGGAAAAAAAAAGCTAACGGGTGACTTGCAGACTTCTGAAATGGAAATCCGCCTCAGCTTTGACATCTTGGATTCACTATGTCCATTATGTTTATCTTTGTTCCGTTTGGTTTTAACAAAATCCTGTCTAATTATTTGTCTCTTTGCAACTCCCCTTATGTAGAAGGTTTGCATATTTGCGTTTATTTAAAAAAAAGACCTATGCAATTCAAATAGAGATGGAAATAATCAGTTTATCACTCAAACAGAGTGCAACACAATTGGGTCCTTTGCAATTATGTTCTTGTGGAGGAAACTACTGCTGTATAATTGTTTAGATCAAGGCTGTGGTTTGCCATGTTAATGTACCATTTTAAATTCTATCTCCAGCTCAAGGCCCTGGAGATGTTGTTGCAGAATACTACCAACAACAATTGGAAATGTTGGAAGGTTTTAATGAAATGGATACATTGACAGATCGTGGTTTCCTTCCTGGAATGTCCAAGGTTCGTTATATACTTTTCCTCTGATTGTAACATGAGAAAGGAAAAGCGACCATGATTTACTGTAGATAAAATATGTAGCATTTCCCCTCTCATAATGAACCTGTAGATCATCCTACTTGCAGGAAGAACGCGAAAGGGTTGCCCGAAGCGAGACATTGGCCATACGATTATCGAACATTGCAAACATGGTTCTGTTTTCTGCAAAAGTTTATGCCTCAGTAAGGAGTGGCTCCTTAGCCATAATTGCTTCCACCTTGGATTCTCTACTTGACTTGCTCTCTGGGTTCATATTGTGGTTTACTGCTTTTTCCATGCAAACACCAAATCCATACAGATACCCAATCGGTAAAAGGCGCATGCAACCTCTGGTGAGTCTGACACATTTCCTATTCACTTATCTTGCTTGTATTTCACTCCATTGAATTGAATTGAATTATCATAGCATTTTCACTATATGTTGCTTTCTCTAATAGTCCTTGTGTATTGCTGTTATCGCAATAAAAGATATTTTCGGATATTGATATAGCAAAAGAGTAAATTGCAAAAAATATACAGTGACAATGGTCAATGGGGTAGTAGATACTGACCAATGGATACAAGTGCTGGTCTTCTATTCTCATCTGTTATGTTATGTGAGCTATCTTTCGATGTGCGGCATGTTACAATACTACAATTAAAAACCCTAGCAAAATTTGAGTACAACACTATGATCTGCATGGAGTTTGATTCTTTAATGTCATAACTGTACTCACAATTGCTCGAAATAATAACTGAAATCACAGTTTGAACTCTGAAATGATTTTTTGTTTTTTGTAGTTGCCATTATCCTTTGACAATTTACCACGATCTGTGATGCAGGGAATACTAGTTTTTGCTTCTGTTATGGCAACCCTTGGCCTTCAAATTATCCTGGAATCCACACGCTCATTGGTATCAGATGTGAGTCGTCTTCTCATATCCTGTATATGCTCTTCTGATTGTTATTAGTATGCATGATGATTATCTGTTTCCTAATTTGTAGTAGCCTCGTCCTCTGTACCTGTCTTATAGCTCAGAAGGCATATACTATATGTACATATTTTTAGGGCTCAATGTTTGTTCGAATAGCAACTGATTCTTCTGTTTTATTTCTTTTTCTTGTATGACCAATATTGATTATTTTGTTATGCAGGGAGGTGAGTTCCGCTTGACAAAAGAGCAAGAAAAGTGGGTTATTGATATTATGCTCTCAGTAACACTGGTGAAGCTTCTCCTGGTTATATATTGCCGTACATTCACCAATGAAATTGTGAAGGCCTATGCACAGGATCACTTTTTTGACGTGATTACTAACATTATTGGGCTTGTGGCTGCACTTCTTGCTAATTATGTCCAAGGCTGGATCGACCCAGTTGGTGCTATCATCGTAAGTAAGAAAAACATGTCTATTTTTTTTCATATAATGGAAAGCATTCCTCCACAGAAATATATAAAGTCATGCTGGATGATGGACAGGGGCAGCATTTACCTGTATTGACAATATCTTTACAAAAGATGTTATGTTTGATAATATCTTGATTGCTTTTTCACAGCTTGCGATCTACACAATCAGGACCTGGTCCATGACAGTGCTAGAAAATGTCCACTCCCTGGTTGGCCAGTCAGCTCCACCAGAATTTCTTCAGAAGATTACCTACCTCTGCTGGAACCACCACAAGGCTGTGAGGCACATTGACACGGTGCGAGCATACACATTTGGTTCCCACTACTTTGTCGAGGTGGACATTGTCCTGCCCTGCGACATGCCCTTGCGAGAGGCCCATGATATTGGTGAGGCCTTGCAAGAGAAGCTGGAGCGCCTGCCTGAAATCGAACGAGCCTTCGTCCACCTCGACTACGAGTTCAACCACCCGCCTGAGCATGCTCGATCGCATGATACATAGCTGACTGAACTCTGGTGAGCTTCAGTAACTGAGCTTTGGAGCGTCTTGATGACCAAATAGGCCAGCACTGTAACAGGTTCAGATCCTGGAAGCAAAGCCTGTTTTGGCGCCAAGGCAGATTGCACTGAACGTGCTGCCTGGGATTTAGTTGTGCTTGCGCACTTCCTAGATTGCCTGCCGAGCTTTGAGTTGGAGGTTTGTACTGGTGGATACTCGACACAATTGGCGCTATGTCAACCTTAAGTTATTGTTACGGTCTCTTCTATGTTTGCAATCTGAACCTCATGTATCTATACTGCCTGATACTCAAGCCTTGATCTGCCATCATTCCCTTGGACCATTCAGGTCATGTTGCCCAGTTTGGAATGTGAGATATGAACGTGATCCTAGTAAAAGAATGACGGCCCCATATCGATATCTAGACAGATCAGCATAAGACAATTAGTTGGCCACAGGAGTTAACTTAAGCCTAGGAAATATGTAAGGAGAAGTTGATCCTGTGCTGTACAGTGCGTACGGTGCTAACACTCGTTTATTCGTCCCCTTCTTTTTTAGCATTTGGTGATTCATCTCCTCATCACCGTTCTATCTGAGACACAAAAGGATTGGTTCATTTCGTTGTCACGAGTTGATGACTCATGAGACCGAGTGCGACCTGCATAAAAGCATCATGCTGCCTGCGCTGCAATTAATGCACTGGCTCGCTGTGTCTGTAGCTCGAACGAGACCATAGTGGTGTGACTGGTGTCGCCTTCACAAGCAGAAGCAGCTGATCGGCTGGCGTCGCCTCCAGCTCAGGTCGCGGGGGAGGCGCCAAAGGGCCCTAAAACGACGACGAGGAACCCTACAATTCTACATCGGGGCCCAAAAAACCCTGCAAATCGAGACGATCGCTCAAGCACCTCCCGTGAACACCGGTACTACTTCTACGTCTTTTTAGGACGGGTACGAGACAAGAGAATTAGCACGGAGCTATCCGTCAAGTGGAGCCAGCAAGTAGGATTGCTGATCGGGTACACGCCATCTCTGACGGATATGTCCTCAAGCGGCCACGTGTCGGAAAAGGATGACTGCAAATGATAAGCCTAGCTACATCATCACCCCTGTACGTAGGTACATCAGCCTCTTGAATATGCAGGTATGTACATACATGAATTAAACATAATTACATCTCCTAATCTTATATGTACACCACATGCATGCACGGTTCTTGCAGTAACATATAACGGCATTATTGGTGGCTAGCTAGCTAGCTAGCTAGTTATATTACTTTTGCTGGCCACACATATATACGGTCTAACATGGGGGCGCAAAATCCTGGTGTATGGGGCCAGTTGAGAGCATGAGTGATGAGTCGACCATGCAAGATCTGATCTATGGCAAGCTAACGAGCCCTAATTAATCGTCGTCGTCAGAGGTCTTGGAGGCAGCCGCCTCTGAGAGCATCTTCTGGATCCTCTCCATGGTCTCCGTCTCGATGTTCCGCTCCACACGGTCCTTATTGTACGTCTCGAAGAATTCCTTGTTCTCCTTCTCCAGCTCCTTCCACACTGCTTGGCGATGATGGAAGTGTTCAAATCACATGAAATGACATTATATAATATACGACAGAATGAAAGACGAACACAAGAAGCTGCATGCCATAAACCGATAGCTGGCTTGAATCAACCCAGCTTGGAGGCTATTGCATCGATCAAGGGAGGAAATCGAGGCATGCTAGTTCTGTAGTTTGTGATGCAAAACTAATTAGCAGAATAGGAGGTGTTTTTTTTTTTTGAGACCAGAATAGGAGGTGTGTTTAGAGTCTTTAGACCGGCAAGAGCAAATATCAGTATTAACATTATTACAATATATGGTGGGTGCGCATGAAGTCAGTACCTGTGGAGGTGATGACAGGGTTGATATTGGCATGCTTCTCCAGGGCTTTCATGCACTCTTCCTTGTTCAGATTGAAGCAGATGCACTTCTCTATCAGATGGTGAACCTGAAACGTCAGAAACAATTGAAGCTACATCATTTTTTATGCACTAAGATCTAGTTACTAGGCTACCAGACCTCCTATATATATGGTGCATACCATTCTGATGTAAGAAGCAGACGATGAGGAGTCTCCCATGATGAGTTGAGGAGAGCTGCTTAGCTAATTATGTACAGTGAGGAGAAGCTTGCGAGGTTTAGTAATAATGGTAGAAGACCTGATCCTTCAAGCTGCAACGCACACCAGCGAGGAGATAGAAATAGAAGAAGCGAGGGAGGGGGACGTGGAGCATGCCACGTGGGCGCCTTCTCCTCATTGGCCGGGAGGTGGCCGGGGAGATTTTTCCGGGCCCACACCATGCTCTCAGCTCTAGCCTGCTTTTCTGTGGCTGGAGAGTGTGGGCGATCGAAGTAGCAAGCTTGGGCGGCCAGCTAGGTGGAATTCACTGTCTGTAGCCCTTCAGTTTTGGCGTATTGCTCGCTGGCATACTGGTCTTTTACTTTTACACGACGTTGAGTGTGTGTTCATCTTCACATTCTATCTGGTGAAAGCTGAAAGCTAAATTTATTTCAGAATAATGATATTGTTACTTTCCTAGCCCTTATTATGTGGCCCTGCATTTGTTGCAGCTTTAATGGTGCATGCATGAATAAATCTAATGTCTACATTGCTGCAAAATTAAATTTTCCTGGTGTAACGAAAGCGAAATGTCTGCTTTGAACCCTTCTAACTGCAGATAAGTTTTTTTTTTTAGAGAAAGAGAGATTGCAGACAAGGTATATTGAACAAAGACCTTAAGATGGTCATGGATTTTTGTGATTACCGATAAAGTTCTACTCAAGGTAGCTTTCTGCATCCCATGCTGACATCAAAAGGTTTCCGTTGACGATCTAACTCAGAGTATGACACAAACACACCTATTGGATCCTGTCAGGAATGAGTAAACTGCAAGTTCACCTGGCTAGTTGGTGGCCATAGAGTTAACAAAATTGTGTTAGGACGAAGTGAACTTATTCTAAGATAATGCAGATAAAAACTCTGCCTTAGTTATTCAATAACAAACTCTAACCAATATTATAAGTCCACTCGAGACAAGTATGGCAGTTTCGATTATCACAATGAATAAGGGAGCTACTATACGGGATTCTATATGTATGTGACTGACAGTCTGACTATATCTGTTACTCTATGAGCTCTCTTCAACCTACCTTGGCTCGCCATGAAGCCAATGCGTCTCTTAATCTGGTCCTCATCATGCGGCACATATTATACCAATTTACTATGTCCCATTTACCTGTGAATCTGGTACTTTTGAGACATGTGCGTATATTAAGATATATGTGCCCTTTTTCTTCCTTGAATCTTTCTCAGTTTTTGCTAGCAAGTGTGTGGAAGTTACCATATATTAGCATTTTGCTTAATCTTTTTGGTAGGCATGCTGCATGCACATGAATATATTAAATCTAGAAGCTCAACATAAATAGCATAATTGTGTACCCAAGCCCTGTGGATGAAGTGCCTTATTTAATTTACGATAATTGGCGCGTACATACGATTCATTATAAAGTTGGCAATTTGATAGGTTTATTGCCTTAATTAAGTAAGAACCAGCTTGTTGTGTGCCTGCAATATGCTCGCTTTGGCATGGACTATAGGATGATGGTCCAGAGCTAAGCTATGGCAGATCGAGGACTTGGATGTGCCGCCCCAAGCCGCAGACGAACCGAATTAATTGCTCTTGTCTGCAGATAACACGGCCCACATTGCAGCGACCAAAGATCAAGTCCCGCAAAAGATCGCGTGGTGGCCCACCTAACCGAAATTTGGCCAATCGCTGTCGTCTCGTCTCATAGCCGAACCAGGATCCGAGGGGAGAGATAAGGGGACCGACATGTAAACCACTCGAGGCGAACGTATCTTACGTAGCACCTTGATACTTCGACCGACCTACTGTGAGTACGGCCGTTGCACTGAAACAAGAAGAGCACCTCTCAAAAAAGCAAAAAAAAAAAAAAAAAAGAAGAGCACACTGTTCACACATGCGCGCGCCCATCACAACTTTGTAATTTGCACAAATGAACTTAATTATGCATATTCCCTAGAAAAAGGGGATAAGTCACACATCCAACGTGCCTATTTTAACATGTCTCCTATTTTATGGGCGTCTGAAATCTGAACTGAGGCTGGTGGAGAAACCAGCCATGAGGCCTTTTGGGTTCAGAGTTTTTTTTTCCCTTAATTTTTAGGATCTCCGGCGAGCTTCGGGCTTAAAAAGAGGCTTGCAGGATTGAAGGTGAGTAGGATATATGGGGTTTTGCTGCGCTAGAGCCTTGGGCTGCAAGCAGGGCCGGCCCTGGAGGGGGGCGAGCTGGGCGGCCGCCCAGGGCCCCCGAATCTGAGGGGCCCCCTCCGCTGACTGTAATACGTGGATAAATATAAGCAAACGGGCTGTAGGAGGCTAGCGCATGGTAAAAATGCCCACTTCTCTGGCTGTGTCAAAGAACGGGCTATACGGCAATCAACAACAGCAAAGCGCAATTGGCATCACATTTCTCTTGTGCGGCGCACACAGATCGTGCAATTGCTAATCACTCCGACTGCTGCAGTGGCGAGTCGATTTGCTGCTCGGCACCGTCGCATTGCGTCAGGGGCCGCCGCAACTTAGCATGATTGTCCATCTGTTTGAGGAGAGGTTTCGTCTACGGCCCATATCTTAACTGCTAGGCCTAAGTTTCTAACGGCATGAATATGGGATCGATTAATTGATCTTCATCGATGTTTTAATTTTCAATGAGATAATATCAACTAGAAGTATGCATCATGCATTGAAAAAAAAAGAGAGGTAACAAGTAATCGAAAGGAGCCATGTGCATTTTCTTTGAGAATAATACGAGAACTGTATGGAACCTTGATGTGAATGAAATTTTATCCTAATAGATATTGCTTATCATATCTTACTTATTTTTAAAGAACTGTTTAGGGTCCACAATGTCTAAAGAATGGTTCAATGGTGTGATATTAAGTCAATTCTGTTACTGTCATAAGTGTGTCCCTTATACAAATTTATATAAAAAAATTTGAAGGTAATATGTATAAATCATTTCAGATGATTTTTTTATATCTATAAGCTTTTACTGGCAAAATTAATATATATATAAAGTAAGATTATAATTTTTACATAGAGGGGGCCTCAACTTTTTGTTTCGCCCCGGGCCACCAAAATCTCAGGACCGGCCCTGGCTGCAAGCAACGGTGGGTAGTGCCAATTGCGAAGGAACTCAAAATTAAACGACGAGTTAGTGACAGGGAGGGGCGACATCATCGGGTCTGCCGGTAGGGACGCCACTGGTGATAGGTAGACGGACGGCTAAAGGGAGCTCTGACCTGCTTTTCGCGTTGAAAAGTATGACATGAGAAAGAATGCTAACTATGGGCGATGTAGATCAATTGATATGAACTGAGTTTTCAAACATGTACAATCCCCAAATTTTAATTTGGGGGAAAAAATAGATGCGTTTGTTCAGCCGTGTTGGAGATATAGACGATGGTAGTGTGTGACCCTAGTCAAAATTTCTCAAAAATTTTAGGCTCATTTGAAACGCAAGAATTTCACAAGAATTTTAAAGTGATTTCACAAAAAACAGTTCAATTACCGTAAGAATGAGAAAGAAATTCTCCATTTCAAACGGGGCTTACCCAAAACAAGAATGCTAACAAAACATAAACTCACTTGTTTGTCGCGCGACTCGCATCACTCCCAAGTTGATGCAATTAGTCGGCCACGGACAGAATCACGCAACGCAACGTACCGGAAAGAAAAGTACGTAAGTAATCCTCGCTTTTATCGCATCGGACATGGCTATCTCTCCCGATCGCATGACGTGGCCCTGGCTGATTGGCTGGTTAAATTGCTTGGGGAATCAAATAATTGACCCGCGACACACAGGAACAATGTACCGTTGCGTGCTGCTTGAAAATGGGAATCTCGCTACTTGGCTAGTTCCATAGATTCGATTCACACAGTGACACACAGGAAAAAAACATGAGTTCCTCAATTCTTTTTGTAAAAAGATTCTTCTCGTCTTCGGCTAGATAATAGCAACGCTTACTTTTGAACTTTATTTATTTCGCACCTTATTTTTGCCCTTTTTATAAATTTATTTTTCCAAAACGTCCCTCACTACGGGAAACCCATCATTTGCCGTGTGCCCAGGGCACACGGCAAAGGGCCAAAAGCACATGGCAAAGGGTTTGCCGTGTGCAACACTCGGCAAAAGGCACACGGCAAACCGGTACCGGCAAACAGTACTTTGCCGTGTGCCTTTTGTCGGGCACTCGGCAAACCCTTTGCCATGTGCCCAATCTGGCGCTCGGCAAAAAAAAGGTCTTGACGTCCGTCAGACCTCAACCCTTGCCGAGTGCCGTGGGCCCCAGCACACGGCAAAGCCTGGCCTCTTTGCCGAGTGCCGCCGGCCCAGGCACTCGGCAAAGCCTGGACACTTTGCTGTGTGCCATGTCAGGAAAAAGTTGTCAACATGACAGTTTCATAACTTCTCGAGATCTACGACTTTTACTTTTGTATTTCTCCATCCGAAATTGTATCCAAAATTCAAATTTTCAAATTTGAGAAATTCAAACAATTTTTCCGTTAACAATTTGAATTCAAATAAAAAAGTGATCAACAGCAAAGATGTGTAGCTTATGCAGATCTACAACTTTTATTTTGATCTTTTTTTTTCAAAAATAATTATAGACGCGTTGTCCACATATTCCAAATATCCTTCTTCGAGTTTTCGGAAAACTATCCGGGAGCTCTAGGATTTTTGAACAAATTTACTAGCTCTTCGTCGAATGAAAAAAAACCAAAATAAGAAGTGTAGATATTGTCAAAATATACAACTTTGCAGTTCAAAACTTTTTTATTTGAATTAATTTAGAGGCCTAAAAAATTTATTGAATTAATCTTTGCCGAGTGTAGTGGAGAAAACACTCGGCAAAGAGGCCTTTTTGCCGTGGGCTCGCTCACGGCTCTCGGCAAAGTAGCCTATTTGCCGAGTGCCTCGCTGGCACTCTCGGCAAAAATTAGAAATTTTGCCGTGTGTTCGTTTTTGCCGAGTACCCGGGCCCACCTCGTTCAACGGCCGTCAACAAAATTCTAACGGGCGTCAATGTTTGCCGAGTGTATTTTTTTGGCGAGTGCTCGACGTCAGCTTTGCCGTGTGCCGGCCACGTGGCACACGGCAAAATGTGATCTTTGCCGTGTGCCTGCCGCGTGGCACACGGCAAACTGTTGTCTGCCGGGTGTAATTTTTTTGCCGAGTGCGGCACTCGGCAAAGATTATTTTTGCCGTGTGCCCGAGAGAAAGCGCTCGGCAAAGAATATTGCACACGGCAAAGATGGGGTTTCCCGTAGTGCCTCAATTGAAAAGAGAGTTTTTTTTTTTGCGGTGGAAATGAAAAGGAAGTTGGCACTAAATGTTCAGGCGCTCTCTCTCTCTCTCTCTCTCACAACAGCCCAAAAGAATAGTAAATGGACTTTTCCCCTACATGGCGCGCGACATATGCCGTTCATCGTTCGGCAGGAGGATTTTCCTCCGGCTGCTGCTGCTCCTGCTGCTACAGTCAACTGAATTGCTACGGTGCGCGAATCCTCCGCTACAGTGTTCTCTCTCACTATTCAAACTGCAACTGCAACTGCATCCTCCAACCGAACACCCCATATATATACTGAGCCCTCGATCCGCCGAGCTGCTGTACCATGTGTGCCTCGAAGCCCTCGATCGAGCAGGTGCTGCTGAGTGCTGACCTGTACGCGATCGTCATATATCGATCTAGTCTATCTCATCCTATCCATCATACCCATTGCGTCGGATGATGCGGCGCGTTCCCACGTAACCTGGATCACAAGTTGCCTATCGATCAATCGACGCCGCGGGCAGCGCGACGACGTACGGCTAGATTTTGCGACGCCAGACGACAGACAGACAAAAAAACATGAGGACGGAGCGAGTCTTAGCAGCTGCTACTATAGCTCGCAGCGAGTGGGAGAAGACAACGTGATATGGCGGCATGCATCATTTCTATTGGCAGCTTCTGGCGGTGGCAAGCCAATGCCTCGGTGAGAGGATTGCAACTTGCAACTCACTCTCTGCTGCAGACCTGCAGTCGCAGAGACGAACCTTTGCATGGAGCTGGTTGCGTTGTGCCGTGCATGTAGAGACCCACGGATTTGCTGACAACTGGGCCCCACTGTAGGGTGGCTGGGCTGGTTACTTGGGTTTCTTTAAGCGGGAGACTATCTCACAAGTTGATCAAGTTGGTTGAATTAATTAACAGCTAGCCTTTTCATGGTTCCTGGGGCTAGCTGAAGCTGATGGGGGGCAACTCGTCCTTTCACCCAGCGAAAGTGATCGGGACTGTTACTGGAATCTCATTAGATGGAAAACAAAAAGGTCCAAAACCCTTGCACAGTGACGCTGAAATGTACCCGTGCGGCCATGCATGCACTGCATGGCGTGCCCATTTTTGTTGCGTAACAGCGTTGCATTCATGTCACAGGAAGTTTCTACTTTGGAGCTGGCATGCACGTTGACGCGTTATCGAGCGGAGGGGGATAGGGCAAATCAAGAAGCACAGTACGTCAGTACGTATAGTGCAAACAAAACGGCCATGCTGAAAGGTCGTCTAATCAGCGCGAACCCGTAATTGAAGGCGCACATCAGGACACAACAAGTGATTGGTGAAGGAAAATAACCCCAAAAAATCCGTACCGTGCTTTTGATAAGGAGCTGGCATCGACAGACAACTCACAACTCATCATCAGCGAGGGCCTTACAGAGAAACGGGGCTTGCAGGTCCATCATCCATGAGTACAGCCTACAGCGTGCTATAGCTGGAGTAAGTGGTAGAAAATTCCTGTCGCTCTTCGTTCGGTCGTTCCTATTGTCGATAGAAATAGTTGATAGCGCGCGGCCGCGCGCAATTGTTTCCACAACAGTGATCAAGTACAAACACTACTAATACGAGGTTAAAACATAGGATAATCCGCAAGATCACTTTGAGGCCGCTATATATGTTGCCTGTATCAGCATTACTAGAAACTATTTAGTCATGCATGGTAGTACGTAGCCTGTTGGTAATGGTTATATCTTTGAAATTCAAATTCAAAGATTGAGATTTTATTGTGTGTTATTGTTACCTTCTTGAATGTATAACTTTGTGATAAATATAGAGGCTAGATGCAATAATTCGCAGTGACAATACTTTTTAACGATTCATTGGCCAGAGACATCCCTGAATGTAGAGTCTGCTTGATGAACAACTTTCCTTTGTAAAAAAAAATAGTAATGATCAAAGATACAGAGACAGCTGGAGTCAATTGATGATTTTTTTATCTACCTTATTCTAAAGTCTCAGTAGCACCTTATGTCCTCGGTTCGACTACTGATGGGAGCGATTTTCTAGGATTTAACAGCGTTGTGCAAGTGTGACTTCGTCAATCTCGAGCATTTGCCGACTAGTCTTCGAAGATGCTCATAGAGGTAGCGTTTGCGCATGTGCGTTCATAGGGATGAGTGTGTATGCGTTGTGAGTGTCTGAGTTGTACTGTGTAATCAGAAAAAAAAAAACTCCAAACTAATAAATGGTCTCTCATGTTACTCTCAATAAATATTAGAGCTTAACTCTTAAGGAAGAACTAGTAGCTCTTAATCTGCATTATTGGCCCTCGCAAAAAAAAAATCTGCATTATTGGCAGAAGCGCAAATGACCCAGCTTCACGGCTGCAGCATAGTGTACTGCATGCTTGAATCAGTATCAGCTCCGCGTCAGGCGAACAGTCCGATCGTCCGATCCGTGTCCAAATACAGAGGAGCTGGCGATGCGGGTGGCCGGGCATCCATCCACGCGCCGCTTCTTGGACGTCGATTGCACCTCGCAGAGGCGTGCGTCGGGCCGCCGTGCCGGCGCCCGTCCAAAAGCAGCCCACAGAGCGCGGCGCACGGCGTCAGGTGCATCACGCTCTGCAAGGCGCCGGCTGTGGACGCCTAGAACGATTTCGACCTGAAAACGAGCGGATCTTTATCAAGCTCTGCAGGCGCGCAGCTGATTTACCGCACGGAATCGAGACGAAATCAGCTCAGCACTCGCGTTCCGATAGGACGGACGTGCATGCCACAAATCACACGACGCACAAAACAAAACCATCAAAACAGCCGGGAGACAAGGAACCTCGCTGTTATAGCATCGGGCAGCAGTGGAGGCACAGTCGCGCACGGGGACATATCAGCGCCAGCATCGGTCACCGATCGATCGAACAGTATGGCTTACTACGTCTCAAAAGTGACGCGGAGTACGGGTGCCTGGTGCGTCATGGCATAGCTAGTCGCGGGCGCTATCCTCGTATCCACCGCAGAGGATGATGGATGATGCGGCGCGATCATCAGGTGCGAATTTGGAGATCACACAGGTTGCCAATCGATCGACGGCGTCAACATGATCGAGGACGGGATGGCAAAAGCTCATTGCCTGGCTTCCTGGTCGCGCTGGCCCCGGCGCCGCGCGTCCCCGCTCGGCGCGAGCGGCAGCCGGCAGCCAGCAGGGACAGGCCTGGCCTCACAGGCCTGTGCACCGCGCGACCCATCTCTCAGACGGCCCAGGCTTGCTGGTTCGTTCGGGAGCCTTTTGCCGACGACCCTCGGCCGGCCCACGAGCTTGGTGGCCTCGCCGGCTCGCCGCCGTGCCGCTCAGCCTCTGCTCTGCTGACACTTTGCCGAGCCCTGCAAAAGCCGAGACGGGGGCATCCGAACGTGATCACGCGAGCCTGCGAATATGGCGTCAGGTCTACCTGTGTTCCCAAATGTGTAAATCCAAAGCTAAACTTCGTGCCTGCGAATATGGCGTCAGGTCTACCTGTGCTCCCAAATGTGTAAATCCAAAGCTAACATTCTTGTGTGCAGCTGAAGTGGCAATCACCAGGAGCAGGAGATTTACCTCCAGGTGTTTGTCACTCACCGCCTAGTTAGGTCATAGTACTCATTTACCACCCCCAGCTTTGCCACCCATGCAAGAGTATGCCTGACTGCCTCTCAGCCACATCCGCCACGGCAGACGTAACCACGATTCTGACTTGTCGTAGGCCAGCGAAAAGCTCAAACCAAAGCCGCAGCCCACGTCCGATCCGGACGTTACACGCAAAGCATATGCCGCTGGATAATAAACACAACATAAACACACAATCAAAGCTTTATCCAATCGCTGGTGCCGGAGATGCCGGGACGGTATAAAAGAAGTCCTCCATCCACGGCTCCACAAGCACCAACTTGACGGCACAATCCGCTTCTCTCTGGCTCCGATTCCGCGCGCCACGTTTTGATCATCGGCGACGGCACGCGCGCGCGTGCTCTCCGGCTCAAAGCTTATTCGAACTAATTCGCGGATTTCTTTTACGAGATTTCCGCTTGGAAAGGCGAAAGCATGCATCGAATATCTTTTATATCTCCTCGAGTGGGATCCTTGTGATCTTGATGCAGGACGGTTGGACGCTGACAGGCAGCGCTCTTTAATACCATTGGCTTGAGGTGCTGATGGTTTTATTAAAATTGTTTTTTGTTGTGGTTTCACCATCATACGATGCTTAGTTATTGAAGTGGGTAAGAGCTGCAGTCTTTCAGTTGCTGACTTGTGATGTTGGTGGGCTAAATAAGCTGGTTCTCTCGTCTGTTGCGTAGCAGCTTTCATCGATCACCTCCCTAAATTTGAGTAGAATAGGGAATCTATTCCTTGTTTTCAGATTTGGACTTTGTGCACTTAGACTAGTAGTACAAAACTCCTTGTTTTTTATACAATCATTAGATGTACTACCGGTTACTTAGTTCGTTTATAATTGATCACCAAATCTGCTACTACTACAGAACTAATAGCTGCTCACATGGCAGGCTCGAGCTATAGTAGAGCAGAAGTTGCCTTAGCTAACGTTCCGTCTGTGTTAATAATTCGTTTTCGTTGATCATTTATGTTCTAAGTTGCACATGATCGGGTTCACAACTAACTGGCATAAGGAAACGGAATAAAATATCAACAGTGAAATGATAGACACCCTCTCAATTCTTGGGGAAAAAAGGAAGAAAGGTGAGCAATTGAAAAAAAAAAAGAGTGAGCCTCTGAACATCTGCTCAAGCATCCAGAAAGGTGCTAACCGGATCGCTCGCATATTCAGATATGCTAATTTATGCGTCATGTTGCCATGCGCCTGCCGATGCGTGCCAGGAGATCCGAGGTGACCTAGACAGCCATTGATGGGAACAAAAAGTTGCTGCCTCCATTGTTTCACCCACATTGCCATGTTTTCCTCTTTTCGTTACTTGAATAAAACTGTCCCTCAACAAACTAAATTCTTGCTTGTTTTCTGACGATCCGTAGCTTCAAAGGCGAACATGTTGCTGGTACTGTCAAGCAATGTATATACCATTGGGTGGTATAATAGAAATTGAACACTTTTTTCGCTTGCAAGTATTGTGTGTCGGCCACTGAATTTCGACGTTCCCAGAAAACAATGAGAACGGGGTCCGAGTTTCTTTACTTCACTTCAATGCACACGGTAGTATGGGATTCGTAAACATAATTAAGATCATAGTACGTGCTTTGTAAACATAAGATTATACTAGTAGATCAGGGTATACACCGCTGTCAGAAAACAGGTTACTTTCTGAGGCAATGTCAGCCAATGCAGAAATGCAGAGCCCTTCCCTTGTGAAAACGTGAGAGAAATATGATGCTGCTCGTAGTGCAGCTATATATATTCGAGCATGTTCGTTTCCAGGGGTCTAAATTTTAGAGGGGTCACATCAAAAAGAATTTTACCATTTATATGTACTAAACAAAGTCAAATTATAAAACTAACTTCAGAACCCCCCATCTAATTCACGAGACGAATCTAACGAGGGTAATTATGTGGTGATTAGAAGATAGTTACTGTAGCATCACTGTAGCAAAATATAGATTAATTAGGCTCATTAGATTCGTCTCGTGATTTAGAGGGGGGGTCGTGACATAGGTTTTGTCATTAAACTAATCAAATTTTTTTAAATGTGAAGATTCTTTTTGATGTGACGGGTCTAAAATTTAGAGGGGAGGAAACGAACAGGCTCTTCATCTTGCCTGCTTAGATTGTCTTGCTTCGCGTTATCTTGACTTTGAAGTGTTCAAAAGCAAATGCAGTCTTAGTCACTCTAAAACCATGTAAAATTCCACAACTCTGACGTAATGAGCAGGTTATTCCTGAAAGAACTTTTCCACGACTCCAAGACACAGCCAAAACTGATAACGCACTGCAAACAATTTGAGCTGAAAGTTCAGACGTCGTTCATTTCGAACAATATCATCATTACACAAGGTGGTCAAGCATTAACACAAGTTTCAGTCATCACAAAATTTTCAGAACGCACTGCATCATTGTACAATCATGTGTCACCATCCATGAATCACATTTTCATCCTCTGCAAGTTCTCGATGAGCTCGTCGAGGCCGTCGGACTCGGCGGCGATCTTGGACGCCGCCGACGACAGGAACCGGAAGCCGGCGTCGCTGGCGCTCTTCCTGACGGAGGCCAGCTGCTGCGACTTCTTGCAGTAGGCGATGAGCCCCTGGATCGGGTTCTCCACCTCCGAGCTCGCGCTGCTGCTCCTCCGCAGCGCCGGGCCCGCGCCGTCGGTGGAGTCGCTCGAGGTCCGCACCGACGAGCTCGCCGACGAGGACGAGGAGGAGGAGCACGAGGACGAGGCGGAAGACGGCGTCGGAGCAGGGGACGTCTTGTTCGACGAGGAGTACCGGACGATGACGCTGGAGAAGGACCTCCGGTGGCCGTGCTCGCGCTCCTTCTGCCGGCCTCCTTCGATTGCAGCACGGCCGCCGCCGCCGCCGCTGGCGACGCCGCTGTGCGAGGCGATGTACCTGTTGCTCCTGATGACCTGGCCGAACGGGTTCTTCCTCCACGCCCTCACGTGGTGGCCATGGCCATGGCCGCGCGAAAGCTCCTGCGCTCCCCGTGCCGGCGCGCCAAGAACGTTCCTGTCGTCGGCGGCGTTCCCAGGCTTAGTGGCCGCGAACATCGTCTTGAGGTAAGCCTTGGACGCCTTGAGCTTGAGGCCGAGGTTGAGCTGGCGCATGAACCTGAGCTTCCTGGACCACGGCTTCCTCATCTCGCCGGCGGCGGCGGCGGCGTCCGCCAGGCCGGCCGCGTACTCCTGGAAGTACTCCTCCACGTTGAGCTCGCCGCTGACGTAGCACGAGTTCGCCGGCGACGCCCGGCACGACTCGTACGGGGTCGCCGGCGCGGTGCTGTACCCGAGGATGGGGCCGCTCCTGGTGGCACCCCTGTCGACGCGGCCGTCGAGGAGCTCCTCCACCATCTGGATGCGCGGCGGGAGGTGCAGCGGCAGCAGCTTGCCCTTGTAGAAGAGCTCGTCGGCCGGCGACGCCAGCGGCTCGCCCCACCGGTCCAGCGGCGCCGACATGAACTCGAACTCCCTCGCCACGGGCGGCCCCGCGGCCGAGGAGCTCAGGTCCATGTCGATGTAATCCTCCTCCGCCTCCTCTTCCTCCTTCCCACGCACCACCTCCTCCTCCTCGGCCCCTCTCCCACTCGCCATTGCTCCTCCCTCGCAAGCTCCTCGTCTTCTCCTTGGCAGATAAGTAGCTCGAACCCGAAGTGGCAACAACGGCAGACGCATCCACGGGGTCGGGTTTATAAATCCGGCTGCGCTTTCCAGGGGCCCTACCATTGCCCGCATGATCTGCCTCTTGTTTGCGTCTCGGCCATCTCCCTGTCCGTCGTCCCGGCACGTAGTGCAGCACTCTCTGCTCTGGTGGTCGCTGTCGCGGCCATATCATTGCTCTGTCTCGGGCTTTCGTGCTTCTTTTCTCAGAGAAACCCGGCTTTGGTGTCCGTGTAGGACTACTGATTAGGGCAGCGCGCTCTTTCGCTTTTCTCCCCGCGCCCTCTGCTGCGTGCTTCTCTTCTTTCCATGCCTACTCGTACCACTTCATTTCTTCATCACAGGCAGAGCAGATTCTACTAGTACTATGCGTTTGATAAAGTGCAGGGTTACTGAGGAGTAGTGCAAATTATTGGATAGTTACTGCACGAGGTGGTGATCATCATCTCGAGCTCCGGCCGCTGAGTGACCGAGTTACGACGAGCAGTACGGGTGATACGCAGGATCTGTGCTGGGATTCGTTGGGGTCTTACTGTACTTCTGAATCCTCTTTCGTGATTGAAAGTGGCTCGATCGAATCTTTGTTGGCTGTATACTGTATTCAGAAATGTTCGAATTCGTAATGGTGACCTCGTGCCCCTAAACAAATCCACGAGAACAGAGCATGGAGCGATCAGTGACCTCGTAGGCGTGTGCATTTGTTTACGCCTCTGCATTCGTGTCTGTGACCCTGTTGAAGTGTGTGAGGGTCAGGCCATCACTCATCAATGCAAGCCGCTCAGGATTCAGGCCTCTGCGTGTGTAGGTTTCAGAGTTTCAGAACAACAAAGATTGCTGACTGGCGGCATGGATTCAGAAAGAAATCGCTGAACAATGCCTTCGGATCAAGAAGCCATGCCTCGGAGCTTGGATTGATCCCTGAAAACTTGAAGCGTGTGACGGGGTATTCGTTCCCTTGGGTTAAAGTTTAGCCAAAGAAACGAGCACCCCTCAGTGTCATGACATCACTCACCCTACTTCCAGTTTTTCTCCCTTTCCATGTTTCTTCAGCTTCCGTAATCTCACAAATGGACAAGCCGTGAATTTCGGAGAGGGACGTATCGTCCCCATCCTACTGTCTGTCAGCTACTGTTAGATACGACCAAGTACGACGTAGACGCGTATAGAATTCCTCAAGCTGTCATTTCGGCACAGGTTGCAAACTACAAGGCCCTTGATTTTGTCACACTTTATATATTCCCTGCTAGTACTACTCCATCGCCATGTCCAGCTCGGACACTGTAGTATCGTTCAAGAATTTGTATTGCTGATTAACATCGTCCTTACAATTAACTCGTTCTGATCTTTGGAATTATTCTTCTGTCAAGATTGTCTAATAGTACACTTGTTGCTGAGTCAGGTAGTTCAAAATTGCGAGATGCAGGTTAGGTTGGGGGTCAACTCTGCCAAACTCCGGATTTGAGGTGAATTGCAGGCCTGAATGGGGTACCCACTTGCTGCCTGGAGCGGCTGCTCTTGCGTGGTCGGCGGTGATTGGAACGTGGAAGATTCGTGTCGAAGAAATGCAAAGAATAGCTAGAATCTCTTACTACTGGTAGTAGTTGCTAGTAGTAGGAGTAGTTTGCTACAAGCTCGTTTTGGCTCCCTCTATCGTGCCGTAAATGAACTTTTGTTTTGTCTTAAAAGAAAAAGGTGAGTGAGGAAAGGTAACACGGAAAGAACAATATGCCTCCTCGAGGAATTTCAACCAGAACTTTGTCCCAGACTTAGCGGAGAAGGCATATTTGCAGTATATCGGCCTTTACTAGTGGTAGTATATTTGCAGTATATATTGGTTATTCCTTAGCTGGGCTAAAATCTTACTACGTTGTACGGAGGGTTTTGCCCTTCTTCTTTTTTTTTCCGAAGTCGTTGCATGTTAATTTTTCTGCTCCATATAATTAAAACAAGGTTACGACCGACAGCATACATCTGAATAGGTCTCATACTCTCATGCAACATCAGACAAATACTAGTAGTCCAGTAGCTTGAGATACCAACATCCTTCAGAACAGCATCACCTGCCTTCCTGAAATCGCTGCCATCAGTACTGAGACCCATGCGCGCGACCACCTTCCCCAATAGCATCACCAAACTCCTCGCAAACACGACCCGAAAGACGGCGAAGAGCATAGGTTCAAAGTCTAGCCATGCGATAAACTACACGCTGATGGCAGGCCGGTTCGGTACGATCACACTCGTGCGTTGCGGATTAACTAACGCACGGGCACGGCCGGCCGAACTAGTCCTCGCGAACGGCGCGTTTGTTGCATTCGCATCCGACGCTGTGGGCGTGCAGGAGCACGGCAGCAAGCTGCCGCGGGCGCGGACGCTGACACTGACACTGCTGCCTACCGCACGCGCGCGTTGGTTTCGTCCATGTCGTGCGTCCACGCGCGCGGTGGGCAGCCGCCGGGGTCCTCGTCTCCGGGCGCGTCCAAAGCAGCTGGCCCCAGAAAGGAAGGCGGTCGCAGCGCTCGAGGCGTTGCTTTGCCTCCTCCAGTCCTCCGTGGCGCGTGGATGGAAGCACGGCAGGGGTCTCTGTTTCTTCCAGCGAGGGTCCCTCCCCTGACTGAGCACCGAGCCCGAGTGGGCAGGAAAGGCCGAGCTGCAAAAATTGACCGGTCCCTTAGTTGTTTAGTGATGGGCTTCGATGCTTTTGTGGTTGATTATTGTAGCTGATGCGGATGAAACTTTAGCAAATCGGTTCCAGAAATAGCAGTAACAGTCTTTTGTCCATGAGTGTTTTTCTGTTCCGAAAATGGTTGTTCTAAGTTCTGTACAAGTGCTTCTACCGAGCAGTATTCAGATGATGCAGAAAAGGATTCTTCCTCCGGACCTCCCCATGCCACCGAGCAATCAACATGCCCTCATGCATCACTGCACTTTTACAACCTGCAACATCTACCTGGGGATCTGGGGCATATGGAGCCGAGGATGTTGATTTTTCGTCACCACTTCAACATTCAGCAGATTGGCACTGATCAAAGCCAGCAAAACTGAACGAATTCATCACAATTTGGAACGACACGACCCATTTACACTAGCAGCTCCACCACATCTCCCAGGGAGAGACGCTCAACACACGCAACTTTCACAGTGAAGGTGAAAATGAAGCACGGAATGCAATGTCATTTATCTTCCAAGTATAATGATATACAACATACAGCGTGTTTTGACATTCATCTACTAGATAAATGATTTCAAGTTTTCAGGTCAGAATAACTACATGCTTAGAATCCTGCTGTAACTTGCAGAACTGAACGGCTCAGTGGAAACTTCCTAATGAACTGATAACAGTAAGTTCGACGTAGACAGTCAGATCACAACCTAAAAGATGTATGATCATGCGAAAGCTGCGTCGAAGACTTTGCACTGGCTATCAAAAGTGCACATCCAGAACTGTTGTGATGCTTTACAGATTGGACCTAACCCCGCCGTAGCGATGAGAATTAGTGTACAAGAAGCTCAACTACTATGCTCTGAATCTAGTGGTATCTACGGCTGTACTTGTCAAAACTACACTACAAATCAACATCTGGCAGTGGCATCTTCCAGTAATTCCAGGAATTGTAGTCTTCCTGCACAGCATGATCATTTGACAATCAATAGAAGAAAATAACCGAAAAGGCCTCAAATTACCACATGCAACTATGCTATCACTATGGTTGGTTAGTAATATGCATTTCAGCCAGAAATGAACTGTTGGTTGCTACACTATATATGTAAACAAGAGGAAGAAGGATGAGCATGCATCAGCTCCTGTATGTATCTTCCGACCAGCAACATGCTATAAATATTGAGGGACATATGTTTATTTCCAGATGGCCTTTTATCTATGTCTGAAATCTAGCTGTAACTGAATGCATAAGCCGTAAGGGCGCTATAGAAAACTAAATATAACTGAGGGAAACCTGTAATTTTTTATCTAGACCCAGAATATGGCACTCCGTGTCAAGTTTTTATGAATTATGTGTGTTCTAACTTCTCAGTAATATAATTCCAGTATATAAGCCTGGTGTGAAAGAAAATCGACTTAGTAATGAGAGTGGACCTGCTCAACCAGAGTTGTTGGAGGAAACATGTCATTGACGAGGGTATGTAAGGAGGTATAGGACTTCACATCAACAGAACTGTTAACAGCCACCTCTCCCTGCAAAGCCCAAGGGATATGATTCAGAGGTAATTACATATACATGTCATAAATAACTACGGCATGGATAACAGAGAAATTAGAGATACCTTTGGATTGATGATAAAAATTTTCCCTTTAGGAATTCCCATCTTCTTGTAAGTAAGCTCGTCGGTGTCTCTGTTGCCGAACCCGGCATAAAATGGATTGTAGTCGGACGGAAAAAGTGCTTTAATGTCCTGTTAAAGAACAAAATTTACATGAAACGAAGCACCAGCCATAGTACATTAATCTTGAGAGGACTCTAACAAGTAACAATCTAGCATGCAATGAGTGATGGACATTTCTGACATGATTTTCCATGGCCCTTCAGAGATGAGGTACGTGATTCCGATTCTAACTCATCCCATACAACAATATAATGTGGGACCCCAGTCAACAACGACATTTATCCATCATTTGGCAGTGGATGATGTTATGATTTAAGTATTAATGGATCTTTTTTGGAAAGGGGAAATCATTTTAGATTTTTTTTTCTGTGATCAAGTTGAATTTCGCACAATGGATTCCAATCCCCCATATATCCCGACAAGACATCAAATGGCTACGTTTTTAGGAACCTTCTTATCCATACAGTTCTGACAATAATGGTTGACATATCTTCCTAACACTTAAAGCACTAGTATATGAGAATGAATATTGAAGCTGATCTCCAAAGAAATTTTATCATGAGTTGGTAACCAAAAAATGGAATTGCCTAGAAGAAAAAATACCTCCAAACAAGCAATCTTGAACTCGTGTGGAGCTCTCCGTATGACTGAAAAAGTAGAGGAATATTATATCAAGATAGAAACAATAATCAACACTAATATAGGTCATTCTAGCAGAAGCATTAAATATGGCAAATAAATTGGCCCAATCATCTTTACTATCCATAAAAAACCGAGTCCGTGGTGAACGCCCTGTCGTCCGTCACCCCCGCCTCCCACTCGTGCCGACAGGTGGGGTCCGCGGATCAGTGTCTCACCCCCCGTCCCTCCTCGCAGCGCAGCACATCATCAACCACCAGGCGCCAGCCGCATCGACGAAAAGACAAGAAAACAGGCGGGCAATCGATGGAATCCTCAGCTTCGATCTGCTGCAGGTCTTCAGCACATGATCTTTTCCTCTGCCACTTTCATCAAGCGAGCCCCCAATCGGAATCAGGGAGTCCGCGCGGAGGACAGTGATGGGCTACCTTGAGGTCACGAGCTGGCAGGGGAGGAGGGGCTGCACATCGGAACCATGGCGGCGCTGTTCTATTGGATTGGAGAGTTGTCGTCCACAGCCCCGAGCCGGAGGGAGGTGGCCTGATCTTGCGTGGGTGAGGGGGAATCCGTCCATCAATCTCAACTCTCAAGCGTGAGACGGCGAGCATGGAAGCGGATGGAGATTGCGGCCATGGGATGAAAGCAGCGAGCTTCGAAGTGGAGCGGCGGCTGCGGTAACCAGTACATCAAAGAGAGAGAATCGGAACAGAGCACTGTTGTGAGGAAGAAGATGAGGACGAGTTTTCTTTTCCTACTGAGATGATGGGTCCCACTTGAAATATTTTACTCACATCCTCCGTACGTACAGCAGTAGAGCAGCAACACCCTTACCCGGAATATTGCTCAAGGTATAGATTACGTTCCATCTCAAAAAAAAAAAAAGTTGATTACGTTGACCATGAGATGGTTTTGTCTTTAAGCACTGAAATTGCGAAAAAAAAATTAAGAAAATATCAATTTCTAAAATTACGTTAAACACGTTTCCAGATATACACAGTTTGTTGAGAAACCTATTTTTTATTAAATCTGAATCAAAAATTTTCTACACAAATTCAAAAGCCGTTGCAACGCACGGGCACACGGCTAGTAGAAAGAACTATGTCAAGGTCCAACATTTGTTAACAAATTATGATACCTTCTCGGAAGAGTGATGGAAACAAGCCATCGGGTGATATTACAACAGGTCCGTTAGGCAACGCTTTCCCATCCTGCAAAATTCGGAAGATCTGTCATTTGTCACTGGGTAACCAAGCCTACAGATACAGTAACAATACAGAACAGAAATAAGTTAGCAGTTAGCACATCACTACACTAGCACTGTGCATGCTGAGGTCACTAAAGGATGGACATCAAATGACAATTCAATGGTTACTTTACCTGTTTTAGATTGAAGAGGAAGTTCTTAGTGAGATATGCTTGGACAATTGCTCTTGCACTAAGGAATATTAGTTGATAGCCGTTTTCCTGGTTGGGAAGTAAAACTTGTCATAGGCAAAAAAGTACAGTACTGGGTATAATCATATCCAGCACAAGGAGACAAAAAAGCTAAAAAAACAAAAAACAAACTCTGTGTTACATACCTTTATTGCAGAAAACAGTCGAGCAACACCGGACTGACTCCAGTCTCGTCCAACCAAAGGCATGACCTGACCCAGCACATCAGACCTGAAAAAATGTAACAGTAGCCACTAGCCATTTAGAGCAAGGAAAATGATGCGGTAACACACAAAATTTCTAGGATCACAGGTTGAAATGGAGTCAGGTGTGCTAAATGCAGGGCAGCCTTGATTTTCTCGATTATAGTTTCAGATAGGAAGAAATTGTTGGAAATGCATCAACCAATAAATTTCAGGCTCATGGCACCCTAGCCTAATGAGGAAAAAAAATGAAATATACAATATTGTCACTCAAAACATCATTTTGAAGCAGTCTGTGTTTAGTTGCAAAACAACTGATACCTACTAAAAAAAGTGCGGGTGAACTATAAAGGACGAATTGGGGAACCATGAACAATACCTTGTTATGGTGCCATCGACATCAGAAATCACAATTTTAGCATTCCATTTCCACAAGTAAATATGCGCCTCAACCTAGCAAAAGATTAAAACTCAATACACAATCCAAAAATCAAAGGATGAAATAATTAAGACGTAGAGGCACAAACCTGTTGCTTCCCAAGTACTCTGGTGCTGAAGCTAAAGGTCACCAAATTTTGGCCTTCCTTCAGGTTTAGAGATGCCACCTGTTCACTAGTAGGAATTAAAGTCCTTACAAATTGCTTCCTAGGTGACTGACTTTTATTCTGCTCTGGGGCTTGCTCATCCATTGGACTCAAAACTGTCTCTGTGTCAAGGAAAATGTCCTCAGAAGAATCACTATTACTGCGCTGAAGGGATCTTGATATCCGAAAGGGAATATTCCAAAGCCTCCATCTCCGGCTAGAGGGAGACATTCCAAGAGAGTCTTCTCTTGAACTGGGTGTTTCCTTCTGTTCTATCGGAATAGCATCAGTGGGTTCTATGAAAAAATCTGAACCAAATACGGCCTTCCCAAGAATAACATGAGAAACTTTACTCCATGGGAAATAGTTATTATCAACTTTGACGATAAGGTTTGAGTTTTTCATAATTGATAGTCCAGATGTCTTGAAATCCTCTTCACGGATAAGATTCTGTTGAAAGACTTCCTCAGCAGATTCTCGACCCATTCCTGGCCTCAACATGTTCCCACAAAGAGAAATCTCGACCCCTGCCACACAATCAACGCAAACAATAAGACATTAGCTTTACGAAATCAACATTATATGCAACTTGACATGTGCTTACCCAAGCCCTTCTGTAATTGAGAGTTCTCTTCTTTATCTGGTTCCTCTTCGCCTTCTGAATGCTCTGGAATGCTCCCCAGTTTGTCTTTGTCACTGCAACCCGTGGATGACTGTAAACTGTCATTTGTACCAGATTCAGTTTTAGCAGAGGTGACATTCTTGCTCTTATCATGAGACTCTTCAGGGGACAAGTTGGGTTCTTTGCCATGATGAGAAGAACACCCTTCGCTTTCGGTAATATTATCTTCAGAAGTAAAAGTTGAAACATCCATTCCCTCCTGTAACAATTCCTCTTCATCACAACAAGCAGTTTTACTTTCATCTTCCTCCAGATCAGTTTCAACAACAGAACGGTTACCAAAACTAAGCTCAGAATCCCTCTGATGATCGGATTCAGGAGAAAAAAGTTCATTTCCTGAATCCCCATAATCTATTTGTGAAGTTAGATCCAAGCAGCTTTTAAACGTATCATATTTACTGAAACTAGCACCAACATTCTCCAAGTCAATGTCCTCATTGCTAAGATCACAAACCTCATCCTTGTTAGTAGGGGAGCTACAACCGTTTGCTTTTTCAGGCACTGGGGAATCACAAGAATCATCTCCATTGGTCAAAGGTTGCTGATCCTCATCATTGTTCTCATATTCATTGGTCAAGGGTTGATAACCTGCATTGTCCCCTGAGATACCGATAGACTCATCTTCACTGGTCAATGGTTGATAACCAGGATCATTATTCCCTGAGACACCACGAGACTCATCTTCACTTGTCAAGGGTTGACAACCCGAATCATTATTAACTGAGACACCACGATACTCATCTTCACTTGTCAAGGGTGGATAACCAGCATTTCCTGCGACACCTCTATACTCACCTTCAGTACTAAAGGTTTGATTTTGAACACCCTCATCGTTGTTCCCTGACCTTGACACCTGAGCCTCATTTTCATTTGCAGATACAACATGAGCTTCATTTTCATTAATTGACACTCGAAGGACTCTATCTTCATTTACAGAAACATGGGGTGCTTCGTCTTCATCAACTGAGATGTGATGTGACTCATGCATCTCAATTAGTACCTCCTCACGCTCTTCCAGAACCCTTGACTGATGTCCAGAATCAAATTTAACCTTTTGCTGTGATATGTATATATCACCTACAATACCGGCCTCCCAAACCTCACCACTGCGGCTGAAGTCCCCACTAGAACTCTCTCCGGGTCCCAAATGGAACTGCGGCTCACTTAACTGCACATCATTCATATTCTCCTCTGTTGAAGAAACGGGAGCGGTAAGCACATGCCCGTCTACACTAACCAGAACCACCTCCGAATTTCCTTCATCATCTTGCTTTTGCACATCTTCTGCCTCTTCCAAGCTACCATAATCATATGCCTCAAACTCCTCACTAGTTTGCTTCTCCTGATGTTCCACACTCAACTCTTGGCTACCCAGCCTGTCACCGATGCCAATGTAAAGTTGCCCATCACTCTTACTACGCACCGGAGGTTCAGGCTCATTGATAGCTTCTTCTGCTACCGAACCACTTGTGGAGTCTTCACTACCAGGCACAAGCTCACGCATGAAGTAGGCTTGGCCAGAGTTGTCAAGCAGCATGTGAAAGTTGGCCTCGACGCCATTGACTGTGATGGTGACAACCTTCTCAGCGCCCTTGAGCACGCCCTGGAACTTGCCAAAACGGACATACCAGGGCGTGCTGCGGAAGGAACCATCAGGCTGCTCGACCGCGATGATGTCAACAGCACCACCAAATGGATGGAAGGGAGTCGCAACGGAGTACACTCCCTGCGAGATCAGGGACCCAACCCTTCCCACCACGTTCATAGCTGCAGGAGCCCTCGATCACCACACATCAAACTCACCAATCCAAACCCTTGTTGCTCAATACGTACAATTCCTTCATCAATCCTGTAATTAAAAGATAAAAACAAATTGTTCTCAGTGTGAAATTCGTAAGGCCGATATACAAATACAAGGTATTTCGGAACCTAGCTGCTCAGGCAGAAATTACTTTCTCGGTGATTTCTACAGCATTTTGGCGATACAATCTAGGAAACTACTGCACGAAGACGAATTCCAGGATATACTCGAATAAGAACTGCTCGAAAAAATTCGAGTACTTAAGAAACATTTCCCAAACCCTAACTGCTGGATTAGCCAAATAATTCGGTCGATTCAGGTAACACCGCAGAAGGGAGCGGAAGCAGCAGCTTCCAAGCGGAGCAAATTCCTCCAACCTCCCGGTTTCATATCCATTATAGTTACCTAGTACGGGAAAAAACATGGAAAACTAGCCGCAAATGGCGAAATGAACCGATTTCTGTACCCAGGAAATGGGGATTGACAGCTAAATCGAATGGGATCCCAATGGATAGAGAGCTGGGACTCACCCCGACACCACGCGATTGGACGCAGCTGGGCCCCTTCCGTTCCTATGCGGCGAGGCCGTCCGTGAAGCTTCTGGAACCTTCGAAGCGCGGCTCGCCGCGGCGCCGCTCCGGTCGATGGCGAGGTCCGAATTTGGGGGCGGCCGGCCGTTGGGGCGAGGAAGGCATTTATAGGTGCGCCCTTCCACCCGCACGCGCCGGCGAGGAGCAGCGCACATGGGACATTTCCCCTGCGCCTCTCCCGAACCGCCCACACGCCGCGGGGACTGACGCGTGGGGCACGCGCGCGGTCGTGGCCCACGTGTCGGTGAACGGCATGAATGCGAGTGGTTGAGAGCTCCGCGCGAAATCAAATGCCGCTACATGCAGTTGGTACTCCTATCGGTCGTCGCATCAGTCTGTGACACTAATTTCCTTTCCCCATTTTCTTCATCACACGAGGAAAGAAAGATGGAAAGACCTGTGAGGCTGGCGCGTGGACCCGGAAAGGATTACGGGACGTGGAGCCCACGCGTCGTGTACTCGTACCGTTAGCAGTTTAATGGGAATATAAATATGGGATTGCTTTTCCGCAGAGGAAATACTCCAAGCTGATCGATAAAGTTAAGCCTGCGTGGTGGCTGCGTGCTGTTGACCTGTTTGTCGAGGACGCACGCGCATGCCCCGCATCCAGCGACTCGAATTTATAGCACACTCGAAATGACGGCCACGCCCTTCTCGTTGTTCAGAGGAAACTGAATGTAGTAGTACGGTGAAGGCCATTGGCACATTGCAAATTTTCAGACTACCATACCAGAAACACGCGTGTGGGCAACTTTTTATCTCGCGGCCTGACCCTCGGCGTCGTCGTCGCCGTGCAGTACCGTGTGCGGTGACGAGGACGAAAGGCCGAAGTGGCGTGCGTATCCCGCCCGCACGGTTCAGCCGCGCAATCCATTTGTCCAAAACGGCATGTCCGGTATTAGCCCGAGCGAATATGCCTCGCCCTCTCCGTCCAGAAAAGAAACACCGTTGCTTCCTGGCCCGGCGCTTCCTCCACCGTCATTTCCTTCCGGTTCCCAGCGGGGCGGGCCTGATGTACGACCAGGACCACGACTCCGCGAAGTTGCTTAGCGCCGTGCGGAACCTACGGGATGTGGGGTGCCTTGAAGCAACCGTGTGCTTATTACACGACCTGGCGCTGTTCCCAATTCCAGAAGGCTACAGACCGCGACCGGGGAGGTGGTCGACGTTGTCGTATCGTGTGGCCGGAAATCCTACGGGCCGCCTGGCCACCGGTTTTTTTTTTTCAGCGTCCAGCGGGAGATGTGACGCTGCGAACAGGCAGAAACTCGATCAGGCGTGGATTTTGTGGCTTAGCGTAAGGTAACTTACATATTGACCTTGGTACATAAACAGCCCAACGTCAATGTAAAATTGGCAGCATTAAGCACTTACATCTTCTCAAGCATATCGTCTCGCACCATCGTGAACTCGTATCAAGTGTCCTTGAAGGGGGCGACCCTGCTTCTTCACTGTCAGTGCAAGCATTGCTGCCCCGGTCCCTGCTTCTGCACTGTCAGTGCAAGCATTGCTGCCCCGGTTGCCTGATCCATCTTCACCGTCAGGCGCCAGCAAAATCCTGCGTAAAACAACCCCAACTCGGCAGCCGTCACGCACAAAGCCATGGAAGAAGCTTTTGTTGCTCAACAAAATTTTACCACCAACAGCTTTGCCCCGCTCGACTTCTTGAGCCCGACCTGAAGCACAAGCTATTTTTTTTTTTTTGAGAGAAACTGGATAATATATTTCATATAAAGATTTTGGTGATTACATCCCAAGTCTTACAGGAACACCCCTTAAAGAAAAGAAAATTACAACTAGGTCCCTGTAAACACCAGGTCTTCGTCACCACCGGCGGCCGGAGGACACCATGTGTAGCCGACATCCTCTCCGGCGAAGCAACAACAAAAATTTTTGACGCCGTCTTGTGTAGCCAGTCAAAAGACTTGCTTTTCTCCGATGAACGCCCCGGCTGGAAAAGGTGGCCGCAGGCCAACCCTTCGCCGGAACAGATGAAACTGACGCCACACACCAAGGCCCCAAACTCGCCAACAGACGACGAACCCCGAGGGATAGCACAATCACCACAAAAGAGAAGGAACCACATCACCTGGGAGATGATGAAGCTCCAAACCCAACCTTCTATACAGCAGCTCCCGAACTCGCCGATGAAGCCGGAGTGGAGCACCATCGGGGCGAGGAGGAGTCGGAGCATTATTCCTCGCAGCGCCGCCGCCATCGCCTCGTCGTCGCGCCACGGAACACAAGCCGCAGAGGAACACCCCCTCGGCTACACCTAGCTCCACCGACGAGCACCATCGGCGAGCAAGACCTAGACGTAACCCTAGCTTCGCCGACGACCCTCGCCGGCAAGCAAAACCTAAACAAACCTAACCTATATACATCCGCACGACGATTCCCTGGTCCACCCCCATCTCCGGCGCCTCTCCGGCCACCAGAGATGGAGGGGACCAGCGAAATCGCCACCGGAACCAGATTTCGCCCCCTTTTCGCCTCTCGCAACTGTAGCAGAGGGAGAGAACGGGAAGGGTCGAGAGCAGGTTCACGATAAAGCACAAGCTATTTCAGCATAAACACCAAGCATTCAGGATCGCAGCAGCTAGCGACCACTCTTGCGGGCTAGGCCGGATTCTCGGACACGGGGCGGCGTCGTTTCATTTGATGGGCCTACAACAATGAGCGGCCCATCAAATATGCTACATCTGATTACCGCGCTTATCGGCGTAATTCGATAGGGAAAGGCCTGCGCAGCGGCCCATCCAGCTCGTTTGAGTCACCCAGGCTCACTGCCGCGCCTGCATGCTCAGTCCTCGTGTACCGAACGCACAAATGATGTAGCAACGCGCGATTTGTCATCGATTCGACGCTTAGGTTCGAAGTTGTTTGGAATGCAATGCTACCGCACATTGTAGACCAAGATAGGAAGTGTTGCATTCGGTCTTTGACTCTTTGTCAACATTTATTTGCGCCATATAAAAGAGCATTTTTCTCTTTCCCTCAAAACCAATCCCATCGACTCCATGAGATCCAGTCACATGCACACTTTACAATTCAACATTCCTATTTCGTTATTACAAAATAGAATTGCCACCTTGCCCTATGTAATCGCTTCATTCGGGGTGTTCGGTTGGAGGATGCAGTTGCAGTTGCAGTTTGAATAGTGAGAGAGAACACTGTAGCGGAGGAATCTGGCACTGTAGCAAATATGAGGAGGTGTAGCAGCAGCAGCAGCAGCCGCCGGCTGCTTTGCCAGCTGCCGAACGCGCCCATTAATTGTTTCGATGTGCATATGAAAAGTGGAGTTTTGTGGACGGAGAAAGTGATATATCGTACAGTTTGTGATACCGCCTCTCATAGTGTTTTCGTGAATGATTAACTTATGAACTAGAGGATCGAGATTGGTATATCGTGTTTAGATAGTCGCGACAAGTGTGGACACTTGATATTGTTCAGCCAGAGAATAATACTAATTTCTTTTGCTTAATGGACGACTATATTGCGTAATGTATTCGAAACCGGTAAGTGTGGCATTAA
Organism: Eragrostis nindensis; assembly: GCA_012490785.1. Lineage (NCBI taxonomy): Eukaryota > Viridiplantae > Streptophyta > Magnoliopsida > Poales > Poaceae > Eragrostis > Eragrostis nindensis. The sequence goes on from JAAXCT010001468.1 coordinate 159,527, forward strand.
TATATATGTCGTCATAAAAGAAAATGTATCATGTAGAACGCTACTTTCTAGGGCTGCCAGATCAAGGGGATAGGGCTGCTAGATGAAGGGGGTAGGGGCTGCCAGGGGACATGTGCCCCTCTCAAAATTTTGCGCTAAAATTTTAAATAGAAAATATATATAATTATTTTCACATAAGTTTGTTGTTCAAGGTATCATTACATAAAAATAATATAACTATTTTAAGTCTAATGCTCGATTTGGAGGTTGATGAAGCTGCTAGCTCATGATTGATACATATACTTGTTCCTCATTCTTGATTCCAACGGCAGAGGACAAGGCTGATGTGGATATGTTTGCTGAACGTGACTATGTTGGGATAGTAAAGAATACTATGTCACTGAAAGTATAAATAATTAGATGAACGGTCAGAATTTTTAACCTTTATTAATGAAATAAGAAATGCTGAAAATTGATTAAACATCTTATGGATTCATTGGTATCCTCCCCGGCTACCGGCAGTCACTCTGCCCAAGTTCCTGAAGTCAAACACTTGCCCAAGCTCATGAAGTCAACACGTAACCGACGCTCACCAATCTTGAAGCGCATCCGACCCCCACGCTATCAAGCCACCCCAAAATGAAGGGGCGGGGCCTTCGCTGCTTCACTCTTCCTCTCCCCGCTACACGCGCACACCGACACGCTCCCCTTCATTTCGCCCTCATCCTCCGCCGCAGCCCCACAGATCTCGCCGCAGCCGCCGTCATGGCCGCGCGCTTCGTCCTCCTCCTCCTCGCCGTCGCGGTGGGCCTCGCCTTCCCCGCCGCAGCGGAGATCAAGACGGAGTCCTTCCGGGAGGACCCGCGCCCGTCCATCATGTTCGAGAAGTTCGGTTTCTCGCAGTCCGGCGCGGTCCGGATCATCATCTCCGGCGCCGCCGTCTCCTCCCCCGTCGCGCGGGCCGACCCCAAGCAACTCGGCTTCTTCCTCCTCTCCGACGAGTCCCTCATCGACGCAATCTACGACGCGCGGGAGGGGCCCACGAAGGAGAAGCGCGCGGCGGCGACCGGCGGCGAGGACACCGAGACCAAATCCGGGTGCGTGCTCTCGAGCCCCTACATCAAGAAGCTCTTCACCTTCCACGACATGGAGGTCGGCCACTACAACAAGTCCTTCCCGGTCACCCACCCCGACGAGTACACGCTCTTCTTCGCCAACTGCGCCCCGGGGGCGCTCGTCACCATGACCGTCCGCACCGAGATGTACAACGTCAACGCCGACGGCTCCAAGGACTACCTCCCCGTCGGCCAGGCGCCGGTGCCGGCCATCTACGGCTTCTTCGCCTTCTGCTACGTCGCGTTCCTGGCGGCGTGGGGGTACCTCACCCTTTCCCGCTTCCGCGTCTCTGCGAACCAGATCCACCACCTCATGTCCGGCCTGCTCGTCGCGCGCTTGCTCTACTGCCTCTCCGCCGCGGAGGACCAGCACTACATCCGCGTCACCGGGACACCGCACGGCTGGGACGTGGCTTTCTACCTGTTCCAGCTTGTGAAAGGTGTCATCTTGTTCGCGGTGATCGCGCTTGTTGGCACCGGGTGGTCGTTCTTGAAGCCGGTCTTGCAGGACCGGGAGAAGAAGGTGCTCATGGTGGTGATCCCGCTGCAGGTCACAGCGAACATCGCCTCGGCGGTGATTGGGGAGACTGGCCCGTTCTTGCCGGACTGGGTGACATGGAATCAGATCCTGCTGTTCGTGGATGTTGCGTGCTGCTGTGCTGTGCTCTTCCCGGTTGTGTGGTCAATCCGGTCGCTCCGGAGACATCCAAGACTGATGGCAAGGCTGCGCGGAACCTCAGCAAGCTCACTCTGTTCCGGCAGTTCTACGTCGTGGTGATTGGGTACTTATACTTTACTAGGATTGTTGTATATGCGCTCAAGACCATTGCCAGTTACAAGTACCGGTGGTTGAGCATCCTGGCTGAGGAGGTGGCCACCATGGCATTCTACCTGTTCATGTTCTACACATTCAGGCCGGCCGAGAAGAACACTTACTTTTCTCTCGATGAAGATGAAGAGGAGGCCGCAGAGATGGTGCTCCGGGAAGAGGAGTTCGAGCTGTGAAGAAATGCAGTGATTCACAACAATGGTTTAAACAATTCTTCCGGATTAGTGTTTGCGCCACGTTTGTTTGAACTTTCTTCCCTGTGATCTGTATCATACTTTACAAATGCCAGGATGTAGCATAGTGGTGTATGTTACTCAGGGATGCAACATTATTTTGTTCCCCTTGTAGATTTTTCAGATTTTTACTGATGATACGCATATTACTTAACTTATACTATGTTCAAGGAATTTTTGTTGCTTGAATTGCAATCTAGTGGAAACTAGATATGCAACCTCTGCCCTTTCGTTCAGTATGGTTGAACTCCACTGTACCTTTTGTAGTAAGCAGTCTTGTCGCTTCGGCATGTTTGACTTCTATGACTTCTGTTATACTCAAATGACACTTCGGCATGAGTACTACTATACTGACATGAACTCAAATGATTTGCCACTCATTGCACTTGAAGTCTTTCGGTTCCTTTTCCTGCCTGCCTTCTTCTGCATCTTTTAAATACATGCAATTCATTGCTATTTGCAAATCGTCTTTCATTTTCGCGGTTTGTAATCTTGGTCAAATACTATCATTGCCTCATGGGACAATGGTCACACACTGGAATGATTGAGGCAGGAAATTAAATTTGGACAAAGCAGTGCTGATTTCAGTAGAGTATGTGTAAATGGATGGGGCAGCTTGCTTTTATTGGTATGGTAATGCATCACTGTCCAGCGCTGTTTTAGCATTGACAACACATGTTGAGGATCATTCAGTATCAAGCCCCTAACCACTACAAACAACCAGAAAACTCACGAGAAACTGGCCTTGAGGCTTAAAAAACACTGCAGAGTCGCAAAAGCCTGAGGATGCTCTTGATCGTGCGAGTCGTGTTCCCCATGTTGAAGTTGCTACCATATACCATTATAGTGATATATCTATAAGCAATATAAAATCTTTGCTGGCAGGTAGGCAAGCGCGCATCTGAAATTTACGACCAGACGCATCCAGATCCAGTCCTCGGATCGCAATCTGTGACCGACGTAGTAGGCTGGTATGAACCATATTTACAGCACATGCTGTGATGTAACTTGCAATCTCGCCCACGGACAGATATACAGAAATTCGAGCGTCTATGGAGGTGTTTACCTGGTGCATTTTCCGCTGCGTCAAAACAATGGGAAACAGATTGGGTTGTACTTTTTAAACGGTGTCTCGGATCATTGTCGGCAACGAGAGTGAGAACAGGGGCTAGTCTCCTATGTCTGGTGCAGGCTGGTTAGGCGAGTGGTTGCCAACTGACACCATCACCAAATGCTGCAATCACTCGATTCCTTGGTCTTTTAATTGTCGTTGGCTGCCCTCTCGATCCACACAGCACCTAATTATTCCTTGTTTTTGTCGTACCGTTTTACCGGTTGGTTGCTGGATTCCATAATCCACACTGGGGGCAGTCAAGCTCATGCCGGGCAGCGATGCTACTGCCTATCGCAGTACTATTTTTTGCTCAGTACTATTTTTTGCTCAAAGCTTGAAGAGCACTCAACCCTGTGACGGAGCGCGGGCACACAGCACGCAGATGGTGACATATCACCCCACGAGGTGTTGAGCCAACCACGCGCTCGTCACGGTGGTAGACGTCGTGGTCCTTCGCTAGTGACGTCGAAGCTGCGATCTCAAACGGGGAATGGAATTATAGAAAGGCGGAGAGGCCAGAATGTTCAAGTTTTCCTTGCCAAAGCGCGCCAAGCAGTGGTCTCGCTGCCACCCGCACCGCAACTGCGTGTGGCCACGGCTGACGTCTGTAAAGTTCGCCGCCGTGCCTCAGGTACCTATGCGCCGCGCGATAGCAGAAAAGTAATAGCCAGAACTGTACGAAATGCGAATGTGATTGAGTACTCCACTTGTAAATTTGATATTGAGATTTCTATAGAAGAACAATGTTATGTGCAAGGAAAAAAAAAACGTTTGCATGCTAGTAGTCTACAGACAACAGGGTAGCTAGAAAGGTGCCCCGACAAAGTACATGTATGCTTCAAAGCTCTGGTCTGTTTCTAACATTTTCTACACTTGAGGCCTATCAGGTAAATTTCTGTGGTACAATGCCACCACGCCACAAAAATTATGTAGCTCGGGGCTGCTAGGTTGTGCCGGCTAGTGCTGCTCCAGAATTTGCCCTTTGGAAGAAACTTCATCAGAGTGCACCTCTCGATCACTGGAGCAATCTGCTGTCAGAACCAGATAACAATATCCATGTTCTGACTTCCACGCTCCGCGACCATTCTATCCTTCAGCTGATCCATCTGATGCTACAGTAGCATATTTCTACTGGAGCGCAACGCATCCAGCCATCCAGAAATTTGCCACAATACTACCTTCTGTGCAACTTTACTACCACACCTTTTATGATGTTCGTGCCAAAAAGTCGTTCACGGCAAGCGATGCATCACCATGAGCAACAGCATTCTCTGGCTCCGGCATGTAAAGTGTAGCAGAAGAAGCCTGTATATAACAATGTAAATGTGATGTACGAAACATGCATACCAGAATATATACAACAAGAGGGACTATTTTATTTCCAGTAAAGAAGAATTCTGTGGCCGGGGTACCTTCATGTCTATCTGCCATTCTCCACTGTTATCTACTGAAAGAACAGCCCCATGCGCTTTTAACCATACTTCACATTCTTCTGATCCATCATCCTCACTGATTACAGGACCTTCACTATCTGTCCTCAAGAATCCCAAAATATGTGCCACATAACCCACAGGCACAGTTGGGCGATATGATTTAGACATGCACTTCACAGCTTCAAAGCGCATCCGCTCCACATATAAATCTGTTAAGGAGAATGGTTACAGATATCAAAACATCTTCCAAGAACAAGAGCAAGTTCTTTAAATGATAAAAGAAATCGTCCTTTACCCATGAGGCATGAGTTCAAGTTGGGCGCCTGCTTGTAAAGTTTGAAGAAAAGGACATAATTTCCAGATAAAACTGCAGCATGAACTGCAAGGGCATGCTTAACAGCTACATCTTGTTTGGCTTCTTTTGATAAGCTGTGAACAATGAAAATATCAATGGCCCAAGAATTAATGCCGACTTTCAAAATGCTGGTATTTACAGCACAATACCTTGCCATTGATGACAGCAAGTCTGTTTATTATTAGAGTGGAGCATGACACAGAGCAAATTGTAAGCAGAAAATTCAGAGTAACAACCCCTGATTCCTTCTGCGTATAGCCTCTTCAGTTGTGACTGGCACTGCAAGAGTTAATGATGAAGAAAAAGTTAGAACTATGACATTCATGGAGCAGTAAAGTAGATTTATGGATTCGTATTTCGCATTAAGAAAAAAGAGATTAAGGAAAGAGTCCATTTACTAACCCTAACAATCTACTTTGTCCATTTGACCCCATATACAAAATTGTGTTCATTTTACCGCCCTGAAAAATTTCAAACTTGATCCCTATTGAGGTTTGTCCTTTTTGTTGGTCCCAACTCAAAGGGATGAAAATAATGAAAAATTCTAGCTTTTTTTTTTTTTGCAATGTAGGTGTTGATTTTCTCTAAGATCTTAAAAAGGTAAAACACAATTTATACGAGAAGGGGAATAAAAGAGACAAATCTGAGTAGGGGTAAATTGACCAAGTTTGAATTGTAGGGCAGTAAGAGCATTAATTTGTTTGGGGGTTCAAACGGACAAAGTGGAACATCGGGTAGTTAAATCTTGATTACACTAGCACATCAAGTTTTAAGGTAATCAGCTTTCCTGAATCAGTAGCTGTACATGTGATCGACATAAAGACTGGTAAACACCAGTTACCCAAACAAGTAGCTGTTATAATCATATCACAATTGTCAGTAGACCAATTTACCAATAAGAAAAATAACCCAACTGGACCTTTATACACACTATCATTTTCAAACCCATAAAAGTAACATTTTTTTATGTGCTTAATGAAATAAAAGTAACAAAATAGTTATTTCATATTTCAAAAATGTGAATCAAACAGAAAGACAGACCTGGTTATACTCGGGTAAGTCGCCAGCTTGCATTGCTAAACGGGCATGAGTTTCGTAGACCTGAAATAAGAAGGCTGAATGTTAAAAGAGCATTGCATATCGTTGAACTGATGCCTACTCAACAACAACAACGACAACAACATAGCCTTTTGTCCAAAGCAAGTTGGGGTAGGCTATGCCTAGTCCACGAGACAAACAAATATTTTCTTATAACCAATTGTATGATTGGTATGCGTAACATATCCAGTGCAATGTCTCGAGTTATTAGCAGTACCAAGAAATCTATAGTGTTCACCACTCTAATTCATAAATATGCCGCAGTAGACACGGCAGAGATGCAGGATGCTAGGCAGAGTTGAAACTTGATAACTACCTTCACAGTGAATTCATTCTGGATTCTTTGGACTGTAAGATCCTGGCGAATTGATTTTAGTTGATCACACTTGTAGAGATAGTTCCTTTGGGATGTTTCAACCATGGCAAGAGCCTTCTCCAGGACCTCTTCTGGCCTTACCTGAAAAGGACATACTCAAATAAGTAAGGCAAACAATGACGCTTTTAAATATAGAGTTCAGCAGGGAAATTGATGGTGTTATTACTGTAGACGGATCAGGTGCTGATGTGAGGCGTAGATATTGTTTCTCAATTTCCTGGCATGTTCCCTTGATTGTTAATGCATCCCAGTCTATATCCTCCACAGCCAAGCTAGTGTCTTCGGAATTTCTTGAAAGAAACGATGAAATAGCTCTTCTTGTATGCATAGTAGCCATTAAATCTTTATTTCCAGACGAATTTCTTGACTTCAATGATGAACCCTGGCTCTTTTCAAAACGCTTAGATCTATGCTCCCTACGTTTCTTTTCCTCAGGTGAATTTGCTAGTGCAGTAGCACTGGCATAATATTTAGTTAGATCCTGTTCCTTATCACTATCGCTTGAAGCATTTCCATTTTGTACTTGACTTGAATAACTACTGATCTTTTGCTTCTTTGCAGGCTTCTGATTGACTTTGTTTAAAGGTGCTAGCTGAGGCTGGATAAACTTCCCCTGATTCCAACTGCCACCCTGCATATGATTCAACTAATATTATTACAAAATGTCAAATTATTACATATAATGATAATTGTGCAGTTTTAAAGTTCGAAGGCAATTTATTTACAGGTGCAACAGCTGTACTTACCGATTTATTTTTAGCATCTGAATTGCTGTAGATGTTACTATTGACCGGTCCTTTTGCTAGTTGCTCCACCTTAGCGGTAACTTCTTCATCTACAGCAGGCCCCCACCTACTTTTCACACGTTTCCTTGGAGCAGATGTTGGCGAGAAGAGACTTGAATTTTTTGCACCACTGCAAAGAAAACAAGATGAGAAACAAAAGTATCAGTATTATCCTAATCTGAAGAATAGAAAATGAAAAGGGATCCTAGAATTTGGGGCAGGTGATGGATATAACATGAGCATCAGATTAGATAACCATTTCTTGAGCACCAAAACAACGCATCAACTGCTTTAAGTATGCGAGCAGAACCTTCAGAAGGTAAGAACCAAAATCTCTAATCATAGGGAAATGTGTAATGCAATCTCTTTGAATTTTCTTATTCCATTAGGTTTATTCTATTGTATAACAGTTAGAATAAAAAAAAAGATTGTTATAAACAGAATCACATCCATTTTATTATAGTTCTCAATAGAACTATTAGGGCAAGAAAGTCCCAAGTGCGGATATTGATGTCACTGAAGACTGAGTTTTTACCAAAAATAAATATAAATGTTTTCATATTTCTTATGTCGGTTGCGTTTGAAGGTGTATAAATAAAACAAATGAATCAGAAAGGAATACTGTTGGGAAGGTATCACTGAAAATTCATTAATTTATACTAGTGTTGGTATTTAAAACTGGGCTTAGGACTCCCAATTTTCCGATATGTAGAGGGTGTGGTGTGGGTGTATGCTTTTATCACCCAAGTTTTAGTCCTCTTTGAAGTAATTTGGGTGCCTATTTCTACTTGATATAAGAATCTACCTAATCCTCCTAGGTTGGTCTGAACTCCTTTTTGTGTTGATTTTGCCAAATTGTGGTACCAAGGTTCAAAAAGCCCGGCTAAAAGTTACTAAATATAAAAATAATGTATTTAAGTGCATCGAGAGCGCATGGTACAGTCCAGATGTGTCATTTGTAGCAAAGGAAGAAAATTGAAAAGAAAAGCACATACAATGCCTCAGTCATGTCCACAACATTTTCTGGCAAAGAAAGTAGTGGTTCCGTGTCCCAATTCTTAGTATGAATGGTTCCATCTGCGATAGCTTTTCTCACAATCTGAAATTACAGGGAGATTAATGAAAACTGAGATTACAGGCCAATTTCCAAATTACTAAACAAAAGTTGAAGTATTTGTCATAATAAGTGTAGCGAGACCGACTAGAAATTTGAAATCAACCATCTGCCATGAAACGGCAGTATCCGTGGCAATAAAACATCCCGGCTTTGCTAACTTATTCACAAACATATGATAGAAAGGGCCTCAGCTCTGTCATGGTCTTATGGCCCAGGGCCATCCATAACTCCATATGATCAAAACAATGAAAATGTTGGTGTTTTATTGGCAAAGAATGGCGATAACAAATAAAGGCAAGATAGAAAGAATAGGATTAAGACTCCACTTACCCTTGCAGTATATTTTGGCAGGCTGCCCTCTGTGCCTCATCCTTGCAACGACTTAGGTTCCTTAGAGTATAATTACGGAGTGAAAAGGGGATTGATCTCTAAACAGTAGAATGAAAAAAATGCATGGTTAATATGCAGGTAATAAAAGATATCAATTGAATAGATTAGTAAGTCACAGACATAAGCCCAGATGTAGATTTTTTTCTTCTTTTGTTGTCCTTAGTTGCAAACTAAATAAGCAATTTAATGTCACATACATTGTATAAATGAATTCTGACACTCGAATGTTAGTCAATTAAGATGCATTTAAAAAAATGCCGGTTACTTCATGCATTGTTATTTCCTTTTTTGAGGAAGAGAGCAGAATATACAGCATCAGGACCAGTATGAGCTGCTTTAGCATCATTCGTCGGCATGGAAACACTAACATAGGCAGGTTTCTTCTTCAAAATATCAGCTCCTAAATTTTTCTTCTCGTTCTTGGAACCAACATAGAGAAACCTGGAGCAATTCGAGGATTGGTTGGAATCTGTATCTTTTTTT
>JAAXCT010001469.1:0-168787 GCA_012490785.1 Eragrostis nindensis
CCCGACCGGGCGAGCTATCTGCTATGGCGAATCTCACTTGGTGAGTGTCTGTTCCGGTTTCTTTTCAAAGCCAGTGTGCGATGGAGCTTCCTCCGGCGATGGATCTTGGCGGCGGCGACGACCTCTTCTGCCGTCGGTGGTGGCCGGCGATGGTGGAGTTCTTCGTCAAGCTTGTGTGAAAGGCCCAGGGACCCCTCGTTGTAATTTGTGTTTTTCGTAGGGGTCTTTTTGCACTTTGGGTTGGACAGCTGTCCTCTATATCCTTATACGTACCTGTATTTGTACGTATGGTTGTAACTCCTTCCTTAACTTAATACAGGTATCGTTGATCAAAAAAAAAGTGCTCCGACTACGAACGTGCGTACAAAAAAGTGGAGCGCAAAGCTATCGGGTCGTGTTTTTTTTTTTTTTTGAAAGTCATCGGGTCGTGTTGTTAAGCTCTAACTTTAGTTTAGCTCAGCGTGAAGCGTAAAAGAAAGAGGAATTATACTTACTCGCAAAAAAAAAAAAAAAGGAATTCCTTCTCAGCCACTGGAAGAAGCTTGATATTTCTCTTATCCTCTATGTCCCTTAAGTCACTGTTACATGAGGCATTTACAAGAAAATGACTATAGTACCCGAGTGCATCTTCTCCTCCACGCCATTCAGTATCCAAGTGTCTCTTTCTCTCCTTTGCGCCATGCGCGGGGATCAACAGTGTAGGAAGCCCTAGCCACCAGACGGCGTGTTTGGCAACCAATTTACCATGTGACTTTAGGTGATTATGTTTTCGTCGATCGATGGTTAGGCTCATATGACTTTGTCAAGTGTCAATTGCATCTCATGACTTATACATTATCATCTTGTGTAATGTTAAGGTAGGGTGGATTTTTTACTCCGAGTAGGCGTTCCAACAGCAGAAGCTGGATCGGACCGGACAGGCTTACGGGTTTTTCAACTAAAAAGCAGTTAAATCCGATCAAATTTTGTCAAATTTTCAAAGTTGCTCAAAGTTCAAATCCGAAAAACAGTTAATTGTTGGAGGTAGACCGAACGTTTCCGGTTATCAAAAACAGTCCGATTTTGACCCTTTTTTTCAAAACCTTGACTCCGAGGTCAAAAGAGGAACCAAAACGAGGCACAATGGATGAATGAATCCACTAGATATTATTCCTCCTTGTATTTCATATAATGTATATTGCCTTCTGTTCGATGCATTGATATCTCTGTATCGCTCATCCTTTCTTTGGTCATGTGGTTCATTCAGTTGATTTCTTTGAGAGACTGTTCGTGGTCCACAAACTCTAATTTATTTTGTACATCAATTAACATAGCCTCGGACAAGATGACCCCAAATAATCCTAGACTGACCGACTGAGGGAAGGTGACGTCAGCTATCCGAGAGAGATGCCACTTAGATATTGATTGATGTGGAAGAGAGAAAAAGAAAACCATCTAGTAATTACCAAATGGCTCATTACTGTCTATTAATAGATAGCTTATGCTTTTTAAACCATTGTATGTAAACTTTTTGTGTCTATAACGTTGTATTTAATTTTTTAGACCATCTTTAATAAACAATGTATTGTAATATTTAATTTTGTGATGTTTAGGACAAGTCTTTTCACTGCTGCTGTATGCCACAAGGAGGCTTGCTGATGCCTGATGGTCTGCTGGTTATTATATTACTTATTAGAACTGGGCGCGCGCGCTCTCTCTAAAAAAAATAGAAAAAAAGGAAAGAAAAGGAACTGGCCGCCCTCATCGCTCCATTCTTAGGTGGTGTTTAGATATTAAGAAATGGGGATTGGGAAAAAAAAAGAGAAATGTAATGAAAAATCCGAACCCTTCATTATTCATTATATTAAATCTCAACCTTTCATTCTCTCAAAAATCATTTCCCAATCCCAAACACACCCTTTATTTCCCATTTACCAGACACGAGGGTTTCTGAGTCTGGACAGTAGCGGCGGCGGCGGCGGCGGCGGAGAGGATGACGAAAAAAAAAAGAGGCCTTCTCCAGCGCCCCGGGAGGGGTTCGACGGCGGGCGAGGCCAGGGCAGCAGTGGCTCCCGCCGTCTCGGTGACCGCAGGGGGAAGGGCAACATTGCGCCCCCGCACGCTACCCCGCCGGCGGCAGCCGCGTCTCCGGCTGACTCTGCCCCACCGGCTGCTGCCACGTCTCCGGCTTCGTCTACTCCGCTGGCAGTTGCCGCATCTTCGGCTTCTTCTACCCCTCCCTCAGCTGCTGCGACGCCGGCTTCTGGTGACCCTCCCTCAGCTGCTGCGACGCCGGCTTCTGGTCACCCTCCCTCTGCTGCTGCGACGCCGGCTTCTGGTGACCCTCCCTCAGCTGCTGCGACGCCGGCTTCTGGTAACCCTTCCTCAGCTGCTGCGACTCGGGCTTCTTCTACCCCTCCGGCAACTGGTGCGAGGCGGCCTTCTACCACCAGTCCGGCTGCTGCTAAACCCCCGTATTTCCTGGGAGACCCCCCTAAGAGCTCATATGCTTCCAAGGTCACCACATCTAGTGAGGAGCATGATGCGCACAAGTTTTTTGATTTCCTCGAAAGGTAGCTGTTATTTTCTCATCTTTTTTTTTGGCTCCTTACAGTTAATCGAAATCAACAGGGATTTTGGTTTAGGGATTTGGTTTGTAGGGTTTGGATCTTTGCAGGTGAGGAGTTACCTCATACCGGCGTTTTTAAATGGACTGTTAGGTGACCATGTAGCGCCTTTTCCTCTAGCACCAACATATCGGGATAAATAAATAAACCACAAGTCAATGAGCGTGTCAAAACGTCTCTCACGCTTATGTATTGAAGTAGGCAGTCCCTAGTTATCAGACCTTCCCCGACCCATTGCTCTATCAAGGTTGACCGATTGATTTCTGGCCCTTGTGGAAGATAGGAACTGCAAGCATGATTTGTGTTCATTAGGCAGGTGGGCTTGATAGTCTTCTTTGCAGTACTGCCCCATGATTTTGGTGAAATCGTCTGCAGGGTGCTAGGCAATCTGTCCAGTTCTTCATTCTTCAATTGGGGTTGACATTAGTAAAGATCTTTACGCAGAATTCATATGGGGTTGACAACCAGATGTTAGGAAATTTCTCTTGGGACAGCTGCTGTCTTCATCTTCTGGTGACCTAGACTGATAAGAAATAGTCTATAGGCTCCCTGATTTTTGATAACAATATTGTTTGGACCACTTAGTGATCTCCTCCAGCCGGATATGTATATATTTCTTGTCACTTCTGAGTATAATGAGAGTGAATCTTTCAGATGTTTTTTTGATCTAGTTTCTTTGGGGGATTTGTCTTTCTACCCAGCCATCCTTTATTTTGTTACGGCTCGAGTTTCAGCTGTCCATCCTATGGAGGATGCAGAGGTGGGAGAGGGGTTGGTGGTGGTGAGAGAATAAGGTTGGGGATGGTGTGAATCTGTTCCGTTGGAGTGAGATCTAATGATAGGTGCAGATTGTTAAACTGATAGGAATGCTAAATAGGCAACTAAAAAGAGACATCAATCCTATTTTTTTTTCTACTTTTTTGTTTGATTTATTGCTATCTGATATTTTAATATCGTTTCAGCTGCAGGATTGACTCCAATGAGGTACTTACTTATATTTCTGAGGTTAAAGCAATGAAGGCAAATGAACACTATGAACTGAAGGTAATTTTAAGCATCTGAAGAAATGTGATAGACTCTTGGCACACAGAGTTTGCAACAACAGAGAAGGTGCAAATCGCAAAAGCTTCATTATGCTAATTTTTATGCACACGTTCTATTTAGTCCTCATTTAGGCAGCCACATGACCTATGTATTCTGACTGATGATTCTATTATTTTTTTATCCATCCTTCGTTTTGGGCTCTTTCTGCACTCACTTTATCAAGTTTGAAAATAAAATATGCCACATTGCCACCTATCAGCATCTTGATCCAATTCTTAAATGACTTTCCAGTCTGAGATAGCTTAATCTGGAATCTCTGGATAGCATTTTACTTTTAACCAGTTTGTTTCAAGCTTGTTGAACATTCATTAAACCCCACACTGTCCCGATAAGATTTCGATCTAGAGCGTCGTTGCAATTTACCATCTCCCAATAAATACAACAGCAAACCGTGTTATGTTATCAATGAAGCACCTGCAAGAAACAAACTTGAAAAACGCCAAAGTCCACGCAGAAGGCACCGAAAATAATGTGATGGTTTTTGTTATTAGCTTGAGTATACCTTAGCAATCTAGATAAATATCCTTGAGCTCCATAAGGTTCAAATCAGCTTTTACCTTTTCCGTTCAGCTTTAGTTCAAGTTGAGATTGCTTTTATCCTCAGCAATGTAAATCAAACTAAAGTTGTCAACATGGAGAATTGTGGATTAAGAGCCCACATGATCTGCAACAATGACAACATCGGGTAACCCCCTAGCGGGTGATAAATAAGCACCTGTAATGGTCGCTTGCCCTCTTCATCTTCACTTTAGCTGTTAAAGTACTATACATAATGATTCGTTTAGAGTAGAGACTTTGTAAAATAATGTTCAAAGACACATTAATTATCTTTAGAGAATTTATGCAACCACTGCAAATTGGGGCTAATGTGTTATTTATTTTCAGGATGCAGGGCTGGCTCCTTAGTGCGGTTCGAAAATTCCTTCTTGCCCATTATGTTGATAGAAAAGTCTTATCTAACGAAGAATTCAACAATATCAGAACTCGGATAATTGTGCGCACAGACTTGACGTTTACTGGCATGCCAACAAGGTTTGCCTCTAATCTTGTAAATGGCCATCTAAACTTTCAGTGCATGCACTATTGCATCTTGTCACTTCTCCTTGTTATCCTTTTATTTTTATAAGTTTAACTCCCTCCTGACAAAGGTTTACTTTTTGGCGCAAACTATGGCTTGGGTGCAGTCTTAAATTTGTGCCGCTTTGTCAACTGGAGCGAGCATTTTCTATATGATTTATTAATTTGATTTCGAAAATTATATGCTTTTGTCAATAATGCGTGCTCTTTTCTAATTGCAGTATTGAAAGACTTGTAGATTTCTTGAAGAACAACAAAAGCGCACTAATAGAGTTTGTCAACATCTGTTTTGAGAAAATAGAGACTGTGCTGTTATCAACTCAACGTGGAAGTCATATTTTCCACGCATGTGTGTGCTACTTGTTAGAAAATCACATCTCAGGCAACAGCTGGAATGGTAACTTTGATCTTGAAGACTGGACCTGATCGATGGTTTGATGTGGAGCTAACAACGCCAACGGAAATACTCGTTCACTCGTCCATGTGAGCTAATGATCTGAAAGGGCTCAGCACTCAGTTAATGTGCTTTTATACGATGGAAGGAAAAGATGGTAAGGTGATTGTGGCGCTCTACTATCGGGAGCTTCAACAGGACCTCACAGTGACATCAGCACAGCTCAATTCTGATGAAGACCTTTGCTGGTTTCGAGAATATTTACTTACGTACCCTGCATTTGCGCCTCCAATGGCACGGATCTGTTTGATCCGGGGATTGTTTCTTGAGATCGACTTACAATCTTGAGTCCCATCGAGACCTCAGCAGCCTTCTTAATGATGAGAAGTACTCGTGCTATGGTGACTGGAGACCAATGATTGAAAAATGCAAAAGTGTCGTGCTTACCAATGTTTATTGGAACAAGCTTCCAAAGGACCAGCGAAAACCAGAAATTTGCAATTTCAATCCCACATTAGGAAGCTGTTTACATTTCAAACGAAACAACTGTGAAACATGCAGAGAGAGCTCAAGGGTATGTTAACTTTCTTACAACCTTCTATTCTTTTATTTATTCTTACTCTCTAAAAAGACCGACAGTAGTATAGTCTATAGGCTCCCTGAGTTATGGATTCTTTGGCCCGCTGAGTGATCTTTCTTGTCACTTTTGAATATAATGAGGGTGCTTTCGTCTGATATGTGCAAAAATGGTTTACTGATTGGAATGCAAATATTAGGCAACAAAACCAGATTCCCATTTTGTTCTACTTACTTTTGTTTGATTTATTGCTATCTAATACTTGTAGGATAACGTGGGAATCAGCTGATGCAAAAAATTTTTGAAGAAGAAATTTTTGCTGCGACTAAAATGCCGAAAAGCCTACCTTACCTGCTTCAGAATCTGCTGATGAGATGTCTTATGAAGACACAGTAAGTCGTTTTCTATACTTTATTGAATTTTTTTGCTTTTGATCAGAGTTGTTGAATGGAGTAAAGTGACTTTTTTTCCCTTCTTTTTCATACTGAATATAAGTAATATTTCAGCTTTGCGGAGATATGGGAGGTTTACAGATCAGCATGGTCAGTCAAACTCACTTTTGTTGTCATTTGTATGTGTAATACGATTCTTAATATCTGATTTGCAAGTGTATTTTTGTAGTTTCCGTTACAAGTTACCAAAGGCCAGGAACTGACGTATCAGCTTAAATCTGTAAGTGATCTTTATTACGCTAGTTTACATTGCGATTGAATGAGGTGTAATGTAACAAAGATATCCTGAACATTTCTACCATACCCTACCGGCCTACTGTAACAAAGATATGCTGGGCTTCGCATGTAGTGTAATTAAGCCTCCTAAATTATACATGAAGGCGTGTTGACAAATATGCTAGTTCTTTTTTGCCACTCGTGCTCTGTTTTTATACTTGTTCAAGAGGGTTATAAGGTACAAAAATAAAGCTGGGGGCATTAACATCTTCTCTGTGTTACTCTTATCCTCTCTGTTGTGTACACTTCTCAGCTTAACATGCCAGTTCTGTATAGTACTGTATATGGCTTCTTATGTTCTTAATATTGTGTGTGTTATTCTGTCTGTGTGTGATGCATTCCAGATGTGCTCTGACCATCTGCGTGCTTGCTGTAATAATTCTGATACAACTAATTGAGCATGCTATCTTTTCTTAGTACAGTGAGATCTTGTTCGTAGATAATTGAAATGTGCTCTGACCATATACACGTGTTAATAACCTTCTCACATGCTGGCTGGTAATCTAATCTGGTTTGAAGAATATTCTGTCCATATTTTTTTTTGGCTGATCAAATCAATGTTAACTGATCCTGTTCATACGTGAACAGAACTTCTAGTATGATGGTTTTGGATAAATGAATCTGATTATATGGATAAGTCAATTTGATTATTAGGATAACTGAATTTGTGATGCGGCCCATGTATTTGTTTGAAATTTATTCGAACAGTTTAGTATTTGGATGATTATTTCCACAGCCTGTTTGAAATTTATTCGAACAGTTTTAGTATTTGGATGATTATTTCCACAGCCTATGTATTGCGATACTTACTCTTACTGTTTAGTATTTATAGTACCTACATTTTAGTACTTCCTGCAACTAGAGCACAAATGCATTTTGTTAAAATGGAAAAACATGAAATCCCCAGATTCTGATGCGTACTATAAAGCTCAGGCAATAGACAAGTTAGAGATAGACAGAGCATATTGCTGTGGCTATTGCATCCTCCTTTCTTCTCAATCATCTAGCTTGGGAATAAATTACATTGTCATGCTCTGCACTCTCTATTCTCCCTTTACTTCTGCTATACTTTTTTTTGACTGGTCTACTTCTGCTATACTAATCTTCCATTTGCCTCTTATGTTTATAGTTTCCATATGGTGGTCATCCGAACGGAGTGAAGAAGATGCCGCTGTGCTTAATCTGCTAGACTTGATTCACGCAAGCACTGTGTTTCTGAATGAACGTTCTTTCTATAGCAACATTGTTTCCTTGTGTAGCGTAGTGCTTTTCTTTTTCTGTTTTCCTTCTTTCTGATCGATCGAGCACCGTGTTTGAGGGCGGGTGTGATGAATCTTGAATCTGTGATGCACTGATGCATATACCTCTGCATCTTCTATATTAAGTTGTAATCTATTAATCTGTGATAAATCTAGAATGTTGAAAAATTGCGAGACGTGTGAGTGGATAACTTGTCTATTAATCTGTAATGAGGAAACGTATGTGATAACTCGTGTGAGCTGAGCTATTATACTTGTCTATTAATCTTGCATATTGTTGGATTCTGGTGCAGGACGTAGCAGTGAATATCTTGCTTGCTTAATTTTTGCTTGCTGAGCTTACTCGATTTTCTGTTACTTTTACAAGCACCTTTTCAATTTTCCTGAATTAACGGAGTCTGTTTTATGGCGTTTCTTAAGGAACGCCTGTGAAGCAGTCGTATTTGCTTGGTGGCCGCCCATGATTCTTGACGACCGGAGCGTGCCTAAGGTTTCGTCTCCTTACCTGGCGTGGTTTTATAACAACTGAGGCTCTTTTTCCAAACAGAGAACCTGGTCATTGGTTTTTGTCCAGGCGCGAAATCACGCGGCAATATTCACGCGCGCAGCTCGCCGGCGGCGGCGTTCATCCTCGATCCTTATCTCCTCTCTGGCGGCGCACCCGTGTTGATGCGGTGGAAATGTGGAATCGACAATGCATGCAAGAGTACAACTAACGAGACTAGCCACCAACAATCAGGTCGTTGCCGCTGGCGAAAATGAGGAGGCCGTCTTCTCGGGACTCCAGCGTTATCATTGGCTGCTGTGCGTTATCATTGTCCAAGTGCTCTTCTCTGCCTGTTGTTTATGCCTGATGCTGCGTTTGAAAGACCAGAGACCGTGTAGTGCTGATTTATATTCCTTCCAATGTTTAGTATCATTTGAGGTGCTCCTGCCTAATATCATCGAGGTGGACAAATGGATGACATATTTTATAATTTGTAGATGCGTAAAGACGAGCTACCAGTTAGAGAGTGTTTTTTTTTTTTTCAGGGAAGAGAGCTTTATTTTTGAACATATTATTTCGAAAGGCGAAAAGACACACAGCAAACTCCGGGAGTTGGGCTTGTTTTCTGTTAGGTTGATTTTTTCCTGGTACGTAGTATTTCGAACTGCGCCAACATCAGCGGTTAAATGTAGGTCAGTTGAAAACTGAAATAGGGATCGAGTTGTTTATTATGAAAACTGATCGCAGCCTTTGATTGCTCTCCACGATCGCACCCGCTAAAATAAAATGAAGCTTCTACCGTACTGTACAAACAAAGAGTATCCTCTTTTTTTTGTTAGCAACATTTTTTTTGAGCAACTAAACAAGAGAATCTAAAATAAAACACAAAGGCTATTATTAGAGGCTCATCAATCCAAAGCTGGGAGTTGGGACCTTGAGTTTTATGATAGGCGTGCGAGATTGGCTTTGAAGCCGGCCACTGCAATTATGGGCTAAGCAGCTCAAATCAGCTTGGAGGGCTCTTTTACGTCGGCCCCATTAACAGGAGAGCCGAGGGCCCGAGCCAAGGAGAGGGGAGGCACCGCTGCCGCTGCGCGCTGGCTGCACGGTGGTGGTAGATTATTCGCCCTTGGCTACTCATCGGACGGTGAATCGATGCAGCCTAGCCCTAGGAGCAGCGTGTGAGGCCGAAGCTCCTGTTCCTTCTCCACGCAAGAAGCTCCACACTCCACCAATCACCGCGTGAAATCGGTAAGTTTTATATTCTCCGATTCGAAATGCGCTACATTTTAGTTTCACGCTCCTCCGATTCGAAATGTGCTACATTTTAGTTTTTCGCTCTTCTCCGATTCGAAATGTGCTACATTTTAGTTTTTTACTATACACTTTCTCATATTATATAGGACCGAAGAGGAGAGGAGGGGAGACCAGATACTCGACGATGATGGATTGGGAGACATCCACGGAGACGTCGACGGCGAGCGCGGGAGATGCCGATGCGAGAGGATTGGGTTGCTCCCTGGATTGCATCTGGGAGGATCCGATTGGATACACCCTCTCTCTCTCGGTCTCGCTCCATCCGCCCGCCCGTGATGGCGAAGGCGAAGCACAGCAGCAGCAGCTGGAGCTCCTGGAACTCCAGGCCTACATCGCCGACCAGCGCAACGCAACACAGCCAATCCTTCACAAGGGCCGCCACGAGATCGAGGCTACCTTCTGCGTCGCCCGCCCGCCGCGCGTCTCCTCCTACCTCTGCGTGTACTGCCCCAAGCTGAAGCCATCCGATTTCGGCACAGAGCCCCGGGTCCTTGCCACCGACGAGAACCTCGTGCTCTTCAGGGCCGCCATCTGCATCCCGTCGGTCTGCCACGAACAGGCAATGCAGGACCTGTTCGTCTACCAGGCAGAGGAGGGGGGCAGCGGGTCGTCACTCACACTAATCCCCCACCCCGGCTCCCGTTGTCGCTTCGGCCTTTCTGAGTTTGGAATTCTACGACGCGAGGCCACTGCCGGCTGCTTCCTCCGCCCGCACGGCGTTTCTCAACAGCAGTACATGGTCGCTGTGCTCAGCTGTGCCCCAGGCAGCTCCAACCCCGGGGAGCATGAAGTCTACCATCTTCACCGCTTCCGGTCAGGAGATACCCAGTGGACCACCACTGAGCTGAGGTTCACTCCCACAAAGCCATCTCCAGGCTAGACGTTCTTCTGCCACATCACCAACAGGGTGATCACTCTGGGAGGTGGTTTCATGGGCTGGGTTGATCTCCGCCAAGGTATCTTGGTCTGCAATGTTTTGGCTGATGAACCAGAGCTCAACTACATCTCCTTGCCACGCTGCTCAAGTATGACAAAGAACCGTCAAACCGATGTGAAGAATGTCCGTGACATTGCTGTCGTCAAAGGCCACATTGTGTTGCCGAGCACAGAACTTTTGTGGTGCCAATGTCGTATATTAATGGAACTTACACATCCGACAACTGGAAGGTGGCCACTTCACGCTGGAAAATTGATCTAGGTTGTTGGAAGGGAGGCTGGGAAGGCAAACGTGAGTGCAATGGCTCCCAGATATCAGGATCACTATCTGATTTGTTGAGCTATGATGATCCAACGCCTTTGCCAAGGGTGCGGAGGCTTCACACAGGCCTCCCCACAATCAGCTTAGAGGAAGAGGATATCGTTTACATCTTGGCCAAGGTCGATCATCGGGATGACAATGGTTTCATCCTTGCTGTGGACATGAAAAAGGAAACCTTACGAGAAGCTGCCCACTTTCTTTGTGAAAGAATGGTCGGCATGAGCTTTACCTACAGACCAAGTAGGATCTCACGTTACCTTACTGCAGGTATGTAGTGCTGTGTTTTTAAGTTGGTAGAATTTTTGTTGGCCTGCTGTTGTCTACTTAGAAAAAGCGAAAAGCCTATTTTGCTCATTCAGTTCTAACAGTTGCTTCTTTCTTGTTCCTCAACTACAAAGCCGAATAACTGGACCCGTCAACTGTTCAAATTGTTTTTTTCCCCCCTGGTGGTTTGGTGTGGTCATAGAAGTCGATGACCAGCTGCATGGTGGCGAGGTGAACGGGAGGGTGTCGTCCGACCGCACCTTGGCCAGGATCTTGGTGCGAGCAAGGATGGCTAGCATCCTCGCCATCGTGTGGCGATCATGCGCGGATCTGCTGTGGGCTACGCGCTACCCAGCAGAAGAACTCTCACGCCGTGTTGAGCTTCTTGAGTGTGCACAGGAGCTTGCAAACCATCCGCGGTGTCCAGAGTAACCAGGTGGCCTCCAGCTCCGCCACCTCCAGTGCGTCCCCCGCCATCCAACTCCCTGGTGTGCTCGCGTGGGTACAGCCATGGAGCGTGAGGGAAGCGAACGCCTCGAGGGCGGAATCGCGTCCCCCACGGCAGCGAGGTGGTGCAGGCATGCGAGGGGTCGTGTGGGCAGCAGGAAGGAGGCGAGGAGAGCATGGAGGTTGGGGACCACGGCGAGGGAGGCGAGGCAGGACAGAAAACAATGCGCTTTTGGTTTGACTAAAAAGAAAAGATAATTTCATTTGGGACATTTTCATTGATCATTATCTTTGTCACTGTAATATTCTTTTTTTGTAGTGAATTAATATAGTTTTTGTTATTCTATTCAACTAAAGATAATGGATCCATTATTCTGTGCAGGAAAGAAGGAAAAGCCGAAGAAAAGACCAGGGCTGTTACTGGGATCCTCTATTAAGAAGAAGCCCGGACATGATGACATAACTTATCTTTAGATCTTGTAGGTAGCTAGGTGCTAGCCAGTCATGGAGGTTTTCTTTTTGGATCTTATGTTTGAAATGCTTGCTAATCATGCCTGTCTGTCTGCAAGAGGAGGAAGTTGGTGAGGCTGTTGACGGACCATCTGTGCCTGTCTAAAAAAAATCATGCTTGTCTGGATCAGATGTTTAAACTCTGTTTAGATGTGTACTGTTTTATTACCAATGCCTTAATGTCAAGGATGTGTTCTATTGCCTTGTTATTACTATATTTTCAGTTGAAACATTGCTCAGATTGCTTCTCGTGTTGTTTAAATTCATTTTGGTTTTGCAATGGTTGAGAATCTAGATTTACTTTCCGGTATTTCAATTTCATGTTGATTATACAACGTGACAAGTTAACGGGTCAAGCATGACCCTGTTGGAAAACACGCAGGCATGGCTTATGACAACATCGAATTTCAACCAACTTCACAAATGTGTGACAACAAATATCGCCTGAACATGCGCTGGCTGGATACACAGTTTTTAATACAACATCATTCTTATTGACCACACAACAACTCGATTGCATGTTATCATTTGGAAACAAAAAAAAGTGAAATTCTTGCTCTGACGGCTCAAGCTCAGCTCCCAAATCAGGGCTCCTCGCTAATCCTACAACATCATTCTTATTGACCACACAACAACTCGATTGCATGTTATCATTTGGGAACACAAAAGGTAGATTATTGCTCTGCCGGCTCAAGCTCAGCTCCCAAATCAGGGCTCCTCGCTAATCCTCTTTTCCGTAGTTGTAGACTATCTCAATCTGCATAGCACAATATTATCATTAGGTCGCGATTCCAACTTTTTTACTACCTCCGTTCTTAAATTGATGTCGCCGTTGACTTTTTAAGTTACGTTTGACCGTTCGTCTTATTCAAAATTTTAGTTCGAATTTGCAAACTTATAAGTTATGCTTCAACTTCCTTTAGTGATAAAACAAACCATAACAAAATACATGATAATTTTTGAATTTTTTTTGAATAAGTCGAATGGTCAAACGTAGCTCAAAAAGTCAATGACAACATCAATTAAAAAACGAAGGGAGTAGAATTTAACAATATTAAAGTAGAATGAGTAACTTTGTCAATGAAAATGGGGTTGTTTAGCAAACTCTTAGTTCTCCAAGATATGCACAACTTACTAATCTAACAACATAATTTGCCAGCTCAAAAGATTCTACAAATTATGTGAAAGATCTAGCTTTTACAGCTGAAGATTCTACAACTGATATGAAAGAGCTACTTTTTTCAGTTCAACCAATTAATCTGTTGAGATGCCCTAAAATATTAGATGCGTTGAACAAGTTTGTGCATCCCTTGAAAAAACTACGAGAACATCCTTAACAGAGACATGAATGTAGAGTGCACAGACATTTTAGATCATGTATCCTCTTGTAACAAACAGGCAGAAACACGCAAAGAAGCAATCTTCAAAGTAAGCATTAGCCAAATCCAAAGCATAGAACTATTGTTAAACATCAACACTACAAAACTACAAGCACGGCATTACATGGGGCAAGGTGCAGAATTCTCACAAAGACAAGTAAAACTTGAGAACCGATATCATATGTCAGAGAAATTGAATACATGCTTACCCCTTGAGGTGGAGGGGGGTTCCTAGTGAATTTAGTGCCCCCAGGAGCCCATGGAACTGCAGTATACAAACAAACATGAGGAAAACAATGCCTTAGGTTTCTACATTCCATAAATAGAGCATCATTGCACATGAAAATGTGAAGACAGAAATCTCCTCGACTAGCGTTATATGCTAAAGAGTGGTCATATCAAAGAAAACCATATCTATAACGGAGTATCTGGAGCCATATTTCTTATTGTCATATGAAACGCGGTAGTTTTGTGAAATTTAATCCTAGGACGCTGTTTCATAGATGGCAGAGCTAAAGCCCACAATATCTTCGGGATCAGGATGTGTGTGACTAAGCTTTAAAAAGTTCCTTTCCTTTTTCAGTAATCAGCTCATGCTAAATAGCAATTGACATTTACCAGAAAAAGAGGCCCATTAAAAACTTGTAATCTTTACCATACTTCAAATTTCCGGTTGGTGATGGTGATGGTCGTGCTCCGTCACTCTGCCCCTGGGTTCGACGCCGACAGGTGGGTCCCACCACACCAACGCTCCTCTTCGTCTCAAGCACCACAAACGCGGTCGTGACACACGATAAAAAAACACCCACCGCTCCGCCCTCCCGATCCCCTCGCAATGAACTCCTTTGCCTGACTGCCGGCGAGTATAGGCCCCATGACAGTGGCGCAGCGGCCTCCACGTTGCAGTCCTCTTCATTCTTGGATGCAAGATCCCAAGTGAGCATGCTCGTCGGCGAGGTCCCGAGCTCGATCCCTCCAGATCCGGGCGAACCCATGTGTTTGACACCGGCCAGATCTGAGTGGCGTATCTGCCTCCACGTCGGGGTTCTTCTCCACACGGCGAGGTCCCGGGGTCGATCCTCACCAGGTGGAGGACGCCGGTAGCGGAGAGTTCGATGAAACATGCTGCTTCAGTGCCGCGGTGGATGGAACGGGATGGACGAACACGGCCATCACTGTCGATGGAGAGCGACTGGACAAAGAAGACGGTGGCACGTATGACGAACTTACCTCTCCTCCCAAACCAGCAGTGCCGCCACCCTTGCTATTCAATTTTTCAGACCCTAATTTTGAATCCACCGCATGCACTGGTCGCACGTCCTAGGAATCACTCCTGTCCTGCTGCCAGGTATAAATTAAGGCTGGCAGAGCAACTCACTGCTCATGCCCTCACGCAAGAATCCGCGAAGCTGGGAATTCCTGCTCTCTCAGTCTCTCCAAGGTACGGCCAGACCAATTTCACTGATATCTCTAAGGTTCATAGTTTCATACAGGTTCATGGTTTCATACATTAAAGAGAGTCATTGTATAGATCTGATTCGTTAGATTACAGAGATTAAAGCGTTTTGTGTTACAGAATCAGAAAATTGTGACCTGCACACAAGGGATTTCAGTATTTTGTTTGGGCAGATCCAACAAACATCATATTTTCCATTCTTATTCAAACATTGTGTATCGCTGGGCTGTGTTTGCTTGTCAAAATTTACTAAGCTCTCTGTATGTAGCGACCTGATAAGTTGGCATGCTGCTTAATTTGTGCATAGAACTATACTAATTAGTAATTACTATGGTTTGGTGGGATTTCTGTACGTGTTGGATGCTAACAAAATACTGTACTTCTTACAAGGGTAACAAAATTTTTGTTGCTCTTCCTTTGTTACTATCGTTCAAGTTCTCTGCCTATGTTCGTGTGAAATTGAAGAGTCGAGAGGTCGAGACATTACTTCTTATGAATTCAGTTAGGACTTAGGAGTTAGTGATATGCCCTAACAATTATTAGGAGGCAATTTATTTGATCCTCTTATAATTATGACTACTGTTCATTTCTGCTGAAGGCAATGTGCACCAGTGCAGTTGATTACACACACTGATTTGTTTACTGAACTGCTACAGGTCCAAATGAATTTATTAGGACTATTGTTCATTTCTACTCAACTTGGTTGAAAACTATCTTCTGATAAAGACAGTGCATGCATGCCTTTTTCTGTTCAGATTAAAAGTGGCGGATAATTCTATGAGCTCAGTGAGACTATTATCAGACTATAGTGAATATTCTCGTTATCAATCAATGAAGGTGTTGTGGTTCGAAACGTGTGTGTAACCAATTGTATAGTATAACTCATTCGTTATATGGCTAGCTGCCGCTACTACTAGCTGAGGTTCACTTGAAGTGTAACTTTGTTGACTTGTCCTCCTGAAGTGTATTTGCGACTATTTTGTGTCAACACAATGGTGTCATCCGGAATCACTTTCGCATATGTTTGTCTTTATGAGAAACTCATACAAGTATTCAGTGTGATTTGCATTCACCCGAGTATCTTTTATTTGTCTAAGTGTTATTTGACAAGATTGTTTTAGTCCATGGCAACGCACGGGCATCCAACTAGTATATAAGTTAAATATAAATGACAGAAGTCTGTATATCGATGTAGTTCTGCAATGGTATTTGTGATAAAGGTGAAAAAACCCAGCCATCCTAATAGGGGTGTTCAAGCACGTTTAGCCAAACCGTGGGAAAACCGGCAGAGCAAAATGAACTGTGAGTTACTGTTCGTTTGACTATTAACTGTTCATCCGCAATACACCTCTCGTCCGATTTGGCAACGGTTTCCAGCAAACCGGGATGAGCACCCCTACATCCTAATGTTTATCACATCACAATACTTCAAGTTTTCACTGGCAATACAGCTCAAACAGTCTGATACAAGAGCATACGAACCAAAAAAAAAAAAAAAAGATATGGGGGGGTTATCATGACAAACATAGTCTGGCAGTGTTCTATGTAAGCCATATGTAATATTAGGCTGAATGACCACTACGAACGCCCCCAACTACATCAACAAGATCATACTAAATTGTATATCCATGCAATAGTTCTGAAGATAAAGAATCAATGTTCAATGTTCAGCAGCTTAATCAAATAGAAAAACAAACGTCCTACACGATTAAACGAAAATGCTATCATTAGGTGGGATTTACAGGGCAACGTCAAACACCAGGATTGCAGAGCAAAGCTTACCAATGTAGGGGTCGGGTGCTGGAAATTCCTGTACTGCTGCGCTTCCGCGTTCTCGATGAGCCTATCAATCACATCCAGGTTCTCCTGCGCCATCCCACATCACAAGGAAATCATCATCAGATGCGACTCGCGATTTCAATCACCGACCGCACCAGAAGTAGACGTAGAGATGCAGCAGCAGAAGAGGGGGTTACCACGTTCCGGTTGGCCTCGAACTTTTCCCTGAGATCCGACGCCTGCGCGGGAGAGGTACACGAGGTCAGATCCGCGAGCGACGAGGGAGATCGAGAGAGTGGGGGAGAGGAAGGGAGCTCACGTCCTGGTAGAAGAGATGGCGGTGGACGGCCCAGTTGAGGGTGTCCTTGAGCGCGCGGCGGTAGAGCAGGCGCACCCGCTCCTTCTGCGCCGCCCGCCGTGCCAGGTAGCCCGCCGTCGTCGCCATGGACCTCGCCGCCGCCGCGCTTTCTCTCTCCTCGGTGCTGGCTGCCTGAGCTTGGGGAATGGGGGATTGGATCGGTGGGTGACTGGTTGCTCGTATGGGCTGGTTGCTCACTATGCAATGAACGAACTTCCGATTCCAAAATGTACAGGCCCACACGGACCATCATCAAGAGCGCTCAGCCCAGATAGCCGGCCCACCACTAAGAAAGCACCGCGCCAGGTGGTCTATTTTTTGCGTTTCTCTTTATTTTATATCTGATCCTTGTAGTTAATTGTTCTAAAAAATAATCCCGTATAATTAATAACTAGACTATTTATGCACTTTTTTATAAAAATATGAAAATAAAAAATAAGTATGAAGTAAACATCAATAAAGAAAATGAAAAAACATTAGGAAATACTTTTCAAATAATTAATAGCCTAAAAGTAAAAAATCAAGACAATTATGTATTTAATGAACCATTAAACATGTGAAATATTAAACTTAAAATGAGAAAATAAAAAAGAGATAAATAATAGTGTACATTTTGCAATCTGCACAAGACACATGCTTCAATGAGAAGTTCATACAGTTTCAACGCAGATACACAAAACATGTGACTCTCTTTTTTCAATGCATATAGATTATACTAAATAGCTGAAGAAGTTGATGCAACTACCATTAGGTGCAAACTTGCTCCTAATACACGTGAGAATGGACTGCTAAAGTTAAAGATTTCGCGTCTAGCCAAGTTGTCCTTCTAAATCAACGTTTCTATTTGTTAGTTTAATTTCTCAACTACGTTGTTCATTGCGTACTATATACATCCCTGATATGTGATTGGATAGATTCAAAATTTTGGTGATAGGTTATGAAGATCGGAACTTCCAATTTCTCAACCTATAGTCAATGACATGTTGAGTACACTTCTAGAAGTTGTCTCCGAAATATGATAAACAAAACACCCGTTACTAGTTCCGGTTGACTATAAACTCCGTGTATTATTTTTTTTTAAAAAAAAACAGACAGCCCATTTGGATGATCCATATATATTATTACATGCTTCCAAGAAAAGGAGTGCTCCCCATGAATGGATCCAGTCTTATTAGCAAAGTCAATTTGCAACTGCTTTTCACTCACGTCCCTTGAGAGTGTTGGGTTGACATTCGATCGCTTTTGATTCCTAGATACAGCCAGAGAAATTTCTTCATTGACATCACGTAGCCTTATAGATGTGTACGGCCGTACAAGACGTTGTTAATAGTTGCCATGGCCTGTATACTTCCAGTGAGGTAGTTGGTACTAGTATTTCAGAATGAATACTCCACTAAGTGTGCATAGGATAGGAGTACGTACCGTACTGCTACTACATAGTGACATACAGGTACAGGGTACAGAAAAGTGCGGCCCATTCATGATTCCTCTTCACGGAACAAAGTATTCACTGATGCAAGAAACTAATCGTTTCCTCTTACGACAAGTATTACCGTAATTTACACTGACTAACGTGAAATCCTAGCAGTGTGCCCGTGCCCCGTGTTGCTATCCAAGGAAGGCCAAGAAAAGAAAGAGCACCGAGAGATCAAAGCATCAGCAGCAGCAGAGGAGAAGCCATCGGCGTTCAGACATTGTCCATTTGCATTTACTCTCTACACGAGAAGCAGCAAGGAACAGCAAGTTGGTCGAAGTGAGATTTTAATTAGTAGGCCTTGTGTCCAGGCCCTGTCACAGACCACGACCTCTCTCTCTCACTGAACTAGGAAGTCGGAAGAGAGAGTATACTGAACACTGAATAAATCTGAATATGCAAGAACCGGGGCGCCTCTTCTGAAACTTGCCATCTGCAGGTTGGTGTTGTTTAATGGCTTGGAACCTTCATGTGTCAGTCAGGGTCTGCAGCTTCTAATCAAGCGCTAAGCACGAGCAATACTAGTATTTTACCTCAACCGATGGCGTATTATATGGCAACACAGTGATGAGGTGCAGTATAGTGGAAGGATGAGCAGTGTTTGTTTATGCCAAGGAGATGCTTCTGCCACCGATTCCGATTTCTTTACTCGAGAGCGAAGCGGCAGCTTGTGGTACGCCGTTTCCTGCTGGATCTTGCCAGCACGGTTTCCGTAATGGATGTACTTGCTTCACAGTTCAGAGTCCAGGCTCACGATTAATTCATTTCCGTGTTTCCAACGAATTGCCGAATCATTTATCCGTTCATCTGAAACGAGCCAGATGTTGCTGTTACATTGTTCTCTGTTAAGTTACTAATAGTACAACTAATTGCGCACTGGAAATGGCACTAATTCTACAGAGCTAGCTGGTTGACGCGACGATCGCTCCAGATATACCAGTGCTCCTTGTGCAGCAAATGGAGTAAGATTTGAGGACCTAAAGGCCATGATATATAATTTAAACTTAGTGATGGGCTTCCTAAGAATTCGGATGATGGCGCGGTCATCGGAAAGCTTTCCTTTCGGTGCATGAAGTAAGCAGGTAATATACTACTTTTCAAAAGGATAAGTAGAAATTGCGGAAAGATAAGTAATTAACCAGGAATGATTGAGATGGCTGGTTCGTTTTGCATCCGCGAGAAAAGTCTAGTTTCTTGCAGTGGTAGCTGTTAGACAGGACAACTGCTCCTCTTAATCCCTGAAAATTAGGACAGGTGCAATAACTTCTCAAGCCATGTACAGCATGCCCTTTATATGAAGCAAAGCCGCCGGTGAAAAGTTGACTGTATTTGCCATTCTTCTAAGTGTTAGCCTAACACACATATAAACTCGATTAAATGTTTAACTAATGTGCCGATGATGCTTAACCTTGCATGCGTCAGTCTGTCAGAACCTCTAACATTGCACGGTAATTCTCTCGAGCTGAGCGTTCAAGGGGGCGTTCGTTTCTCTAGACCTAAAGGTCACATCAAAACTAATCTTGTTATTTAGCCGTTTTAAATAAGTCTAATTAAAAAACTAACTGCAGAACTTTGTACTAATTTGCGAGACGAATCTAATGAGGGTAATTAAGCCATAATTAGATGATGATTACTGTAGCATCACTGTAGCGAAACATAGATTAATTAGGCTCATTAGATTCGTCTCGCAATTAGCCCACATCTGTAAAAAGGTTTTGTAATTAAACTTATTTAAGACACCTAAATAGCAAGATTAGTTTTGATGTGACTTTTAGGCTAAATAGCCGAACACCCCCTAAAATGTCCCGGTTGTCGACAAATCTGCTGACACAAATCATAGTGAGGTGGCCATTACTTGTGAAATCCACTGAAGAATTTAGAAGCCACAAGCAAGTCAGCTTACGAATACACTGAACATTGACTAACCTGCATATAAAGATCATGTGATGGAATCGGGCGGGGATATAGCCAAATGCACATACAAAAACCATGTCAATTGCATCATGGGTGACACTAGAGGTGGAAAAGCTTTCGAAGTGTCAGCGTCGGCGATCAACAGATCCACTGGATTCACACGTGCTCAAAGGGACTATCTGAAAAGTACTATACTTAAGTTTGCCTTGAACATTGATAGAGGTGCCTTTAGAAAAGCTTCATGTGTGGTTTCTCTCTTCTCAGAGAGGAGCTTCCTGTGAAAACTACTGTTCAGACTAGAAGGGAAAAAGGTGATGGATTTTCACAGCCTAGAGAATTCAGAGTATATCAAGCTAAAGCAATGCTCGGTGGCACTCGTTTAGGCCCTAGTTGGTAGAGCTCCACCAGCTCTGACTCTCTCCGACAAAAACATTGTAGCGACATTATGGGACACTGTAGCAGGGAACGACTCCTCTTTTTTTGAGCAAAAAATGAATTAAGGAAGAGGTTAAGCCGGGTTTTCGTGGCTTTGCCGTGTTCCTGTTATAGTGTGAAATAGTAGTGCTACAGTGTTTTGGTCAGAGAGACGCGAAGTCGGCAGAGCTCTACCAACACAGGACCTTAGATTGCGTTGAAGTTTTTCGTCGGACGGCGAGAGGAACATGTCGGATAGAAATGAAAGGAGATCATCATCCCAAAATGATAGGATCTGCATGTCTTTGTGAAGAAAGGTAAGTGTACAACACTTCATGAACCGTTTCTATATTTCCGATATATAAAAAGCCCCCACTACGAAAATCCAAGACCAAGAAAAATAATTTTCTGAAAGGGATTCTGAAAAAAAAGATAAAATGGTTCACAACAGTCTACAGCGAGAGGATAAATCTACTGGCTGCAGCAAGTCAAGCTGCCGCTGTCCATGGACGGGAGCTTCAAAATCAAACTTTTTGTCCCGTGCTGCGACCTGTTCCTGGAAGCTTGATGCGCGGCCTTTGCTGTCGACACCGTTAAATCACTGTGAAAGCGACCGAGGGTGTCATCCGGCCGTAGACGAACTTTTGTCCTGTTCTCAGCAGCTTCGTTCAAGCTATCAAATCATCGGAAATCAGCAGTACACAATTTGCAGCTTCGTTCAAGCTATCAAATCATCGGAAATCAGCAGTACACAATTTTAGCAAACAGAATAGATACGCTTGGTATCCAGATCGAATGGTTAATGTTCTGCTTTAGTACGTTCAGGGGCTTCTGATTCTGACTAGCTTTGCATATCCATCGCGTCACGCAGTCTATCCAGATCGAAATACTATTGTGAGGCTGGCTAGATTTGCAGTATTTCGCTGATTTTTTCTGGCCACAACAAGCTTCCATTTCTGTAAAGTTGAAGCCATGATTCGACAGTATTATTTTCTCTAAAAGGTATCCTTTCCGTGGTCATGAACTCACAGCATTGTGACGAAAGATATTTGGTGAAAGATATGGTCACTAGAATTATTCAAGAACGAAATGGTCAGGGTGCAGGCTGAAAATTCTTGTACTATTTCTTCGTCACACCTGACCTTTCACGGAACTTAATTATCGCTAACATCGAAATTCAAGTCTTACCTTGCATGTCTGATTTGTCAAGAGCGAATTACTATGGAGAAAACGTTCAACTGACCGCACATTAGCTAGTCTAGCTAGCAAATGGTGGTGCAGCAGTCTTTGAAGCGAACGAGTCAAGAACTGACATTTTTTTGGGGTGGGGGGATCAATATTCTAGTATCAGCGGCTGGAAAATGTCAACACGGTTGCATCAAGGGCACGACGAGGCAGGCGATCGAAATCCCATGAACATGGAGACCAAACGTGACGAACTGTTCAGCGTCAAAAGAAAGATTAATCGTCACATGTAAAGTCAAATTTCAGGCCAATTGTCAAAGTTTCAAAGAAGTGGATGGGCAGGGAATTTCCATCAGGAGAGGTAAATTTATGCAGCTGCAATATCTGGTTTTCGGCGCTCCGCGGAAGACAAAAAAAAATAAAAACTCATCTCAAGCAAGAACCAAAGGCCAATGCTGCCATGGACTGACCAGAAAGAACAGGGAAATGAAAAGGAGAATACTACATACACTACTACGCGTATGAGTGGCCTATAATTAGGAAGGTGGTAATGATCCAATTAAAAGCCAGCTTAGCAAGATCAACCACTCTCCTCCAGGTACTAAAAAGGCGAGCAGTTTAGGATTGATTTGGCTGTAATGAGACGGAACGGTACAACTGGACATCACCTGCCCCACCCGCCGTGTCTCTGGACTGGACCCAACCGCGTCCACCCGCTCCGCTCCACGTCACCTTATGGCCCCACTGGCCAGCCTCCCGCGCATTCATTCTCCTCCCATATGACGTCACCCACGCACGGCTGCCGTATGGTCTGAGTGCATGCCATGTGGGCCCTTCGCGCGATCGGAAAGGCGTTCTGGGTGGAAAAGGGAAAAGGCCGTACGCGCAGAGAAGAGGAACTTTTACGCCGCGACCCCCTTGGAATGGGAGAATTAACGGTCGCCTCCAACTCTCTCATCACAGTTGCTCTGTTTCTCTCTCCTCCCGGTCCGGTTGTAATGTAACCGAGGGAGGAGAGAGAAATAACGAACGAACGCCAGCTCCTCTGCTCTGTGTCGTCCTCCCTCTCCTTCCTTCTTCCATTCCCAAGGGAACGAGGCGAGCCTGCCAACGACTCGTCTCCCCCTCCCTCGCAATCGCGGCCGCGCCGAGCCCCAAACCCAAACCCTAACCCTACCAGCTCCCCCTCCGCCTCCGCCGCGGGCCGAGGCGGGGGGCGCCATGGGCCAGTGCTACGGGAAGGCGGGCGGGGCGTCGTCGCGGGCCGACCACGACGACATCGGGGTCGTCGCGCCGCCGTCGCCGCTTCCCGCCAACGGCGCGCCGCAGACGCCGCCGCGCCAGGCGGCCACGCCGGCGTCGGGGACGCCCAGGCGCAGGAAGTCCGGATCGACCACGCCGGTGCACCAGACGCCCGGGGTCGCGTGGCCCAGTCCGTACCCCGCGGGCGGAACCAGCCCGCTGCCGCCGGGGGTGTCGCCGTCGCCGGCGAGGTCGACGCCCAGGAGGTTCTTCAAGCGGCCCTTCCCGCCGCCGTCGCCGGCCAAGCACATAAAGGCCACGCTAGCCAAGAGGCTGGGCGGGGGGAAGCCCAAGGAGGGCACCATACCGGAAGAAGGCGGCATCGGGGCCGGCGGCGGCGGACCGGGCGCGGATGGAGCCGAGGCGGAGAGGCCGTTGGACAAGACGTTTGGCTTCGGGAAGAACTTCGGGGCCAAGTACGAGCTGGGGAAGGAGGTGGGAAGGGGACACTTCGGACACACCTGCTCCGCCGTCATCAAGAAGGGCGAGTACAAGGGGCAGACCGTTGCCGTCAAGATCATCTCCAAAGCTAAGGTGAGGGGCACGGTGATGGGGATCGTGGTAGTCGTATGCTCATGTCAAACCAACCTTACTTTTGGAAATTTTCGAAATTTCAAATGTTGCTGTTCTGGTAACCGATATATGATCCGCGCCAATTCTGCGGTAGTAACGGAAATTCGGGGTTCTCAAACGGTCCTAATGTTACATGCTCAAGCATGCTTTAGGAATTTCCTTCTTTTTTTTGGTCAAATTTAGAATTTCGGTCCGCTGTAGTTCAATGAGTTCGCCGGGCATGGGCGGTTTGAAGCAGAACAGATGGGAGGATAGAAGTTTCAGGAAGCATAGGTCTGTTGACTATGTAGTTGCGTTTTTGTGATGTGCAATATGATGCAATTTATAATTGATGGTTTCCCACCTTTTCCTGGTATGAGAGGATTTCGACTTTGAAACAGTGGAATTTTAATATTTACTGTTCCATTGTTGAGTCTTGTTAAAATGCCAGTGTTATCTTCACAGATAGAGTGGAGTCTGAATAAATGTTTAGGATGTTTTCTCCAGGGACCTCCCATTTTTCAATAGGATTAGAATGTCCGACATTTCTATCGTTGGTGGGGGTGTTCAATTCTTGCTGAAAATTATGTAAGTCATTTTTTTTTGGTTAAGAAGCAAACATGTGGAAACTTGGGGATGCAGCTAGTACAGCTAATTTAATTCTTGGTGACCTACCCAAACTTTGTTATTAGTTAATGGTAAACGGTACACAAGCTGATCCAGTGACATGTTCTGGCCTAACCGTTCATCTCTCCTTTCTTTCCTTTGTTGAATTACAGCCTGTGAATTCTTCCAGTTGGATTAAGAGATACCCGTTTAGAAAGAATCACTTTGTTATATGGACCAGGGTAACATAATTTAGTGAGAGCTTAAATTCGATAATTGTAGTCTGATCATATATATATATATATATATATATATATATATATATAGATGTATCATGCATTGCAATTTGTCAGTCACAACCACTGGGATGCATATGTGTGTGGTATTACTTGGGGTAATGAAAGATCAATGTAGGTTACATAGCCCAGATAGGGTCGTGTAATTGAAGCGATAATGACTGCTTATTGTAACCATGAAGCCTGACATTGCATTATTGTAACACTTTTTTTAGGGAATGCATTGTTTTAAGTATCAGCAGACATTGCTTCATAGAGCACTAGTGGATGACAACAGAGATGGTTCTATAAATCAGCGAGGATAACTGGCGTAACTAGTGTAGTGTTGAAATGAATCTCAGCAAAGTTATTATGACTAGTTTATTTCAGAATTGGATCATAGGGATTTATTAGTTCTTTTTTTTTCGGGGGGTGGGGGGGGGGGGGGTGTTGAACTTCCCAGAATGCCACCGTAGTCTTATGATCAGCTTGGGAAACAAACATTCTTTATTGGCTACAGTGTTACTTACATAAGCCTTTTCTCTGTTTAAGATATGACCATGAACATAGCTTCCATTTTTTTCTTTTGAAAGAATGGTATAAATACTGCTGCTGCTTTGAACTGAAATGAAATATCACCTCTTCTTTTTGGTAGATGACGACGGCCATATCCATCGAAGATGTTCGTCGGGAAGTCAAGATTTTGAAAGCCCTCTCAGGGCACAATAATCTTGTCAAATTCTATGATGCATGTGAGGACGCCCTCAATGTCTACATTGTCATGGAGTATGTTTTTTTGTGACCTTTTATATGTGACTCTAATAACTTATAATTCAGATATACTAGCTTAGCCTTCTCTAGTGATACAATATTTTACCTCTGCCTTCTGACGTTCTTTTAAAACCTCTAATGTGTGTGTGTGTGCTTAAATCACTCCCTGTTGATTGTATCCTTTGATGTGTGCAGCAAAATAGTATCTAGCACAATGCATTAATGCTTTATAACGCAACCAGTGTAGGCAGCTTTATCATGTTCTTTCTTTTTGACAGATTATGCGAGGGTGGAGAGTTGCTAGATAGAATATTAGCCAGGTATGTTTGACAAGTTTTATTCATCTTTAGTTGCGAATTAGCAGTGTTTCTTGTTAATACTTACCAAGGATGCAAATTTGAACTGTTGAAGAGGTGGGAGATACACAGAAGAAGATGCTAAAGCAATCGTTGTACAGATTTTGAGCGTAGTGGCCTTCTGTCATCTTCAGGGAGTAGTGCATCGGGATTTGAAGCCGGAGGTATACTGGAGCTATTTTCTTTATAGTTTTTTTATGTATGCAGTCCAATAGGTCTTGACTGGGTTACTTAGCCATCTTATCCGGCTGCACTTGCTATTATTCCTTTTAAGAGATTGGCTGTACTGTTTGTTGAACAGTAGACTATATTTTCTGAC
Organism: Eragrostis nindensis; assembly: GCA_012490785.1. Lineage (NCBI taxonomy): Eukaryota > Viridiplantae > Streptophyta > Magnoliopsida > Poales > Poaceae > Eragrostis > Eragrostis nindensis. The sequence goes on from JAAXCT010001469.1 coordinate 26,169, forward strand.
CCAGTTGGTATATTTCATTTGGACAGAATTTTCTTTTCACGACAAGAGACGAAAGCGCTCCTATGAAGTTGATCGACTTTGGTCTGTCTGATTTTATTAGACCAGGTAAAGTACTAATAGTTAAAAAAATCTTCATCTTTGTACATGTCATACTAGTTTACAAAATACGTTAGCAACTTAGCACGCATTCTAGTTTTCTAACATGCCCTATAGAAAAGACATTATTCCTCATTTTTAGCTCAAGTAAGCAAATTTGAAAGGACTAATCGTAGTGAACTTTTCACAACTGAAGTTTGCTGCACGATGCTAGCTTAGACACACTGTGTGTTCTCAGGGCCAATGATTTGATCATGCAATTTTGATATAATCTACAATGTCAGTGTTTCTTTTTGTATTTTGTCTCGTATATTGTATCCCAGTTTATTCTTGTGCACAATGTTTTTTCACATGCTGCCGCTTGATGAGTAGTATGCAGAAATTAAATGACAAACATTGAAATATGTGGGAAAGGAACCTGGGAACTTGTGCCTTCTTTTGACATTTTGTACATTCAGAAAGCATTTTCTTGATAATCTTGGAGTTGTTTGTTTGTATAGTGTAGTATCGTTCACGAAATGCTTTTAGTTGGCATAGCTGTCTGTATTCCAGATAACCAGTCGATGAGTTCATATTTGACTATTTATTTTTGCATGTTCTTTGATGCATAGAATGATAGAATAGCCTGTACACTGTTGGCATTTACCCTTACCCTTTTCTTTTTCTGCTCACTGCATTAACTTACTAGATACTTGGTGCTATGTATTATATGTTGTATAATGCAGATGAAAGGCTCAATGATATTGTTGGAAGTGCATATTACGTTGCCCCAGAGGTTCTACACAGGTCATACAGTATGGAAGCAGACATTTGGAGTATAGGTGTCATAACATACATTCTGCTCTGTGGCAGTCGACCATTCTGGGCACGGACAGAATCTGGGATCTTCCGTTCTGTGTTGAGAGCCGATCCCAACTTTGATGATTCACCATGGCCTTCAGTATCAGCTGAAGCAAAGGATTTTGTGAAGAGATTTCTGAACAAGGATTATCGTAAAAGAATGACTGCTGTCCAAGCACTGAGTAAGTTATCATTTATGATTATTTACTGTATGTGATATCACTGTACTTCAGTTTGGAAAATTGTTTTTTAAGGAATTTTAGTAATATCTATTCTAGGAGCTGATATTTATATACATTATTTGATAGTGAAACCATCAAAATGATCATGCTTGTCTTTTTTTCTTATGGCAGCTCACCCATGGTTACGAGATGAACAAAGGCAAATTCCATTGGACATACTTGTCTTCAGATTACTTAAGCAATACCTTCGTGCCACTCCTCTTAAACGTTTGGCATTGAAGGTAAAAACAGACTTCCCTGACCTTCTCTGCTTTCTAAATGTTCCTCGTTTTTTTTTATTGATCGTATGGATATAGCAATATGTAGCTCAGAAATGTGCACGTGCTGGGTGTGCTAAAAAGCCACATGAATACCATTTGACACTCCCAGCTGTAGAGTTTATAGAAAATGTGTGCATGAGCATGTACCTTTTGTGGTGGAAAACTGGTAGCATATGCTTTAGACTAATCCTTTTTATAGGTGTACTATTATTTTTTAGAAAAAGTTTTGAGAGCTCATGCCTTCATTTTGTTATTTTTTGTTTTCTATAGCATTGCTGCAAAACTCTTTTTTTTTTTTGGCTTCAGATAGAAGTCCTTGATACAGTGTTTGTAGTGGCAGGTTGTGGTGCTAAGTAACCACCGCCAAAGTTTTCGCTCATTAAAAATTCTAAACTAACATTTATATTCTTTGGCATAGGCACTATCAAAGGCTTTGCGGGAAGATGAACTTTTGTATCTTAGACTGCAGTTTAAACTACTTGAACCTAGAGATGGGTTCGTGTCACTTGACAACTTTAGGACGGTGAGTGATTTGTTGTTGCTAATTGCCTATCAAGATGGAGATATGTAGAAAGCAGAACAGTTGCTTGTGTCTTCCTATGCGAATGATGTTGCATGTTCCGCTTCTGCTTAACATGCTGTTATGTTCAGGCTCTAACAAGATATTTAACCGATGCGATGAAGGAATCAAGGGTTCTTGAGTTTTTGCATGCGGTAAGGATTCATCACCAGGACTATAAGCAACAGAAAAGTTGTTCCTTGTTTCCTTTGTTTTTAAAGATGGTGCTAATACAAACCTTGATAGCTTGTTATCCTCGTTTTAAAGCTGTAGATGTGGAAAGTTATCATAAAAAATACTAGCATCCTTATTTTGTATTAGCGTGTATGCTGATCATTCTGCCACTTCCACCAATGAAAATGGATTGTGTTTCTCCTTTCCAGTGAAAATATATTAGTGTATCTCTTTTCTTGCGCCCTGGTTACCATTGTTGTATAATGCTCTTTTCACCGCCCTGATCATGACACTTGCTTCTTATGTAATGATATTAATAGTCTTTCAATGCTGGCTTTTGTCCTCGTGTTTCTTTGTGTTTGACGGGTTTTGCTGTTACAAAGGAAAATTGTTACTAGTTTGGAAGAAGACAGCAGCAAGTTGCTACGATCGTAGTTGATAAACATGCTGACTTAAATGGTTATATAATGATTGTGCATCGTATCTATTTAGGGTTGATATCAGTGAAAATTTTCCGTCTGATGATGATTAACCGCCGTAGTGTAATTACCCCATACACTGAATATACTGCTGCTTGATGCTTCATCCATGATATCTCTAAGAACTCATTTCATCTTCTAAAACTTATGGAATTGATGGCTGAATTTGCTGATTTTCATGCTCCTATCTCAGTTGGAACCGCTTGCGTACAGAAGGATGGACTTTGAAGAGTTCTGTGCTGCAGCAATCAGCCCGTACCAGCTTGAGGCTTTGGAAAGGTGGGAAGAAATTGCAGGAACAGCTTTTCAGCACTTTGAACAAGAGGGCAACCGAGTTATATCAGTTGAGGAGTTGGCACAGGTATTTAGCATAACATTAGTTTAACTGAATCGGATCAGCACCGTTTGGATCCATGCAGTGTTTCTCCCCCCTGTATATTGGCTACCCTGACATATTTTTTTTTCGTATACAGGAACTAAATCTTGCACCAACTCATTATTCAATTGTGCAAGACTGGATCAGAAAGTCGGATGGCAAGCTCAACTTTCTTGGGTTTACCAAATTTTTGCATGGTGTCACCATACGGGGCTCAAATACAAGACGACACTAAATGGTTGCCAATTGTAATTGCTTCTAATTTAAATCCTCTCGTTATATGGCCCCTGATTGTTGTTGCCCCTGCTTCTTCCGCCCCTCTCTTCTGGTTAATGATCATTCTTCCTGTTTGTGATGTGTTCGGTTGTTGTCATCATAGCTTTTGTAGAGGACATGTAAAGATCCATGTAATGACGGCAAAATCATATGGTTTGTTCAAGAAATATAGTGTCGTGTTCTTTTTACCACTCGCATTTTTGGATTTCTCAGTGAGGCCTATCATGTTATGAGAGCATTGGGAGGAAGACAAGCAATATCGATCCCAAATACCATTACTAGAGCTGATTCTGAGTTTGATGCTGTCGGCTACTGGGGACCCCCGTAGTAAAATTTGCCGTTTACAATGGGGCCGACTGTGTAGGTATCTGGTTTACTCATAACGAATGGCAGGTCCTGCGTGAGAGGCGACGCATGGCCGTTTTGGTCGAGGAGCTGGATGTTGTTTACGGACGCGGCGCTGCTGGGATCATTTGGAAGATAGCCGCTCCCCATGGGCGCCGGATCCGAGACGGGCGCTGTCACCATGCCGCCGAACGTCACGGCAGCTGCCTTCTCTGCAAACCCTCCGGTGAAGAGTGATCTGGGGAAGCGTCCGATCAGCTCAGCCTCCCGGTTGATCCCGCAGTGCACAAGCCAGTCTCCCGATGCACCGTCCTTCATTGTGAATTTTTTTTCATTAGAACAAGGCAGTCGTTGATTGGTTCAGTTTTTATCTAGATCGATTTAGGAATTGAACTACGTACCTTGACGATCTTAATGTTGATGTTCTGCTTGCGTAACTGCTTGGGAAATGAGACATGCTCAATGACATCGCCAGGTGCGATGGTTGCTCCCTTTTCTGGTTGAAATCCAGGGCACTTGGTGTTCATGCAGCCCGTTTTAAGGTACCCATCATCCTACATATATCCAGGAGTTGAGGAGCCAAATAACTACAGACATCACAACAGTTACTGTTGGGTCTAAGAAGAGGCCCTTACTGTCCACATGGTAAACAAATGTGTGCGTGAATCTCCATACACAGATGGCACAACCTGTCAAGGAAACATAAGGAACATCACCTTCCTATATATGCACATATATGCACTTCGGATGTATAGAGGTATAGTTACTTACGTTCCAGCCAACTCCAATTTCTTTTGCACTGGACCGTGAACCATCTCCTGAATCAACCATCCAAATCCCACCGGCAGTACCTTGCCCAAGTTTCAGTGAGAAACCATACACGTCCAGCGTTCCAATGCATCCGTAAGAACCATCGGGTGTCATATCACCACGATGGATTGCGAGCTGTATATAACAAGTCACGTCAAGCAAAAAAAAAAAAAAATCGTTCTTGTAAAAAGTCACATGAACCTGGTGCGAGGTACGTGCTCCGGCCAATGGATTTCCACACGATGTGCAGAAAACAAGAAATACACGTAGGAGGAAATGAACACTGATCAAACAAGAATATATAGAGGAACGGAAGCAGCTCACATAGGTCGGGTTGTTACTAGAAGAGACCCCATGACTGACGATCAATCCTCGAATCCAGTTTGTCTCATTGATATGGAGCTTCTGATCCAACTCTTGGCTCGTCGTTAAAAAGGATCGAGACGCACTGGTTCCATAGCAGGCTACAAGTAGTAGCACGGAGACAACCACGCCGACCAAAAGAATCCTACCCTTCTCACCTACTTTTTTTTTTCAAGTGGGAAGAAAGTATACATGGGATTACGACCCGGATCGCACCATATATATAGTCCAATTTCAGAGATTTGAACACTAATTTTCGTATCAATATATGATTCTATTCATTATTACAAGATTTATAACAGTAAGCAGCTAGGACTTCAGCTAGCTGGTTCTTTATGGTCCTGAAATTAATTAACACTCCAGGTGGTCCTTGAGGACTAACAGGAGAGTGATATGATGAGGTATTGAATACTGTATTTTCAAGGAGTCGCATTGTGTTGGGCCTGTTTCCATCAGTACCAGTACACAGCTCCAACAGGTGTGGGCTTGGCTTGTCCAAACTCTCGCACTCTGAAATGGAACAGAGGAAACCCAGGTTAAATCCCTTATCGCTTCACAGTTCACACCTGCATTCCATAGTTGTATTGCCACGTTCGCTCCCATCCTTTCATGCCGATCGAAGTGAATAATTTTTTTTTGATCAAAAGTACCTGTATTAAGAGATAAGGAAGTACAATACGCGTACACATACGGGTACGATACAAAGGATACAGACGAGCTGTTCCACCAAAAGAGCAAAAAGGCCCCTAGAAAAACAACAAATTACACCCGGGTCCCTGGCCCTTTGCTCCACAGTGGCGACCAAATCCACCACCGCCGGTCGACGCCGGCGCCAGCAGATCCCGCCGCCTCCGCCCACCCGAAGCCGGAAGAAGCACCACCCTCGCCGAAACGAGATCGCACAGATGCTTTGAAGTAGGCCGGATTTGATGCGCAATAGCCAAACGCCCAGTCGGCCGGGGCCACGCCCCGTACCCCTTCCGACCGGAGCCGCCGCTCGCCAACGACAGCCGACGCCGTCGCGGATCCACCGAGGACGCCTCCTCCACCCGCTTGCCGTCGAACCACAGCCACGCCTGCAGCCTTGACGCGAAGAACCGGCCCCCTCATCGCCTCGCCGAAAGGAGAAGCAACAAGGAGCCGGCGGACTCCTATACATGGGCCTCACCGAGACCCGACCTCACAGCTTCGCCGCCAGCCGGAGGAAGACGCCGACGGGGTGAGGAAGAAGCAGGGAGGACCTTATTCCATCTCGACGGCGCCGCCTCGACCTCGACGCCGGCGAAGGAATACTAACCCTAACCCTAGATGGGTAGGGACCTAAACTACCAGCCGGCGAGACCGCATCGATCTCCTGCCCCTCCCTTTGGCCCGAGGGCCGACGGAGGTGAAGGAGATCGACGGCCTCGCCGGCGGAGACCACCGCCGCCTCGCTTTCTCCTCTCAACAGTAGCTGGGGACGGGAGGGTTCGAGAGAAAGTCGAAGTGAATAATTGCAGCAAACAACCTGTCACTTTCAGATGCACTGCCCCTACCAATGCAGTCATGCATGGCTGCGTCAACAGCTCCAATCACCAGCACCTTACGGTCTGGCTCTCAGCTTCCATTCGCGTCCATCCACAGGCTACCAAAAATAGGGCGGAATTACATCGTCACTAATCCTGTTTTCCATCTGAATAATTGTTACCCTTCTCTTAAACTCTTCATCTCTTTCATTTGGTCAGAGTGTCTTGCGTAGGCGGCATGCCCAGACCGTCGGTGAACTACAATCGGCATCGCTGTCGATTGAAGAAGAGACTATGAGAGGGGATTAATGGACGTACGGACACGGCCGTGTGATGCTGATTAAATTCCCTCCCGTTAATGGAGGCAGGCATGATGCTGTCATCTGGCTCGGAGAAAAGCCATGAACTAGAAGCTCGTTTTTTAGTGTCAGGTTCAGAGTTCCCGGCTTCGCTTTCGTCAAAGAAAGAAGGCATTTCGGCTGGCAACAGACAAATGCAGGTTGCTCTCCTTCGTTTGGAGACGTTTGGCAACCGTTGTTTTCATCTTCTCCACTTGTCCTCCCGGACATGGAATAGCAGTCGGCGAGAATGTTTGACCCCCAAGTATTTTTCTGGAATTCTCATGCGTGTTAGCAGAAATAACGGTAAATATACTGATAAATGTGCAGAAATCTGATGAAACTGATTCCATGTAACTAGAATAAATAGTTTCAAGGATTACACATTTATAAGTGGTCAAAGTTCAAACGTCTGACTTCATGTCTACAACGCATTGCCTTTCTCTGCCAAGGCGATCTACATGGATAATGCCATGTTGCAGCTCTAGCATGCGTATATGCATCTTTCTGACAGGGATATAACAGTTTCTGTCGCTGTTGTTATCATAAATCCATCATGGAAGCAAGATTGCATCCAACTGATGGACCATGTGCATGAGAGCAGGGCTGGTCCCAGCCGGAGCAGCACAGTACGTCGTACAACACAAATTAAGCACGTGCAACAAATTGTCCCAAATATGCGCAGACAGACGCTGAAACAACATTTTTGGCCAAAAATGTTTCAGTTGCTGAAGCCACTGTATATACACGCTTCCAGCGGAGGCATATATTCCAGGAAAATTAAAACTAAAACTAGTGTGTTCACAAACGCGCTGAAATGAAGCAGCATCTTCTTTCACCACTTGGTCGAAGAAGACGACTCTGCAGCAGGATATGTCTTCCTCTGAGAAAGACAGTACCAGTGGGAAGCAGAACAGCACACATGCGATGAATCTGAGTGCCAAATTTGAAAGCGAAATTATCCAGACGCAGTTGTTCATCAAGAGACCAACTTCTGCTTCGCAACCTGAAATAATGCAGCAACTTGCGTGACTGATGGTGAGTACACTACGTACTTGGCGTGAGTCTTTAGATTATGCACAAGGCGTGAGTCTTTAGATTATGCACAAGCCCGGTCCACGGATATACTACCACCAAACGGCGACCCCTAGTAGCCTAGTACCACCCTAGAACATCAAGTGTGCTGTGTCTGTATGTACACGAAGAGGACATCTCTTGCAAGTAGCTAGGCAGCAATTATTGAAAGTTGACACGCGTGTCAACCTGCTGCCGGAAGCCAATTTCAACTCTGTCATCTGCTCAACGCTGCCTTATCTTGTTCAGTCCACATAAGCTGCTTTTAAGCGTTTGATCGAAAACAAGGTTGATCAAGAGCTAGCATCGGTTATAACGACCGCAACTGCAATGCCTTTTTGACTGGAAAATAACATGCTTGTTTACTGAACTCCTTATCCTCCAGACATGTATGGATAAAAGAAACCATCTTTACAAATAGGACAATCCGTGCAATCAGATTGTCCTTGATCCTCACGTGCGTGACGACAATGTTCGTCAAATAAATCCATTTCAGTCCCATGGTTCCTAGCCTCTGACGACGGACGGATACAGAAACTTGTTATAAAAAAAAAGGCTGATGACGATCGAGTGAGCCCCGGCTATCTGAATCTGACGGGGACACACCTAGCCAGCTACTTCCTCCATCCCGTAAAGGTTGTCGCTCTGCAAAGGAGCGGTAGAAACGAGGAAAGTGGCAAATGACGATTCTACCCTTAACACAACTACACACTCCTAGAAGAGACCAGACAGGCAGCGCACGAGCTCCTTCTTCTACCCCCCGCCTCCTCCCCTTCCTCCTCCAAGGCCACACCGCCCTCTTCTCTCTCGCATAGCCGAATCCTGCATCACGCCCGTCCTGCCGTATCCCGCGCGTTTCCCCAGCTCAAACACAGCGTACGATGTGCGACACGGCGGCCGTGGCGGCCCCGCGGTACAGGGGCGTGCGGAAGCGGCCGTGGGGCCGGTTCGCCGCGGAGATCCGCGACCCGGCGAAGCGCGCGCGCGTCTGGCTCGGCACCTTCGACTCCGCCGAGGCCGCCGCGCGCGCCTACGACGTCGCCGCGCGCAACATGCGCGGCCCTCTCGCCAGGACCAACTTCCCCGTCTCCCACCTGCTCCCGCTCAAGGCCCGCCCTGGCTGCGGCCTCGTCTCGCTGGCGCCGGCCGCCGCCCCGACGTGCAGCTCCAGCTCCACCGTCGAGTCCTCCAGCGGGCCCCGCGGGGGGCCTAGGACGGCGGCGCCGCCTCGCAAGCGCGTTGCGCTGCCGCGCGCCCCGCGTCCGGCGCCGGTCCCCGACGCGGGCTGCCACAGCGACTGCGCCTCGTCGGCCTCCGTCGTTGACGACGGCGACGACGCCTCCACGGTCCGGTCGCGCGCGCCGTTCGACCTCAACCTCCCGCCTCCGCGTGCCTCCGCATCGCTGCGCATCTCGCCACCGCACTCCTCCAGCCGGCGGCTGCCCAGCTCACCGCCGTCTCCTCCGCAGATCGACGAGATTTGGCCGGGGAGGGAGGGGATTTGGGGATTTGGTCAGGGAATGAGGCGATTTCGCCTGGAGAGAGAGAAGAGAGACCGAGAGATTTTTCTGGGAGGAGTACGACCCTGCGTGGGATTAGATGGGAGCGTGGGCCCGGGAGCGGCAGGGCGACAGCTATTGTGGGAAAAAAGTTTTGCTCCGGAACGACAGCTATTGCGGGAAGGAGGGAGTACTATGGTAGCGTTCGGATAGGAATAATAGGGCTATTATGCACTGTAGCATGTCACATTAATACTTCCGACACGATTTATGTGTACTAAACAAAGTCAAATCACAAAACTAAGTCCAGGACCCCCCCTCTATTTCGCGAGACGAACGCAATGAGGGTAATTAAGCGGCGATTAGACGATGGTTACTGTAGCATCACTGTGTCAAAACATTGATTAATTAGGCTCGTTAGATTCGTCTCGAAAAATAACGCCCGTCTGCAAAAAGGTTTTGCAAATAAATTTTATTTAGTACCTCTAAATAGCAAGATTCTTTTTATTTTAGAGGGTAGAACTTTAGAGGGCTCTTTAGAGCCCTCATCCGAACGCTACCTATAACAGAATTGATCGTATAAACCCATCAATCCCAAAATCACATCATAGTCACGCCGACGTGGCAGCGTTGACAGGGGAGGTTAGTCGGTCCATGCCTTTCCATGTCCTCTCTAACAGCTGATGCCCATCATGACAGCTGACACGACCCTTCTGTTTAAACTGGATATTATTCAGGATGCAGTCATGCATGCCCTGATCAAACTGAACAACATATAACGCCACCTCTCTCCGTTCAATTTTGTACTATACATGCATGCATGACGACAGAGGGGTTGAGAGGCATTCGATCAGGTCAACATCTAGATGACAGGGCAGGTAACAGCTACAGAGGAATTGAAATGGAAGAGTCCAGGAAGAATCCATAGCGATTAGCTAGCAAAGCAACAAGAGTCACACACATAGGCCCATTGTCCTGTTGCCCGGAGGAATATATACACAGCTACAGTGGACAGGTTACCTGTCACAAAATTTTGTGGTTGCCGCCTTGTCCATCTGCATGGTGCTTTGCCCCTGTAGAAAAGGATGCTGTAGCTTCGTTTCTCAATATGCGAATTATTCTACCTTCAAGATCAAGAATGGCGCCAAGACCTGCTTGGAAACAAAAACTGATTGGAAGTCTGCAAATTAGTCGATATATAGGGAATTATTGAAGATCTAATTGCGGTTACTAGAAGTTTCGTTCGCTCTGTCCAATCCTGAAGTTGCCAATGTGAATAGACGATGCATACCGTGTCGATCTCGAACATGTTACTCTATTTCTTCCTGGCGTTGAAAACCTTTTATGGAACATATTTTATAGGTTGGAGACGTGAACATGCAGAGGATCGAACATACATACATACTACACTTTTGTCATGTTCACTAGGGAGACATCGTTTTCGTCCATCCACAAAGATTACTCCAAGAGGGATTCACCAACAAGAAAACTACTCCACTGAACTGCTACGGACAGGACGAGAAGATACTAGTATCACCTAGACATTAAAGTAAATTAGTCTGCATGTGCGTGTGTGTGCCTGCCCATTGCTTTTCTCTCTCGTACTAGCACCACTGCCGCCTATCCTTCTGGCCGGAGAAATTTGTCTGATTCCTTTCTTCTGCGGCGCCGCCCTATATACCTGCGCTGGATTGTCCTCTGACGGTCTGACCAAAGAGCAGGTCTCCCTGGCACTACGTACAAGCTCTCTGAACGGCTGCAGTACCAGGTCTCGCTTCCCTATGCACACATGTTCCTCATTTTATTGAATTTTATTTCAAAGAAGAGCTATGCAGCACTTAATTTCACGAGAATATTTTTTCCACGAATATTTTCACAAGCATCTAGTCTTGGACGGCATGTTTATGATGGCACCTAGCACTAGTAGCATTAAGTTCAAGAGAATAATGATTAGTGGCACTAATACAGCACTAAGCCTATGCGAGAACAGCTAGTAGAAGAGATGTGACAAAAGATGGAAGGGAACATAAAGAAAAACGAACTTTTGCACCGGCCCCTTCTTTTCCAGATAGTTGTTGAACTAGCCTCTCCGAAAAAAATTCCAGCGGCTTGGTTTTGTGCAGCTTCAATATCTCTCCTATGGATCCAGACCTGCTGGATGAAGCTGGACATGCATTTCTTTCCGAAAGAGAATACTACCAACTAGCAGAATCTGAGGAAATCAAAAGGGAAAGATATGACAATATGCCAACAACTGGCCGGTACTAGCTAGCATTCATTCACAAAATAGAAAGGATTCATTCACAAAATAGAAAGGAGAACAAGAACCAAAGGGAAAGAGAGCATAAGTCTAAGCACTGATCGAAACACTTTCCTTTTGATCTAGCTTCTTTTTCATCATCATCATCAGAAACCTAGTGAAAATTCTTTCTAATGATCCATCGATCCATATGTCCAACCTGCAGATCCACGGTCATGCTGCTAGCACTCAACAAGCATCCATGATCCTTCGATCATCACCGGCCTGCTGCACATCTAAATCATCCTAATCAAGAAAGGGGAGAAAAAAAAAACCCTACATAAGTACTAGTATTATTGTTCTTCGATCCACTCAAGAGGACCGAGAACTTTTGCGGCAGCTCCAAGCAGATCCAGCCATGCATCGATCAGGCGCGGAAGCAGGCGGCGATGTGGAAGTGGTGGTGATGGTGGTTGTGGTGGTGGTGGCCGCCGGAGAGGAGGCCGGAGTGGTGTTGCTTGTGCTGGTTGATGATGATGCCCTGGACGCGGCGGAAGTGGTCGACGCCGCAGGGGATGGTGATGGCGCCCTTCTGCGCGAAGCCGTACTCTTCCTCCGCCGCCTTGAGCAGCGCCACGAACAGCGGGTGCTTCAGGTACCCCACCGGCACAACGAACCGCTCCTCCTCCTCCTCCGCGCCGCCCGCCGGCGCCACCACCCGCACCGCCATGCACCCCTTCGGCGGCATCGCCGCCGCCGCCGACGACCCGCCGCTCGACCCTCCTCCAATCGACGGCGACGAGTGCTGCTTCTTCAGCAGGTGCACGCCCATCCCGGCCGCCTGCCGGTCCAAGATCGATCGAAAGAACCGCTTGGCTTGCACGAGACGACGACGTGCGTCACAGCGGTGCGGCCGGAGAGGGGCGGCGGCACGGCGGCTGATGCATGGCGAGGGGACGGTGGTTGGTCGGGGAAGTTCAGGCGAGGTGTGCTTGGCTCAACACGGCCGTCGTTGGGGTCGGGCTTCCTTGGATTCTTGGCTTGAGGAGGAGGAGGCGTTTGCGTTTGCGCCCGGTCAGGTGTATATGAGGTGGGGGGATGGACTGCTGCCGTTTGTTGTATCTGCGAGATTTTTCCTTTCCTTTTCTTTGTGTTTTCTAAATCAAAAAATCAATCTCGGGCGTACATATATTTCAATTTCAATGGACAAAGAATCACGTCATAAATAAAGTTTCATAATCAGGCGTATATTTCTTTCCTGTTTGTGGTGATCTGGGTTATCCTTCAACTTTAATTCCTACCTTTTGGGTGTATGGAGAGGGCATCCAAAGCCCCTCGCTTGGTATGCCATGTGTTACATGGCACATAGCCTTTTTTGTGTCCAAAGGGTAATTTTCTTATCCATGACCTTGTGTTAGTATTTGTTAATTGGTTGAGATAGTGAGATATTGTTGGGTAGACTAGAAAATTAATCTCTTTCAATAGATTATCTTATCCACGTAGATCTTATATTATGTTTGTAATTACATTTCTGTCAATATTTCCCGAATATTTAAAATCCAAATATATATGAAGTTCGCTCGCGACGTTTATTTTAATTTGTGAAATGTCAACTACTACCTATGTGGTTAGGTGGGATCTATCAAATGATGAGGTAGCTAGGCATGCATTGTGCCTAGCAGGAATCCATGACATGATGAATCTACATGCTATTATACCACCGAGAATAATGCAATAAACTTCTACTAATCCTTCCAGTTGTTTTATTGATTATGGTAGGATAATAGTTTTATTTTATTTTTATCCAATAAAATTCATCCCAATGGTGTCCACTAAAAACCAGAGAGAGTAGAAAGTTTGGGGGATAGAGAGAGCTATTATGACAGTGCTTTGAGATGTTGTGCAGCGATGTGTGAAATTTCCAAGGAAAAAGCTAAGGCGGGCACGTATATGACGCGTGCAAAGTGTCATATGTATAGCAGTGCCCGATCGAGAGACAATATTTAAGCATGTGATACAAGAAATCCATGTACGTTTCCATCATCTAAGGCGTCATACGCCTACTGCAGTCCCCTACAATCGGCGGAGGATGCGGATGGATTCCATGACGTTTTGCGGCCAGAAGTCAAATTTCAGACACATTGGCATGAATAACGGTTACTAGCAGGAAATCCATGAAATTTTTTTTTATGCAGCAACTCAAAAATTCCCACGAGTACTCACCCTTATGAACATACGCACACAACCCTACCCTATGAGCGCATCCGAAATTAAAGACAAGGCTGGCTGATCTTGAGATTCACAAATCGATGACATGATGAAACTATGTGTTACAACACCTACAATAAACAATGCTACATACTACTCCAAAGCAACAAATCCCGCTAGCTAGTATGAAATACAATGTGCGTCCAATGTGCTCTATGAAATCCAAGCAACAAATAAGGATCTAGAATCGACTGCATTAATATTGCCTATTGTGCCAGCTAGCCAGTATGAAATACAATAAAATGTACATTAAACCCTTTGATTTTTTTTCTTGATGATACTGTTAGGATAACAATTTAGTTTAGTTCATTTTTATTAGCTAACAAAATTATCCTAATGATGTCCACTACGACATTGCTATGTGATGTAACACTGCAATTGTGCCAATTAACCAGTATGAAACACAATAAATATGTACTGTCATTGATAAAGTTAGGATAGCATTTTAATTTTATTTTTAATTGATAAATAAAATTTACTATTAGAATGACGTCCACAAAAGACTGGAGTAGAAAGCGGTGGATAGAGAGCTACTCTATGACATTTTGCTAGCGGTGCTGCATGCACGAAGTTTCCTAGAAACAAGCTACTCATGCTAGTATAATGTCGTTTGGGACTAGAAACCCATGCATGTACATGATGCATGCGGCCGGTTGCAAGAAATCCATGTACGTTTCCATGCATCACGCAAGGCGTCGTACGTACGTCCAGCATGCAGTCTAGCTCCTACAGCAGACACATGATCTAGCTAGATGGATGCCATATGACATTGTTGTGCCTACAAGTCAAACTCGAGACACACGTAGGATAGTCTAGCTTACGACCCAAATATATACATTATTATTGAAAGCAGTCATCTGTCGTGAGGTATATATAGCATGATCCAAGTTAAATACCACGTCCACATATCACCCGAGATACGGCAATCAATGGACAAAATACGCTTTGAGATTCGTAATGGACCTTGTTTGGTCACATGGTAATTAAAATGTTACTCCAGCACAAATCTCGATCGAGTGCTAAATCATGCAAAACGAGTGCAGTGGCGAACAAAGACAGAGTCCATCCGAAACGCTAGCAGATCGACGATCAAGCAAAGATATATAGATGACGATCGAGTATGCATGCAAATGCATGCCTATCGTTAATTACATGCATGCGCATGGGAAGGGATGCATGGGAGCTCGACGGACGAATTGAAGGACGGAGCGGACGTACGTACATGGGTGGCGGAGTAGGTCCTAGTACGAAGAAACCGGTGGTGGGTACACGTACGTACACGACTCGATCGGCTGGTGAGGTCACCGGCAAATTAATCCGCGACGTGTCGCCGCGAGCGCACCGGGGAGCAGGTACCCCTACACACGTGTATGGAACGCCACACGCACGCCATCGCGTGATTTGAGGCGTGCGTGTGCGTGATTTGTTCCAGCTCCAACGGCCACCGACCGCACCATGAAACGTCACCACCACAAATCAGCATGCCTTCATTCATTCAGTGCTACTACTTTATTAAGAGTGTATACAGAGCCGCGCATCAGCCTTCTTTTTTTTTTTTTAGGAATCCTTTTATGACCCCTTTAACTTTAAGTGGCGATATATAAACCTGTTGTTTTCGATTCATCAAACAACAAGAAAGAAGCAGCCTGTGGTTTCGCTGTGGCAACAATGGCCGATTGACTGTACAATTCGTCGGGAGAGATCGAAATAGAACAGCGACGTACTGAAACAGACAAATATCCTGTTCCCCATGCCATTTCATATCAGAATCTTGAGGGTCAAATTCTAATACGTCATCATTGCTAGTCTGTTAGTAGCTACTACTTGTATATATATTACCGGTATAGTATATACACGCGTATGGACCATGTATGACCTACAGGCTGCTCAATAATTGAGTAGACAGAATTTAGAATTAGCTAGCCTGGCTAATTGCGAATTCCCTTCTTTCTCCGCCTTTTATTAAATGGTCTACTACGTTTGGTAATGGGGCAGTCGGAAATGCAAAAGCTATGGACTCTGGAAGAAACAGAGGAGGCTAGGGATGGACCCGAGGAAGAGAGGACAACAAGGACTCCACGAAAAATACGGCAACTTTGCAACGTCCCGACAAGATGCGTGACAAAGTTTTCTCACCGTTGGTGTGTTGGTCTACGCACTTGATGGAGTACCAACGATCCATGACTTGTGAACGACCCCTGTTTTCTGGCTAAAATTGTCAACTGCTTTGACAGTGTAGTGCCTAGGGCACTACTTTCTTATTTACTTTTCACAATTATTGGCAGCAGAAGGAATAACCTGCACAGGATATACTCACTACTGAACATGGATGCGTGGACAGAACGAACTTGTGCGTTCTCAACTGTCGACAGGGACACCTTCTGAACATTGTGCAGCGGTCAACCTTGTTAAACTGAGAAAGAATCTTCTCAATTTCTGTTGAGACCAAATATTTTCTCCAGTTAGAGTACCCCGAGAAAAGAACTTTTCAAATGCAAAATGAGTTGCAGGAGATCGAAATCATGCAGAATCAAGTACCAGGAATGACGAATGGGATCCTCGACTGCACAGCCGGGCAAAGTGTATGGTCTGGGGTCACTGAAGAAGCTGCCCAACCACTTCGCTTTGCTTCCAGTAATTTGGCCAAAGTTAGCTGCAGAAAGAAAGGAAGATATGGTTGGCGGGTTGCAGTCAAACATCGAAGAACATAACCCCTCCTCCACTATTATAAAGCTCCCGGCCGGCCCCTGAAAAACTAAAGGAAAATATTCCGCTTCTGCAAGATGGGGACTTTGGAGCTGTAGAATAATGTAGCGTAAAGGGGAGCACTGATCAGGAATGTGTCTGTGAAAGGTTTGTCAATGCGCACCTTGGTCCTTTGAGAAATTTGTCAGTTTTGGCCAGTACAGAAAGTACAGTCCTGTGTTTTACAGGCAACGAACTTTGTGAATCTTAATTTGGTTACTGATGTAGTACTAGTAATTTAGATGCTGAGCTCGACGGTGTTGGAGCATCTTGGTCGGGCAAAAAATGTTTGGGGGCATAGAGTTATCCACGGGCTATCCGGCAAATAGAAATGGTAGAAGTCCTCGGTCGGGCTCCATAAAGATCAAAGAGATGGAAGAAAGCATAAAAAGGACTTGAAGAGCGTTAGACAAAAAGAAGATGATCGCCACAATAATTCTGATCAAAGACATGATCGATGTCATAATGAGCACGACTAAGCGCAGACTGCGACCGGCCCATGCTGAACAAAAGCCTCCTTGCGCAGCTGCTTTCATCTGCACTCGCCCCAATGGTGGCCCGGCATGGATCGAATAATGGAAAACAAGAGCTCCCAGCCATCCACTCGCCGACTCGTACAGGCAGTAGTAGACAACACGACTGCGTCTTCAATTCGTCATGAGATCGATAGCTCCCGACAGCGACGATTCTGTAATAATCGATGGAATCTTGCTAGGCCGTAATGATCTGTTGCTCCTCCCCCTTCAAAAAAAAAAAAAAAAGGCTTCAGTGGATGTGAAGAAAGTGCAGCAGCTGAGTCGATGGAGCTTTGCTTTCGCCTTCCCCTTTTCGATCCTCCGTTCGATTCATTTCGGGTGAGATCTTTGATGGAGGACTAAAGCTGAATAATTGGAGCACTTTTGGTTATCATCACAGGACCAGTCAGTCCGTAAGGAAGTGTCAAGTCGGGATGATGTGTTCGTTTGCCATTCACGTCCATACATTAGGTGTGCGGTTGATACAATGCGGTAGTGCAGTCTCTTCGGGTTCCTGCTCGTTTGTTTTCTTTTCCCCCCTTTTCTGAGACACTGCAAATTATTGACACTATCATTTGCCATTCAGAGAGGATCTAGCTAAAATGTGGGTCGTCTGAAGTAGGGGGAGTGCAGAAGAAACATCTCTGAAGTCTGAACCTGTGTCGCGAACTGAATATTGGAAGTGTTTATTTGAATATTTGTTTCTTCAAAGACACATATAATTGGTTATCAAGTGAGTGCACTCGTCCCTGTACACCGGCCACCGCGTGTGCGTCGTGCCAGGGAAGGGAAGGTTGCCATTTGAAATAGCGACCAGCCCCGTGAACATTTCTTCTTTATTTTGTTTCCGGCCTCCTCCTCGGAGCCCGTCGACTGTGTCACGCCGACGGTCTGCAGGCAGCACTACTGCAATCGACCGCTGCTGTCAGCAATGTGGCACCGACGTCGAGCCATTCGTGATGCATCGACCTCCGTCCTGTGCATATGCATCCCAGCACATGCAGGCGTGATCAAGCCAAACATGAAACATCAAGGCGTGTGCGTGCGTGGTGAACTTGTACGACCAGCGAAACCTCGCCTGTACCGTACCATCTCGTTAGACTATCCGCAACAAGGGACTCTAAACGATCCTGGACCCTAAATTTACAGGCCCAAACATCCTGGACGAGCTGCAACATGTCCTCTAAATAGCCCGCTATCTCCCAGGAGCTCCTCGCGGTCCGCCATCTTGGAGCATCCGCCAAATCTTCTTGGCCGCCGCCCCTCCCCGACGCAATGCGACAGGTCGATGGCCTCCAGCTTGGGGCAGGCGGCGACAAGCGCCTCGAGCCCGCGCCAGCCGACCCCGCTGGCCCGCGTGAGCTAGAACCTGCGGATGCCGAGGTCCGCGCCGACGCCGACGATGGCGGCGGCGAGCACATCCGCTGCGACACACTGCGCTTCCTCTGTCGCATCAGGGACGTGGATCTCCTCGACCCGCTGGTGGCATCCGTCGTCACGAACCTCGACCACCCGCACGCCTTCGTTCGCCGCGACGCTGTCTACGCCTTGTACCGCCTGCGCAGGCCCGACGGCAGCATGCTCCTCCCCTGCGCACCCGCCGACATGGTCGAGCGCGCGCTCGGTGCGAAGCAGGCGGAGAGGTCGAGCCGCTCGAGCGCTGGGAACGCGCGGAGCAGGCGCGGGAGCGGCTCCCGGCTGAGCGCCCGCAGCGCGCGACGGTGCGCGGCCTCGGCGCGCTCGACGGCGGCGTGGACGAGGGAGCGGCCGTGCAAAGAGAGCAGCTGGCGCTGGGGAGCGCTGTGGAACACGACGAGCGGACGGCTGGCGCCGGTGGTGCCGCAGCGGTGCTCTGCAGCCGGTGGAGGAGGAAATAGAGTGCACTGTTGCAGCAAAATGAAATTTGGAGTGTGGAAATTTTTCGAGGAGGGGAAGAATATTCCTTTAGAGGGTGAAATTTAGAGGGGATTGTTGCGGTCAGTCTTAGCTCCAGTGCACACCCCAAGCCGTCTGCTGATTTTTTTTTTTTTTGGTGAAGTCTGCTGAATTCTAAGCAATTTGAAACTTTTAGCAGAATTTTTTGTGGTGATTTGGAGAGCATAGAAGTGCTTTGCTGCGGCGCATGCTGTCGTTGGAAGCAGCAATGGCAGTGCTCTGAGCGGAAGGCCAGGAAGGTAAAGCAAGAAACCGATACGCCAGATTCAGACCCCGAATCACACACTCGTTATCTGCGTATTTCTTTTCATGATAAGGCCATCGAAATTATTTTTTTTGAGAACTGACAAAGCTATCTCAAGCATGTTTTTCTGCTTGTAACTAAACTCTACTCTACCTTAATGAAAGGGCAGTGCTCCTGCCTCGTTTTCGAAAAAAAAAAAAAAGCTATCTCAAGCATATATATGAGTGTATGCACTTTTATTAGATGAGAGGAAGGATGCTTACTAGTACTAGATCACGGTCAGGCAAGGAGCAGCAACGAGCGATGGAGCCATGAGACGGCACGCTGGTTCATGAAGCCTGAAGAAGTACTTGGAGGGGCTACCGGATAGCACAATTTTTCCCTGCTCATGTGATGAACAGGGGGTGTGGAAGTTGAAGTAGATGCCGTCCCTCTCTATTTCTTCATCGCCAATCCAACCCTCGGTCCAACAACCTACTGTGCAGATGACCCCATTTCCCAAGCTAGCATAGAATTGGCCGGGCCTCAGCGGGGTGCCGTTTGTCATGCCAACAGTAATCGGAACCTCCGTGACGGACGGCGTCATCGCGTTCGTCTTTGTTGCCAACAAGCTCACACTGATATCATAAGCAGTGAGTTTGTTGGAATCTTTGGAGGATTTGGCCCTGCCGAGGAAGAGGCGGCCATAGGGGACTGCTTGTCCGACGAAAGGCAGGTTGTTGTGATCCAGGTAGAGCCACTCCTCCGCAGAGGCGTCAAACGCCACCGTGCCGGCGTCTCGCGGGGAGAAAGGGTCTTTCACAATGGAGAGCAGTATGTAGCGGCGTGCGACGACAGCGTAGGACTCGACCTCCGCTGGCGCTCGGTCCACCCGCGACCAGCCCTCTCTGAGGTCGTCGAACAAGGCCGTAAATGGCAGGGCGCGCCATGCGCAATCGATCAGGCGGCCGTCGACGCATGAGGCGCCGGAGAGGTCGAGGACCTCGAACAAGGGTGGGAACTCGGGCATCATCGACATGGAAGGCATGCGACAGAGGGCGTACACTTTCTCACCAATGGCGACGACAACTGGGGAATACTTGGACTCCGTGAGGCATGGGCCCACGGCGAACGTCCCAGTCTTGCAGTCGTACACGACGGTGGTCAGGCCCTGGCCGCCGCACGCGAAGCCCCCGGCCCCAACGATCCAGGAACGCCGCGCCGAGCTCACGGCGACGAAGCTCATGTCGTGCTGGGCGTTCAAGGACTGGATGCGGTAGGGGAAGGGGACGGGATGCTCCGCGCTCTTCTGGGTGTGCCTGACCTCGAACAGGGAGTAGGTCGGACACATGACTGCATGACGTACCACTAGGTACAGTGACGACGGCTTCTCCTCCTCGGCCTCATCATGCTTCTTCTCCTCATCTGCCATCCCCTGCTGCTTCACCTTCTTCCTCTTCTTCTCCTTCTTACTCTTTTTCCGCTTCTCAGTACACTTCCCCTTACGGGGTGATGTCGATGCATTGGCAGCCGCCGCCGCTTCCTCCTCCGGCGTCATCTGGCTCTTCATCTTCTGCTGCTGCTTCTTCTTCTTCTTCTTCCTCTTCCTAGGAGCGGAGGCAGAAGCACGGTCAGGCGCCGCTACTTGCTCCTCCGAGCACATGCTCTTCCTCAGCTTCTTCGTCCTCCCGTCCGGCATACGGATCTGAGCTGAGGAATCAACAACTTCAAGGGACGATGGGGTCAATTAGGGTTCTCCTAATACCCTGACAATGCGAATCATCGTGCGGCAAAGAAGGCGGAACTCTCCAAACGCATGCTGCCACCGCGGGCCAAAGGGTTTCGTTAGTTCTGCCAAGTAGGCTGCTGGACCAAGTTCCGTGGCCCAGTTTGAGGAGGAAATACCGTTGGGCTCAAATCATAATGAGCTGGGAAGTCGAGTTTGTTTATTGGGCCGTTTTGTCAGTTCCAACACGGCCCATACAGACTGCCGAGCACGCACGTCTCATGCTCTAGTACATTCCTTTTCGTTGCGTGTGGATGGATATGTTCGAGAATGGATGCAAAAATCGACGAAAAAGGACACGCAGATGCTTTGGAAGCCAAGACCTACTGTTGAGTATGGAAGCTGCCTGCGACAGCTTTGTGACGCGAGCGGGTTCCCCTGTATCTGCATGAGCCCTCACGTCAATAGAAAGGACGTCAATAGAAAGGAGAGAGAGAGCAGCCAGCATCAGGTGCCAAAAGCTGGCTGTACTATCGTAGGGTGATTGGTCATGGCTGCCTGCTGGGCCTGGGCGTGTGCATGCATGTATCAGGTAGTACACAAATGCGTGTATATGGAGTGCGACGCAGACTGTTTTACGACGCTTCTGAACAGGCTATTGGGGGGTGACTTTCTGGCCAAACAAGCCACTTGGATATGTCTTGCTGCTCCTGTACCACTGCTGTCAGCGTGTGCTTTGTCCCTCTTTTTTCTTTTTCTTTTTTTGTGAAGAATATTGTTCGTTACGGTGAAATAAAAGTTGATTACTTTGGTATAATGCAGTTGCTAGCTATGAACCTAGCTATGACCACCGCATGCATGTGGCTGCCACGCCACCACCACACTTGTGCTCTAATTAACATTCCCATTTCATTAGACTAGTCTAATACAAAGTCGTTGACCACATACGAATTTTTTTCCTTACCACGCATAAAAGATGATCTTTGCAGAGTCTACCCGATTTGCTCAACAGTACGGATCCACTGATTATTAATTCTAGCTAGCTACATGGCTGATGCATATGTGGATGCACATCTATGCTATGATCCGGCCAGTTGGTTTACTCCGTATATACTACTCGTGCGTGTGAGAGCCAGATAGCTAGGGACAATTCATGAATCCTAATTGTGATCTTCCATGCTTTTTGCATTCATTCTAATGGCAAAATACAGTAACAGTTGTATCGGTCTCTACGGCAGAGAGGCTTCATGATTTTGATCTTTCATCCTCCGTTTCATTCCGACTCTCATCGTACTGTATATAAAAAAGTGTAAGAAAACATCACAGGTCTGACAAAGTAACAACAATTTATGGCACCCATAAGTTTCCTTTATTTCCTGAAGCATGAGCTTACTACACCGTAGAGAGGTGAAAGACTAGCAAGACAAGGCGGGCAACATAGCAAGAGAATCTTTAGGGATTTGGAGGCATTGGAAACACCATTCTGCGCTAGCACGCACTAACCTATAACCAAGTCCAAAGAGTCCAAGCATCTCGACACAAAAAATAATAGACATGGTACTGCATGCATGGGGAAGCTACTCAAGGGCTTCAAACAGGAAGAAGTCGAGCTGATTGAATAGCAACAAGGTTACACCAACACCAATGCATTTGGTGTCAATACTTGAATAGTTTAACCATATATCTCACTCTCTTCAGGGTTCTGACATACTAGAGTACAATAGAAGAGTTCAAAGAAATCAGGCTTCAGTTTGATTATACTACTGCTAGCTTTCATGTTTTCAAGGGAAGTTGGACATAATCTCCAAGCTTCTCCGGCCATTACATACTCGACGAGTAATACACGCAATAACATGATATTGTTTCATATATAAGAATATCACTACAAGGGTAGGGGCTACACTACCACAAGTACACATGACAAAATCTTACTCCTCAAAGACAGTGCTCTGTTTACACCAAACTACAAAGACACTGGAAGCAAAAAGGCACAACATTTCTTATCTTCTTTTTACTAAGTTTCAAACAAAGCAAATCAGTTTCTTCTACACTCGTTGTCTCAACTGGCACCGGGCTTACTCCAAACATGAAGCGGGAAATTAGTCGCATCAATGCATGAATAAGAACGACATCCCCATAAATCTAGGCCAGTACCAGTTGTGCAACATTTATGTGCACATTTGCAAATGGAGGCCTTCTAGATGTACATCTAATCCAGCGTTAAGCAGCATGCATGCTTTCGTAGTACATTGCTTTCTTTCGTGCTGATTGCGTTGAGTTAATTTTTTGCTACTGAAACTCTTGTGTCCATACAAACACAACATTAGGAAAAAGTATGCTGTGGTATTCTGAATATAATTGTTCTTATTTCCCAAAGAGGATACTATAAATGGCAACAGTGCTTGGAGCCAGCAGCGTCACAAGAAAATAAATAAAAAGGACAACAAACAAGGCCACGAGAAGGATCTGTATGGGTTTTTTGAGAAAAAGAGAAGGATCTGTATGTAGTATATGCATGGAAATGAACGGAGATGCATACTCTCTTAAATGAGGTGAAGATGATGACAACTTTTTCCTCTCATCACAGGCTAATTATTGCCAAGGAAAGAGCGGGAGATCCATACACCAATATGGGCTAGCTAGCCATGGATATGTGTGCAACTGCAGTCATGCCCCCAATCATTACACCAATCTGCATCTCATGCAGCCTTTCCATGCCATGAGACCCGCAGGGAGTGAGATCCATCTACCCACACACTGATACAGACCCAAAAAGAAGCAGCAAAACAACAGAAGATGCATCAGAAAATTACCAATACAAAAGCAGTTAGGCTTACCCGGATCAGATTTGGATGAAGCAAGCAGACTGCAGCGGTGAGCTAGTTAGCTCAGCCGAAGGAGGCGACAAAGAAGAAGACGAGATCATGGGGATGGGAGCCCTTCTATTTGGGGGGAATGAAGCCTGGTCCGAGAGATCTACACCACCATATACCTCTCCTCTGGAAGGATGATGGGTAGGATGGAGGAAGAAGAAGAGAGAGAAAGAGTGCCCCGAGCCAGACAACATTCCCCTCAAAAAACGAAAAGGCTCCCTGATCTCTCTAGCCAACTTTTCCTGCTTGATCTTCCACAGCTTTCTAGCTTGATACTACTAGCAGCTCCTCTTGCTTTTTGGAGGATGGGGGAAGAAGGGGGAGAGAAGGGCCGGTCCATATATATGAAGGGACTGAGGCGAGCGAGCTGAAACGGCCACACATAAGCGCCCCCGAGAGGCACGGCAGCTGGTTCCAAGGGGGAGCTGTCCGGTCCATGTGTGGGGAGGATCGGAGGAGAAGATGAGCTCTTAATCACCCGAGTTATGGTGGACCTCTGCCCACAAGAATTGCTAGCTTCACCTACCCACCCCGGCCTACACTTCTCCTGCTTTTCTTTCAAAATCTGCAGTGTGTGTGACAGCATTATGCATGATGTGCCAAACATAGTGTCTAGCATTAATTTAATCCGGATTTTTGTTCTATGCTAATTAATATTCTTGTAATATATAGTATCATTTACAAAATTCTAAATATTGACTTTGTAGTAGGACCACACATTACGTACACATACGTACGACTGATATTACCATTCCTACATAGTATGTACGCTCTAGCAAAAGAGAACAAAGGCATATGAATGATCGAGTTTAACCAAAATTCATGAATAGCATTCTTATGTCACAAAATATGAACATTTTGTGTTACGATTGTAAGACAAAAAAAAATTGAGTGGTTCCATGCTTTCTAAGACAACACATAGTTTATACAAATCACATATTTTCTTAATCTTGGGCCAACATGAGCCATTTGATACAAAGTTTTCTAAGACAACATTGCTCCATCCCTGCAAACCTTGTGATGATGCAATTTTGAAAGAAAAAGAATATTAACGTAGCTGCAATAACCATTTATGATTTTGCTGCTTGTCGTTCGCATAGGTTTGGGCTTTAACACACGCATGTACATCGATCTGATGTGTTTCCGTGTTTTTGTTGTTTGATTCCCTGAATTTGCGATGCTCAAAGGAGCACAAATGCAAACAAATGAGATGATGCAAATCAAATTCTTAGCGACACCCAACTATTTACTCTTAATTTGTTACAGAAATTAGCCGTTCACCGTAACTGAAATTTAACTGCACCAAACACCGTTGATGTCGAATTGCTTAGCATTGCATGTCCGCAACCCTAGTCGACATCGTCCACACGCCGATCAAACAAATACTAGTCAAGATTCAAAAAAGGACATACCTACTCACTTTTTCTTCCACGGCTAGAAAAAGGGTTCCATCTAGTGTAGTGTATTTTTGACCCTACCTTACCCTATATGTCAGTGTCGGAGTGATGGAAAAAGCAGGGGAACATGCACCCACGACACCCGAAACGCCTTTCCCCTACCTCCTCCTTTTCATCCATCCCTTTCCTGTTCAGACACAAGTTTAGGGTGCGTTCGGTTCCCCCTCTAAAAACCCTCTAAACTTTATACCCCTCAAAAGTAAAAAGAATCTTACTATTTAGGAGTACTAAATAAATTTAATTACAAAACCTTTCTGCAGATGAGCGCTATTTTTCGAGACGAATCTAATAAACCTAATTAATCAATGTTTTGACACAGTGATGCTACAGTAACTATCGTCTAATCGTCGCTTAATTACCCTCATTACGTTCGTCTCGCGAAATAGATGGGGGGTCCTGAACTTAGTTTTGTAATTTGACTTTGTTTAGTACACATAAATGCTGCCGGCATCTTTGATATGACCCTTTTATACCCCTCTAAAGTGATCCGAACGCAACCTTAATGCAGAGTTTAAATGATGGAGGGCATGATTGAGAGAGAGACGAGGTCGCTGCACTGCCTGCCTGGTTGGCAACAAGACGAAGCAGTGAAAGACAGCACGAAGCAGATCTGCAGGAGGCGGCCGTGGCCGCAAGCGATATCGTGGTGCGGAAGAGGACACGTAAAGTGCAGTGCAGTCGTCCATGGATTTGAGCATCGCTTGCTTGCTTCTCGATCCGGCAAATGCATGCAGCGGCGCGATGGCATCCTGCTCGCTCACTCGTCAAGTCCTCTCCTCAGACGGATGGATGTGACCACGACGCAGCCGTCCATGCCCCCACGGCCACCGTCGTCGCCATTGACAAAGTCGTCGTAATTAAACTTTGCACGCATATGCATCCGTCCCGGAGTCCTGACGCAGCTCCAGCACCTTTGGAGTTTGGACTGTGCGTGCGAGATCAGAGCAAGAGCATAGAACAGTCCCAGTTGCCATGATCAGCATTCAACCCTAAAGCCAGCCACCGATTCATGGACACCGTATGTATGCAAGATCGATGGTTCACGGAAAACTTGTGCTGTGCCATTTTGATAACCCAGTTATATATCAATTGTCTTGTACCAGTAAAGCACATGTTCACGCAACTACGCAAGGTTACTACTCCATCCATTTCTTATTATAAGTCGTTTTAGACTTGATCACGGTGTAGCTGAAGGTGTATATAGCGACGCGCAGATGTCAAGGATGAGTGAAGGAGAAGGATAGAGAGAACTTGTATTGAGCATGGATAATGACTTGCAATGTGAGAAAAATTTTGAACTACAAAATGACACATAATGTGCAGCAGAGAGAGTATGAACTATGAACACAACAGTAATATAGTAATCTGGTAAGTTTTTTTTCCTATGCTTTAACTATGTGCACATGCTCGTCACGAAAAGAGGATATAGAATTTGGCAGAGGCCCATACCGGGAAAGGACTACTCGTCACGTTGTCGCAAAGATCAGCTTTTCCAAGGTCATGTTCACATGAGTACTCCGTTCTGAACTTGTGAAAATCATGGACCTGGAGGCACATCTATCACTGACTCGGTAGCTCATGTCTGACGCTGGGTCATGCCAAATCACACATCGATTTTGGCCACTAAACTTTGATTTGTTGAGGAACGTCAATTCGATGGAGACGGAGGTTGGAATGCTTGACAACGACTCCGTTTGACTATCCCTCTAAGCTTCTTTAGTTTTTTCTTCTTCTTTTTTTGGCTCCTCCATGCGTCTTTTTTTTTTTTACACGTCCTCCATGCATCCTTAGCTTTGAAGTTCGAACCAAAATGAGCGAGTGCTGCTGCTGTACTAGACATGACGGGCTTTCGCATCAATGGGCCGTCCCAGACAGTGGGATGCTTCTTGGATCGTTAACCAGCGAGTGGGCTAGGCCGTACGTTTCGGGCCTGCCCGCGCGGCGAAGACATGGGCACGAGGCGGGCCTGAGTCATGGGCCATGTTATCTTTACCATGAATCATATTTTGCCAATTTTTCACAAAAAAAAAAACGACGAAGATTTGGAATTCGTTTTCTTTCAGAAATTCTCGTGTCGGAATTGAAAACAACTTGTTCTCTCGCGTTATAAGACAACTACTTTTATTTTTTTATACTTCTAAAAAAACTAATTGTATTTTTATTGAATCAAAATCGGTATATAGACAAATTGAATCCAAAATAGCCTACTAGTCCTCACCACCAGGATTTCCACAAATAAGCACACAGAGCTAGAACACGTAGACAAACCCAAAAGAAGGCAGACATCACCAGACAGACAGACGAGACGGGAAGCATCATCCCCCAAAGCCGCGGAAGGAAAAGAAATCCAGACCTTTTTTTTTTTTTGAGATGGAACCTCAGGCCCCTCCTGCAAGCACAAGAGCCGTCGTGTAGGTGTAGGAACCCGAAATCGAGCGATTCCTATCAAATCCAAGGAGACCCCGTCGGCGGCTTTCCCCCCGTCCACGAAGAAGAACCCAATCCAAATCCCCTTCCTCACCCAACCCCCTTCCTTCCTTCCGCCGCCGCAGCGATTGGGTTCCTCCCTCGCCGACGGATGAGGTCGTCGGACCAGTCCTCCCGCTTCGTGCAGGAGCTCGTGCTCTACGCCGCCAGCGCCGCGCTCAGCTGCCTCGTCCTCTTCGCGGGCCTCCGCCACCTCGACCCCAACCGCGCCGCCTCCCAGAAGGCGCAGCAGCAGAAGAAGGAGATCGCCAAGCGCCTCGGCAGGCCCCTCGTCTCCACCACGCCATACGAGGTACCTCCTCCTCCGCCGAATCCCCGGCTAGGGTACTAGGGTCTCATCGACCGGTGCTCTCTTCTTTTCAGGATGTGATTGCGTGCGACGTCATCAACCCCGACCACATCGACGTCGAGTTCGACTCCATCGGCGGCCTCGACCACGTCAAGCAGGCGCTCTACGAGCTCGTCATCCTGCCCCTGCGCCGCCCCGAGCTCTTCACCTTCGGCAAGCTACTCAGCCCGCAGAAGGGCGTCCTCCTCTATGGCCCGCCCGGCACCGGGAAGACCATGCTCGCCAAGGCCATCGCCAAGGAGTCAGGAGCCGTCTTCATCAATGTCAGGATATCCAATCTCATGAGCAAGTGGTTCGGAGATGCCCAGAAGCTCGGTAAGGAAGAAAGACTTTTCCACCCCACCTTAACTGCTATAGTTTAGAGTGTTATGCATTGATGCTAGTTTTACTGATAATTTAATGTCTCATTAGAAACTTATAACCGATGCCGTATTCAAGTTTTTGCCTGCCATAAACATTGATTCATGTTGGTGATATTGCTTCTGCAGTATCGGCTGTGTTTAGTCTTGCACACAAGCTCCAGCCTGCCATCATCTTCATCGACGAGGTCGATAGTTTCCTGGGACAGAGGAGGACAACAGACCATGAAGCCATGACTAATATGAAGACGGAGTTCATGTCCCTCTGGGATGGTTTCACAACTGACCGTGAGTGCTCCTTGTCTTATTTTGCATGCTGCCGTAACAGTTGACATATAACAGTTGGTGATAGCGATATGAATGGCTTGGGTATATAGTGTAGATTTAGAACTTGACACTTGCCCTGTGAATATTTGTTTTAAGTGCATATTCCTGCTTCAGTAAATTCCCATTAAAACTGTTGAAAGCACTGTCTGAGGCTCTTTTCTTCTTAAATTATTGCGAACTATGCCCACTTGCTATATTACTACGGCCCTCCCGCTGGTATTCCTGCACATTTCTAGTGACATATTCATATGGTTGTTAACTTGTTATCTATAAATACAATTTGCTCTATTTGTAATTCTGCTGATTAATGCAACACACTTTTTGTTTCTAAAGTTTCAACTTTTATGACAAATGTCCTTATATTGTTTTGCTGAACCCTGTACGGTCCACAACTAATCCTTTAGCAGCTGATATGTCAATGATCCCACAACATACCTTTTTCATTCCTCATTTAAACTTTCCTGATTCTGCGTATCAGATTGGAAACATGTTTTTGTTTTTTCGCAGATCGTCATAATAACTTTAAAGATGTTTTACAATTGTATAAATATGTTTTATGTAACCGCAGTTACTTTCCAGGTTCTGTGTCTCAGATTGGAAACATGTTTTATGTAATTGCATTGCTTTTCCTGATTGTTTTGTATCAGGTTGGAATTAGTAGCCTTAACATTCAGCAGACAATATAGCTAGTTAGAATTATAAGTAAAAGATTCAAAAGTTTTTCGGAAGTGAAAGGTAGAAGTTAGAGTAGGTTATTACAATGGGATAACATTGCCCAAAAAAATGAGGATAACATGGTGTTTAATTAATATCGACTTGAGAGCTGGCTCTAGAAAAAATATCTGCCCACGAATAGTTGGTTCCTTACACACACTTCCATGTTTTGGCCTGGCCTGCTGGTTAGTTGCGATGTTCTTTGTTTTGAGTTTATTTTATTTTATTTTATTTTCATTTGTCTGATTGCAAGTGGTGATTGGCTGGTTTCTGTGGGGGAATTTAGCATCTTGTAACTACATCATAATTTATTTCATGTTGTGTAGACGCACTAATGGTCATTACGGCTTAAACATATAACATGTTCATAATCTGCTTTTCCATGAACAATTGTTTGGGAACTCTTGATGGCATTAGAATGATTGTTATTATTGAAATCAAAATATCTTTCCCTCAAAAGATAAAAGGAAATGATTGTTATTATACTCTATTAGAACTCTGTAATATTTTTTAGCCTTGTACATGAAGTTATAGTATGTTGAGGGTGGGCATGGGTGTATAGATTTACAGACAGATGCTTCTGGAAATGCTTGTTAGTTTGTATGGTTATGATCATATAAAAGGTACTGCACAACTTTAATTCCTTATATAGTTTTGACAAGTACTTAAATATGACATCTGTGTCTTTTTGCAGAAAATGCTCGTGTGATGGTCCTTGCTGCTACAAACAGGCCTTCTGAGCTGGATGAGGCCATCCTCAGGCGCTTTACTCAGATATTTGAAATTGGAGTTCCTGTTCAGAGTGAAAGGAGCAAGATACTTCAGGTTGTGTTGAAGGGAGAAAATGTCGAGCCTGACATTGATTATGATCACATTGCCCGTTTGTGTGAGGGCTTTACTGGATCAGACATCCTAGAACTGTGCAAGCAGGCGGCATTCTATCCTATCAGGGAGCTTTTGGATAGCGAGAAAAATGGGAGGAGACCAGAGGTGAGTATCCTTTCTATAATCACTCTGTTTTTTTAGTATCCTTTCTATTATCACTCTGTTGAGTTGTACGTTGTACATGGTTGCAGTAGTTTTTACCATCCTTCCATGAAAAGGTTTCTGGTCATTATCCTCATATACATATATTTGTAGCTGTGAATCTGTTGTCTGCACATGTTGAATTCATGGACTAAATTTAGATAGTATTGTAGAATTATGATGATCTATGCCTTGATATTTGTGAGACATACTGTTTATTTTGAATTCTCTTCG
The DNA here is from genome assembly GCA_012490785.1 of Eragrostis nindensis. Taxonomy (NCBI): domain Eukaryota; kingdom Viridiplantae; phylum Streptophyta; class Magnoliopsida; order Poales; family Poaceae; genus Eragrostis; species Eragrostis nindensis. The sequence continues at coordinate 56,882 of JAAXCT010001469.1, forward strand.
AGTATTTGTATACAGCTAAAATTGCACAAGTCTTTGTTTGTCTCACATTGGATTTGTCTTTTGACTCCCTATACTGCTGTTTCAGAAACCGAGACCCTTGAGACAATCAGACCTTGAGAGAGCCTTGTCAACCTCTAGAAAGAGCAAGAAGGCTGCAAGTTCTGGATTTCAATCACCCTTGTGGGCTCGGCCATCGGATTCCGAAGATGACCAGGTACAGAGCGCAATTTTTGAGATATCTAAGCTGATGTCTCGAATAGTTCAGAACAGTCAGTCCGAACCCCAGGAGCCTTCTTCACCTTAATTATTACCTTTTGCTAGATCTCGTGACAATCTGCAGTGGAGTAAACGCAAAGAATTACCGTGATATCCTTAGGTTTTCTTACACAGCTTGCATGGTTCAGGGTATGTATTAAGGTCTTTTGCGCGGCGTGGCTGCACCAGTTTTTGAAGTTAATTGCAGCTGGCAGGCTTGCACTGATGTCTAAGCTTATTCAAAGTTGGATGGTGCTGTGGCAATAGTTCAGAACAATTGTTCTCTTGTTAAGATATTGGTCTGGCTGCCTTGTAAAATTTGACTACTTTAGGTAGATGCTATACAGATGAAGAAAGGCCCCCTTCCATTCCAGATCTGCAACAAACTTAGCTCTTTTTTGTGCCTGTTTATTATTTACATTCTTTTCATCTCTCTTAAGAGGAATTCACTGTTGTGACGTGAAATCAATAATACGATTAAGCATTCTGTGTTGCTCACTCAAGAAACTGTTGACTATATAGTTCACTCAGCTTTAATTAACCACGCAATTTATCAACAATTAAATAAGACTGGTGTGTGTGAAACTTCTCGAGTTTGCGAGTGACCCATGGCGGTCGGTCAGTAGCAAGAGCAGGAGCTTGCTCTCTTCATGGCGCTCGTCTCCATGAGGGAAATCTCTTCAGAGAGCGATAGCTTGGTGCCCCTGAGCATGAGCACGTCCGAGCCGTACTCGCGGGCGTTGCCGTTGGCCTTCCTCGCCGTGTCGAGCGACTTCTTGGACACGTTGGCGTGGATCTCCTGGAGGAGCCTGAGGAAGGCGCGCTCGACGTTCTCCCCGCTGAGCGCGGACGCCTCGGAGAAGAAGAGCCCCTGCTCCTCGGCGAAGGCGGCGGCCTCGTCGGAGGTGACCGCTCGCCGGCCATCGACGCCGAGGTCAGCCTTGTTGCCGATGAGCATGACGACGATGGACTTGTCGGCGTGGGCGCGGAGCTCGTCGACCCACCGCGCGGCGTGCTCGAAGGTGTGCCGCTTGGTGATGTCGTACACCAGCATCGCGCCCAGCGCGCCCCGGTAGTAGGCGCTCGTCACCGCCCGGTACCTGCACCATCGAGTATTTAGCAGCAGCAGCAGCAAGTGCTGGCAAAAGGTGCAAGAGAATGAGATCAGATGACCATGGCGTGGATGATATATATACCCTACCTCTCCTGGCCGGCGGTGTCCCAGATCTGTGCTTTGATGCGCTTCCTGTCCATGTGGACGGTGCGCGTCTGGAACTCGATGCCGATGGTGGACTTGGAGTCGAAGCAGAACTCGTCGCGGGTGAAGCGGCTCAGCAGCTGCGTCTTCCCCACCGCCGAGTCGCCAATCACCACGATCTTGAACACGTAGTCCTCCTCCATCCGCCTCTCTCTCCTTCCTTCCTTCCTAGTTCCTCCTGTCCCCTGGTGAGCTTACTGATGCAAATGCAATGTTCTGTCCATCCATGTCTGATGACATCTGCATGTGTATATAAGTACCGGCCTGCTGCTGCTGCTGACACTGGAAGGTGGTTGAGAGGCGATGCTGCTCTTGCTCCTCCAATTCAATATTCGAAGGTGCTGATGTCATGTCTTTCATAATGGAGATTAGCGGGTTATCGGTTGATGATAATGGAACAATTGATTGTTAATTACTACTAACTAGCTAGTACTCCTATGTGTGTGCTATGGTGAGGGTAGCACGCTCCTGGCCGGCAGCTCTCTTGTCTGGTACATTCGGCACTTTTCTCTTTCGGCATTCATTCGTTGCAGCGTACCAAGATCGTAGGATATATATATGCAGGCTGTGAGTGTTTCTTACTCCATTCACCTGCTGGCATTAGTAATTTACAGATATTCGCATTCCTAGTAGAGGTTTATTTTGGAAACTCACGTTCTCCATGCCTCCACCCATTTCAGTTTTTCTAGCAGTATAGGAATATAAAAGATGGTTGCAGATAATACGAACACAAGGATCGGACGAAAATCAGGGATTTGCAGGTAATCATGTGTCACGCAATGCTTAACCTAACCACTCACTATTCGTATGACGCTAATCCATCGGTTAGGTTTGCAGTGGACCTGAAGAATACACTTGATTGGTGGAGAGATGGATTAAGTCCTCATTATCATAAATCGATCTGTACAATCCTCAACTGCTACTCTCAAAACATTATACTACAAGTCGGATTACATCTGGCCTTCGTCCTCTTTTCTATTTTCAATTGCTGGAGTGTTAACGACTCAAGTACTCAGCAAGATGAGGTTGTCATTATTCATAATGTGGCTAGTGCATGGTACATATAATTCAATATTTCTTTGTGGTCGTAAGCAGTTGTTCTGACCTCATTTAGCAACCTCCTGGACATGTCAAACCAGCTTGCAATTGCAGCTAGCTACTAGCTTTCTTTTAAGAGGGAATAGGAAATTCTTCTGCTCACACAAAGGATCCAAAAACATGTTGCAGATAACTCTGACAGCTCAAAATAGTCATCAGGAAAATGCCGAGGCAGCTACTAGTTAGAGTTGCAGGAACCCCTGAACCCGTTATGGGCTCCGGTAGCTAATAAAAAAATCTGAAACGACACCAAGAGGATGACTACCGGAGCTCTCCAAAATGGTGTACAGTGTGGTCGGTGCTTCAAACGCCGATCAGGATAGAAAACCCATAATAATAATTTCATCAAATCATGCAATTTGTTGGAAGTTTTCAGGTACGAGCCAGCTCAAAATGACTGGCCTTTTGAGGAGCTTAGGTAGGAGTAGGAATTAGTTTTAGGCAACATTAAGGGTGTGTTCGTTTCCTACTCTAAATTTTAGACCTGTCACATCAAAAAGAGTCTTTACATTTAAAAATATTTTGATTAGTTTAATGATAAAACCCTTTTGACAGATGGGTGCTCTTTTCGAGACGAATCTTATGAGCCTAATTAATTAATATTTTGCTACAGTGATGCTACGGTAACCATCTTCTAATCGCCGCTTAGTTACCTTCGTTAGATTCGTCTCGCGAATTAGACGGAGGGTTCTGAAATTAGTTTTGTAATTTGACTTTGTTTAGTACATATAAATAGTAAGATTCTCTTTAATATGACTCTTCTAAAATTTAGACCCCTGAAAACAAACACAACCAGTGATTCAGTATGCAACCACGCGACATTTCAATTAGTGCAAAGCATTTCAAGGTTGCATGACATGATGCATTACATTACATGACAAAAGAGCATGAGCACGACGAACAAGGCACGCTTGCAGCATACTCCTGCATGCTCTTCAGTGAGAGATACGAACAACAGGCTGCAAGTGTCTCTGACTGAAGAGCGCGGGCGTTGTTGGTTGCATGCTCGCTCGACCAAACATCGCATCACTGAGGAGAGTAGCAGAGACAGTTGCAGGCTAGTAGTAGCCATGGGCGCGCGGGTGCAGCAGGTTGTCGCAGATGGCGGCGAACTCGGCCATGACCTCGGGCACCATCCCGGCCTTGCCCTTGGCCACCAGCATCCTCACCAGCGCCGCCACCCGCGCGTCCAGCTGCTCCTCCTCCTGGAGCCGTGAGAGACCGAGGGCGGCGCGCGCGTGGCGGGCCCCCCGGCGCAGCGTGCCGGCGCGGACGCACGCGTCGGCCAGCGCGGCCGCGTACCCCGTGGCGGCGTGGCTGTAGTAGTGAGCTGCGGCTGCTGCAGCGGCGGGGAGGGCCGCGGGAGCCGAGCGCGCCGGCGACGTGGGCCGCGCGGAAAGAGTCAGGCGCGCGGCGGGCGGCTTGGACGACGAGGATCCGATGGTGGGGCGCCTCTGGTTGAGTGGGAGCGGGAGCGGGCGGTGGTGGTGGCTGGGCGGCGGGAGGGAGGCGGGGAGCGCAAGTGCGCCGTGGTGGTGCAGGGAGACGGCGGCGTCCATCGTTGCGACGCCGAAGACGCCGGCAACAAGCGAGTGGCTGGCAAGACGCTCTGCTCTGAGTGGCGTGCGGGCGTGCTCCTATCTGAAACGGGATGGGGATGGAGGGTGGTTTTTTTACAAATTGGTCCTTTCTGTTAAAGTTTATCGCATTTGGACCCCTAGAGCAAAGATTTCCAGAAATGGACCCCAGGGGTGAGCGCCGCGCCGTTTGGCGCTCAGGTTGACTATGTGGGCGCCGCGTCTTTTGGCGCTCACAGTGGCCACGTCAGCACGCGGCCACGCTCGTTCGAGCTGAGGTGGCGGGGGGTGGGCGCCGCGTCCATTGGCGCCCACCCTTTCTTTTTTCCTCTCCCTTCCTCTTCCTTCCCTCATTCTCCACTCTCCACGCACGAACAGAGGCGCTCGCCTCCTTTCTCTCTCCCCCATCTCACTCCCACCCTCGAAATCCCTCGAATCCATATGGTTTGAGTCCAAATCTTTTGAAGAAATCGGTTCCCCAAGGTAATCTCCTCCACCTCTTCGAATTTCGTCCGATAGATTTGCGTGTAGGTCTCAAATTTGGAGTAACCCTAACCTTAGGGTTTGAGGGGAAATTTGGCCGATTCGATAGGTTTCTTTGTTAGATTGGTATATGATAGTGTAATGTTGTTGATATATTGATGTGGGAAAGGTTCGGTTCCAATTGGTTTGGTCGATTTGGACGATTTGGTAGTAAGGTTGTTTATGGCATAAGTAATTAGGATAATTTAGAGAGGATTATAAATGAGATTGGAGTGAGGTCCCGTAGTGACAAGTTGATATGTTGGGCATGAGAAGCATTCGTAGTTGTTTTAAATATTTTGTTTTGTGGGGTATCGGTATAATGGAAAATGCCTCATCCTTTTATGTTGAATTGGTTGTAGATGGCTAAATGTGTGAGAGTGCATCACGGTGGTTCAGTTGTGAGGACTGAGGATGATAGTGTCGAATTTGTTGGCATGAGAGAGGATGTGTTCCTTTTTGGTGAAACACCTTCTTTGAGTAGTTTGTCATCTCGAGTGAGAGGGCGTGTGGGATGGACAGAGGAGGGTGATAGGTTGAAATTTGAAGGGAGGATTGATGTGGGTTCGTCGAACGGACCACGCATGAAGATAATGGCTCCAATTGGTAGTGAGGAGGAATGGCAAGCGTATGTGGAAATTGTGATGAACTCAGAAGTTCGAGCTATAGATTTGGTGGTGTCTAAGGTGATGGTGAGTGGAGGCGTGGATGGGGGTGTCGACGGTCAAGGGATTGGTTCGTCCAATGAAGTAGTTGTTAACCTAACACAACCGTCACAAGGAAGTGTGCATGAAAGGTTAGCAGCGATTCCTCCTGGAAGCTTGGTGATTACGGAATCCGTAACGGTTGGAGACCAAATGCCTGAAGTAGTCCCGGATGGGGGTGATGAGCCTAGGCAAGAGTCCCCGGCGCACATTGAAGAGGTCCCTGAATCGGTACCTAATGAATTCAACTGTGCTGTTGCTACGGATGTTATGGATGTGCCTATCTTTGGAGATGACACAAATTATGAGGAGGAGAGGGCAGTGGACTCTGATGATGATCGTCCTATTGGTGAGTTGACAGCATGGGAGAAGGAGATGTTGAGAAAAGTGATTAGGGATCGTGATCCTTTAGTGCCCGATTGTCGAGACTTGAGCCAGGGGCATAGAGCTGTGGCGGATGGGGACGAAGGAGTTAACGATGTGCCCTCTGTTGAAAGTGTTGACATAATTCAGGAGGGTCTTATCTTTGAGGATATGGACTCATTAAAGATGTGGTTGAATGAGTACTCTGTGTTGCATTTCCGTCCTCATACGGTCAAGAATTCTTTTGAGAAACGACGGTTCATCGTAACATGTAAGCGTGGTTGCCCTTGGACAGTTCGCGCTAGGAGGACTCGTCATGGTAAGTGGAAGATTACAAGTGTGGTGCAGCCTCACAGTTGTGGTTCGGACAATCCGGAGGACAAGCATGAGCAACTGACCTCCAAATTTATTGCAAAAAGGCTTGTAAATATCATAAAGCATGCTCCAACAATGCCAGTGGCCTCCCTTATTGAGATGGTACGGTTGACATGGCGGTACCGCATTAAATATGGAAGGCTTGGCGAGCAAAGCACGAGCATTAAAGACATGCTACGGTGATTGGGCTGAAGCATATGAGCGCCTTCCTGCAATGTTGCATGCCATGAAAGCGAAGAACCCTGGCATGCATATAGAGTATGTCCCTAAGCCACAGGAACGGAGTTCAGATGGCAGAGAGATTTTCTACCGTGCATTTTGGGCGTTTGGGCAGTCCATTGAGGCTTTTAAGCATTGTCGGCCTGTGATATCTATTGACGGCACCTTCCTAACAGGAAAGTATAAGGGCACGATGTTGATTGCCATCGGTATGGATGCTACTCGGCAGCTTGTTCCTTTGGCTTTCGCCATTGTTGAGCAAGAGACAACCTCTAGCTGGGGATGGTTTCTGAAAATTGTGAGGAAGGTGATTGTTGGACCCGGCCGTGAAATATGTGTAATATCTGCATCAATGCATCACTGCATGAAAGCAACAGGCAGAGCATCCGAGGACCTCCGCTTCTTTCTCAATCTTTCACTCCCCTCCTCCCGTCTATTTAAACGCACCATTTCACTCTTTCGAACCCAACCCAACCTCGTCTCCCCTCCTGTCCTCGTATGTGTTCATGGCCAATAGAGGTGGAAACAGAGGGGGGGCAGGCAGTTCCAATGATCCACAATGGTCTTACGATGGGGCACTAGGTCCACACACCTACGATGCACCACTTGAGGCATTTCCTGTTGACGAGAAGGAAGACTTCGACCTCGTCCAACATCCTCTTAGATCGTATCAGAATACAAGGTTCCAGTGGCCAAAGTGCAAGCATGGTTTAAATTGCGTCGTCCAAATGTTCCACGGAGAAGTTAATGGTGGACGTCGGTTCTTCAGATGTCCAAATGGAGAAGTACTACTTCACTCGTTTCGACAGTTTCCTTACCTGCTACCTACAAATTAAGTCATTTATATGCCTCTTTTTCATGTCTACTTTTGCAGGCTCATGGGGACAAGGAGAATTGTGGCTACACACAATGGGTTGATCCTAAGCCTATTGGCCCAACCGTGCAGTACATTAACTACCTATACCACGAAAACAAGATGCTGAAGCAGGAAGTAGAGTCCTTACAACCGACTCCAAGCCAAGAGCTGGTGATTGGCGTTAACCAACAATGGTGCTTCAATGACCAGTGCGACTGCCCACACCACAACAATGGACCAGGACAACCACCGCCACGGCAACCACCACAGCCTCCACCGCCGGGACAGTACTACGGTGGAGGACAGTACTACGGTGGAGGACAGTACTACGGTGGTCCCTGGCAGTAGATATCGCAATACGGCCTGGCTAATGTTGCAATTTTATTCTATTGTGTTGTCTTTAAATTTTCCTAAGGCGTGTCAGGGTTAGCTGGGCACCGTCACGTTACTCTTAACGTGCACGAAACATGCCATTGCATTTTCAACATTTCCTATGTTATTTGTACCAGTCATTGAAGCCAGGTTCCATTTATTTCTTTATAAATCATCCTCTTTACATTGAAATCTTGAACGCATAGAAATAATGACAACAATATATACGTCTACATAATAATCAACAACCCACATTCAAATTCCACAACATTAACACATACGAACATCAGAATATAAACACGACTCCACATTCATCCATAAATCTCGAAGTCCATACACATAGGTCCACATGAACCAAACATAGTTGCGAAACTACAATCCGAAACACATACAGGACACATAGCTCCATACACATACATATGAGTCCATACACATACACGACATTCAACATTAGTCCAGGCGAACAAACTAAGCATAGTTTCTACACAACTTGTTATAACTACTTATGCTCATCATTTCTATTCTTCGTCTTCTTTCCCATTACATTTTTCGCAATGTCTACCATTTTGTCGATAGCTTCAGCATCCAACATCAATTGCATGGCCCTCCTGTCCTCTTCCGCTTTCCTCCTTGCCTCCTGCCTTAGCTCCTCATCCTCTTGCATCTTTCTCTTCTTCTTCCTTTCAGCCATCATGTAACAGTAATGCTCCCAAGTACTCGGGTCCCTCACTCTTGCCTCATACTCTTCCCGAGCCCTTTTCAGCCGCTTTTCCTCCTCCTTCCTCCGCTGCTCCTCAACGTAAACAGGATCACATAACTGTTTCATCCTTGTCATAGCCCAATCCATGCATTCTTTTGCTGACTCAAACGACAATCCATACGGCTTTACGGGGTGCAACAAAGCCCAACAACTCTTTGGAGGATACTTATCACGATTGCGCCTCCAATGCTCAATCACCACATCTGCTTCCTCACCCTCACCAAATGGTAGAGCCTGCACTTTCAACTCCGCACATATAGTCTTGTATATGAAAGATGGAGGCGTAGTGAGATACTGGTGCCTTATTCTGCTCCTCCGCTTCGCCAGAGCTTTCCTATAATATTCTGGACCCCTCTTCCTTGCCTCCCTAAGAAATTCTTCCTTTCCTTCAAATGTCTCCCAATCACACCTTCTTGTGTCCTGCAGAAACATGCAACACATGAATTAATAAAATCATTGTTTCTCAGAACTTCATTATTACATCATTATCATCACTAACCCATTCATCGTCTTCACCCACTGTGTTCCCGCAATAGTATCCATAGCCAAGCTGCGACGGTACAACTCCTTCCCTAGCAGGCACCCCGCAACGACACAACACACGTGCGCTCTTCAAACAAGGCAATTTCTCTCCATAAAGCACATCATCCGGCAAAGAATCCGGATGGGGGTAGTGTGCCTTCGGACCATGAGGATACTCCCAAAAGTCGCAATCTCTCTTGTTGCCCTGCATTATTTGACCAAACAATACAAAATCAATGACCATTTCCAATCAACTCTCCGCCAATCACACAAATAATAGACAAATATACTTCACCAACCGTTAGTTCTATAGGACATCTCCAGAAAGGACAATATTTCAAACCCGGGGGCGGCCTCTCAATCTCAACCCGATAACCACATTTGCACCTCGGAGGGTTAAGCTTACGCTCCGCTGCTTTTGCCAACTTCTCTTCCCTACTCATTATGGGTGGATTTGGTGGAGGAGGCACCCACCGTTTGAACTTCTCGAAATGTGCCGGCTCTACAGACCATGGTAACAAAAGGATCCTCTCGTCATACTTCTCCGGACCATCGATCCATTGGAAGAAGTCGCATGTATTCAAACCCTACATTTCGACAAACTTATTATTAGATCAGTTATCAGCCTACCAAAAAATATTCATATCGTACAATACCACTTACACTATTTGGACAAAAGAAATATGCACGCGCGGCCGTTAACGGATGCCTTGATTGTGTAACCAAGGGGGTACAATTACAATGACACTTCGGAATTGGATATGGAGACGGCACCGGTGCATCCCACTCCCTTTCAGTCGGACATTCCCAACAATCTCGCACCATTCTACAATGAAGCAAAATACATTATCGTCAGCTTCTCCTCATTACCTCTTCAAATTACTCAATAACCATATATGAACTAAATATCTTGCACCACATGAACAACCCAAATACTTTTTCATGACCACCTTCTACCACCTCCATTTCTCTATTACTATCTACCAATTAATTAGCACTACTATCACTTGATTTTTCAATTATATGAACACCCCAAATACCATGTCATTGCAATCAACCAAACAAATTAAAACCGGACCTCCTACACATCTATATACGGGTTTCTTTCACTACCAAGAGATATTCGAACGAATAAACCTAATGAATCGGCCTACATTCCATTCAAAACCTAGGGTTAGGGTTCCTCCACATTTCAAATAGATAAGCATTTCTATTGGACGAAATTGAAGGAGGCGGAGGAGATTACCTTCGGGAACCGATTCGTCGCATAAATTTGGGCTCAAACCGTAGGGATTTGTGGGATTCCGAGGAGGGGATGAGATGGGGGAGAGAGAGGGAGGCGCGCCTGCCTGTCTGTTCGTCGACTGGACAGTGGAGAATGAGGGAAGGAAGAGGAAGGGAGAGGGAAAAAAGAAAGGGCTGTGTGGCCCGCCCAGGGGTGGGCGCCAATGTATGCGGCGCCCACCCCCGCCACCTCAGCTCGAACGCGCGTGGCCGCGGTCTGACGTGGACACTGTGGCGCCAAAAGATGCGGCGCCCACATGGTCAACCTAAGCGCCAAAAGATGCGGCGCTCACCCTGGGGGTCCATTTCTGGGAATATTTGCTCCGAGGGTCTAAATGTGACAAACTTTAACAAAAAGGACCAATTTGTAAAAAAACCACGGGATGGAGGAGGTGCCCACGCGTGCGTCCCCGGCTGGTTGGACCCGGCAACGGTGTCGTGGACTGGACGGCCACGGCTCATCATCGTCAAGCGCTTGCTTGAGCGGTGTTGGCCTGCTGCGCGTGCGGGGCCGATTCTGTGGGCTGGCTGTCTACTGGCCTCGTGACCCTGCCCATGCTCTCCTACCCTGCTGCGCGTGCGCGCTCTTCACGGTCGGAGAGCGATAGCCCACCGGAAGACGCAACATGCTTGCTGATCCTGACGAACAGAAACGGAATTTTCATTCTGTGATGGTTATACTAGACCGTGCCCATGCCGTCTTTGCTGCCTGCCGACGTGCTACAGTAAAATTCTGCAGATCCAGTCAGAGTGCGCAGCCCAGATGTTCGCGGGATTACCAGTGCTAGCACCTTTTCAGTTCAGGGGCAAGCGCCAAGTAGCCAGCTGAAGCTTACCAATGATTATTCGCCTGCTGGGGCTCTGTATCTGAACAGACACGATCATAACAGTACACTTATAATGAAATGTTTATCAATTTGTTATGTTATACTGGCTGATCTCTTGCTCCTTTCCTGAGGACGGATGGATTTGATTATATACTATTGGATTGGACCATATCGATCAACTTGCTGCTGATGCTTCTGCTCAGGTGTATATTAATTAATCACCCCAACTGCACTGAGCCAACAGGTTTCGTGACCCTGCCCATGCTCTCCTACCCTACCACCCATGGTTTGCGACACAGACCTCCGGCCTACACCAATCGCCGTACGCATGTGCAGACAAAAGCCGGAAACAAGCATATATAGGTGGCGTTCGTTTCCACCCTCTAAAGTGCCCTCTAAAGTTTACCCCTCTAAAGTAAAAAGAATCTTACGATTTAGGGGTACTAAATAAAATTTAATTACAAAACCTTTTTGCAGATGGGCGTTATTTTTCGAGACGAATCTAACGAGCCTAATTAAGCAATGTTTTGACACAGTGATGCTACAGTAACCATCGTCTAATCGCCGCTTAATTACCCTCATTACGTTCGTCTCGCAAAATAGAGGGGGGGTTCTGGACTTAGTTTTGTGATTTGACTTTGTTTAGTACACATAAATCGTGCCGGAAGTATTGATGTGACCTCTACAGTGAATTTTAGAGCCCTATTATTTGAACCGAACGGGGCCATAGCCTCCCTCCTTGCCTTGGACAGCTCCATCTACCAAACCAAGAAACACCAGAGATCACCATATAACCACCAGTCATGGAGCAGTAGGCTACAAGCATACAGCTACTTCTTCACACAAGAGCAACACCACCATGCTGCTATAGCTGTGTACCTTGCCGTCGAGATCAATACTCCGCGCGGCCAACGATGCAAGGGACCACGTCCACCACGGCGGTGCCGGCGATGGACGAGGAGCGGTACGTGAAGGTGGCGTCGAGGTTCTACAGGGTGAAGCCACGAGGCGGCGGTGGCGACACCATGGCCCGTCCTCACTACCTCGAGTCCTGCTTCCTCTGCAAGAGGAGCATCGCCTGCGACCGCGACATCTTCATGTACAGGTACGTGCTTTTTAATTTTCACTCTAAATCAATTTGGTTGTCAGCTTGTGATCCTATCGCCGGCCGTGGTGTTGATTTGCGTCCGCATGACGACGATGCAGAGGGGACGCTGCGTTCTGCAGCGACGACTGCAGGCAGGAGCAGATGGACATGGACGAGGCGCTCCACGCGGTGGCGCGGCGCCACCGCCTCCTGCGCACGCCGTCCTCTTCGGCAGCCACGGGAGAGGCGGCGGCGTCCAGGCCACCCATGATGCGCCGCCGGCCGACCATCGCCAACCTCGCCGCGCGCAATCCTCCCGTGGTCGCCAGCTAGTGCTGCTGAACACGGCTTCTGGCGTCGTGCAGCCGTTCTCTTCGGCAGCAGCCGGCGCCGCGCTTGGTGTGCGCGCCGCAGAACAAGTAGGCCGGTGATCTCTTGCATGTCGAGATCGACTGGTTGCAGCCAGGAGCTGCAAAGAAGCTGCTAGCAAGCGACGAGCACCCACGGATTGCAGATGGATAGGCCAGAAATAGGCATGTAGTATTATTATTACTAAATATGAGGATGATCTTGTATGCAGATGGATGGATCGTTCTTATAGTTTGCATGACCTCTTTAGGAGATGAGAGAGAACTTAACTGATGAGCAGCTGAACACTAGTAGATCGATAGATAGGCCAGAAATAATCCAAGCTTTGTGACGATCTATGGGCCAACATGTACAAATTCAAAAGTGATTATCGGAAGAAGATTTCTGTGATGTGCAGTGACCAGTGAGTCTCTGATCTTTAGTTTCCGCATCGTTCTTGCCTTTTCCCGCCCGTGAGATGTGACCCCAGAAACGGATTGATGGATGAGAACAAATTGAAAGATTGAGCTGTCACGGCGAGGGTGTTCGGTTGGAGGATGCAGTTGCAGTTGCAGTTTTTTGTGAGAGGGAACACTGTAGCGGAGGATTCGCGCACTGTAGCAGACAAGTAGACTGTAGCAACAGCAGCAGCAGCAGCCGGAGGAATTTCCTCCAGCCGAACACCCTGGCGGCATGCACACTTGGCGTTCAGGTACTCCCCTGCAAGGTGGCCGTAAGCTTCACCCTAAATCAACGCATCAACTGTACCACTTGGCTAACTTTTTCCAGGGCTTATGCTAGAAGATTTCAGCCTGCCCCTATCAGTCTTCGCTTTTGATCCCCTCTATGTGTTTACTTTCAAATGACTCATTTTCGAGGCGTCAATTTGAGTTCTTATTTGCCCGCTCACCATCACTTCAAGAAGTGGTTACAACGCATCACTTTGCAGCAATCACAAACACAGGAAAAGCAGCTAACCAGCCATTTCTGTTCTTGCAACAACAACAACAACCAAAAAAAAAAGTATTGTTTTGCTGAAAATAGACCTTGACAGAAGTGTGTATGGTTTCCAGTTGCACTTTCTTTTTTTTTTTTCTATCCTTGACATCATTCTCCCTGTGATCGAGATCAGTACATCTGTCTATTTTATTTATTTATTTATTTATTTATTTTGGCAACGAGCGTACTGACTTTTCATTGATTTAGCTGTCAGCATGATACATCATCGTGCACACCAATTTGCAACACAATGAGCACACACCCACACTTTTTGACCAGTATATGATCCATGCTGAATCTTGTGAGCAAATAAGCAGCCATAGATGAGCAAGTGGCGGTAACGATCACTGACACCCAAAAACCACCACTGGCACTCTGTTTTTATTTCCCTTTTTCCTATATTTAAAAAGCAATCACATGCACACAATCCAGAAAACAATTAATGGACTTGAATAGATTCTGGTAACTGATAAGGGGAGCCAATGAATGATCAACACAATAACACAAACGACATAACCATAATTACATGATGCCTACAAGTCGATACTAGAATCCCACCTTCGGGGCTAGACTTTCTTTTTTGTTTTGTGATGTAAACAACTTAACACGCGAATAATGTGAATAATGCCCGTGGCACCGCAGATATTCCAAAACCTGGAGTGTGACTGCAAGAAAAGAGCAAATCATGGGGCCCTCCCTTCCTGACCTTGCTCACCGCCATGAAAAGGACAAGGTGGCCTATCAAGCTTGGAACAAATGCTTCCAAACGAGAGGAGTGAGAGTGCACATCACGAGATAAATAGAAAGACGCATGGAAAGGCAAGGATTCCTCTACTTGATAGCAGTGTGCTCTTTATTCTAACCTTCCCCAGTGAAGGGTGTTCATCTACGGTTGGCTGTGCTCCATTATCACCTCATGGAAGAGACGTATGAGAGCCCTCAATTCGGCACCAGTCCATTCTGAGTTTCTACACGCGCTTTGTAGAGGAGCTACAGGTTCTACATAGTCTGAGTGTCCCTTATCTACAGACAAAAGTTCAACAAGGACCCTATTTGCAATTTCTCAACTTTTTGATTCATGACTTTAATTCACCAGAGTACTATGCAAAAGGTGTGGTTAGCTGGTGATATGATGAATATGAATCGAACAACAAATATTTATAACAGAGGAAGAAAAGTAAGAAATCAACACAGGACTGCTCTACCCAGTAGCAACCGAATTCCATCCTGACCCTGTTCTAGCCCTGCCAACCCCAGAGTAAAAGATGGCTATGAGCACAGAGCACCAATCAGGTCACCAGGGCGGTTGAAAAAGTGCACCTAATAAAATTATTGACTTAACCAAGATGAATAAGTTTTCTTTTTTCAGATGCAAAAGGTTTCACTAGCGCACATATGAGAGCCCTAAATTCGATGCCAGTCACATTCTGTGGTTACAATAGTGTGTATGCGGAGGAGTTACAGGTTTTACAGTCTCTCATTATTTACAGTCTCTCATTATCCCTTCTATAAGAGCAAAAATTTAGGGAGGATCCTACTTAAAACTTTTCATTCAACATCCAAAAGGACTTGAAAATATACCGAAGGTATAGAAGACATCTGTCCTATTTTTAGATACATGCATCTCTCTTTGCAGAGTACTTAATGAAAGGAGTGCGAGATTTTCCTAACTATTTGGTCTTATGGCATATTCAGATCGATTAAAAACATATCAACAACATAAAACGAAAAGCAACAAAAGAACACAAGATCGCTCTACCCTGTAGCAATCTAATCCTATTCTGACCCTGTTTTAGTCCTGTCCAACATGGTCAGTCAGAGTGGTTGCTTTCAGGCAAGTCCAGCTGTCCCAATTTGTTCAAAAAGTACATCTAATCAAATTATGGATTATCCAAGTTGCATGAGGGGAAACAAAAAAGAGGGTTGTAGTAATCAGAGTAACATAACATGGCCCCTTTTTCTTGAATGTTGATACATGCCAACAGAACAAAGTGAACAAATAATATAGATCATCATGACACGATAGCACTAGATATTTTGATCCCCATTTCTAGCAAACGAAACAGTTTAATGGACTAGCCGACTAGGTTTATTTTCCAATTAAATTCATCAGGAATTGCTGTTTTCCATATCGACTCAGGAGGTTTCATTGGAGGACAGCAAGCAGGAGTGCAGACTGGAAAGCAAACCCATATCTAAGCACGCATATGGAATAGAGCTCAGTATAAAATATGTCACAGCGTAGATAAGCTTTAAAACAAAACTTCAAGGTCAGGCAACTACAGAGGAAACTACTTAGAAAGAATGAATTATTCTGCTGGGGAGTGGGGATAGAGAAGAGGACATCTTATGTCTCCAAAATATCTCTCATCCTACAAATGATTTATAATAGTTTCACATTAAAGAGCATAGGAATAGATTGCTATAGGAAGATGCTTCTCCAAGTTATTCACAAGATGTAATCATACGAGCTCAATAAATTCATAACAGGAAGAAACTGAACACATATCAGAAGTAGAGTTCATAGGAAATTCTGATATAACCGAAGACTAATGTGCATATTGTTATTCAGGGAACAAAAAGGTATTGACGCCGCAGATAAAACGATACTGACTTGCATTTCTGTAAAATCGACAAGCAACCTCAATGAAACAGAAACCTACCAAACATCAGACTAACTGACCCGATTTTCCTACAATGATCTTCCTCCTTGATGAACTCTTTTAGGAGCTAACCTTTAAATTTATGCCAAACATCTCCTTAGCACTGCAGAGATGGTTCTGTAAACACACAAAGAGAAGAAAAATAATATCACACAAGTGTCTATGTAAACTCTTGTTAGTTCACCCAATCTGTTCTACTCCTGCAAGAACAACATTATGATGATATGAATATGATTGAACGGAACCTAACATAGTGAACATAAAATGCCCTTAGTATTTTCTAGGACTAGGAAACTCATTGGGCTAACACCAAAGGTCCCAATGCACCGGCCATTTTGGTTCTTTGGTGACCATACATGTCGTTAAAAGCTTGAGGCCTTGAGATCTTATGCTCCTGGTTCCAAAATAAACCATTCCCATGCTTGACCTAACAATACTGTTCTGTGAAATTTAGTATTCCATGCATTGGACACAGTCAAACAAATTCTACCTTTTTTGTGCAAGACAAAGTAGATGTATACCATTATACTTACTCTAAGAGAGACTAGTTAACAGCTACACAAAACAAAAGTGGCTACATTTAGTACAAGAAAACAATGTACTCTTATGCTCTTAAAAAGTAGAAGGTGAAAACAGCATACCAATCTATGGTTTGGAGTGAGCATCGGGTTCAGAGGCGCCAGTTGAGGTGTTGGTCGTCCTGTTGCTGCGGAGTTCGTCTATGATCCCACCAAGCTCACGTCGTGCAGATTCCCTCCCGAACATGAATCCGTACCTGCATCAGAAGAGTGGTAAGGATCTAAGCCACTCTGAGGAAAGATTTGCAGGGGGCACTAGAGAATATCAGGTTATTTTACCAGAAGGATACGGCCGAGAAGACTCCTGCAGCCGTCACCGTCTGCAGCAGAGTCAGCTTCTTCGCTTGCATCTCTGCTGAATTTTGAAAGTAATTCGATCAGCAGCAAGCTACCGTTCAGAAACACCCACGAACAGCCGGGCAGAGCTCTCCGCTTTCCCCGCAGCACGCTCAAGCGAGTCTCTGGCGAGATTAGTGGCGGAAGATGGGGCGACGGAAGCAGCGATGCCCAGGAGAGTGAGGGAGTCGGCCGGTCACCTTCGCCGGCGCCGCAGATCAGGGTCAGGCGGCGGCCGACGACGACGAGGGGTTTGCCTGTCTTGTCGGAGGGGTTGGAGTCCCAAAGCCACGGCCCATGGGCTGGTTGGACCCTTCGGTCTCTCTGGGCCTTTAGCACGTCGAATGAAAAAATCCAGGCCAGAGTGGAGAGGACTGTAGACTGTAGTAGAAGCATGGCACGCCGTCGAGGTGAAACTCAAATGCTCGTTCGTATTTGCGAGAGCAAGTTTGTTACGCTTAATTTTAATGTTTACGTTCAAGAAAATTGAAATTTGAAACCTGATTTCTTTTTTTGTATATATCTCTTTTGTAAAATGCGTTTATGTCCTCTGTATACAAACATGGAAAAAGCTCAGCGGAGCGGACCAAACTTTGGGACGCCGTTCTGTCCTCGATCGTTGTCACCTCTTGGCCGACGCCGGTGGCCTGCCATCGCCTCCTTTCTTGTCGGCCGGAGGCGGCGGTGGCTCCATCTGCAGCACCCGCTCAAGCTCGTCGACGACGTCCCTCATCGCCGGCCGCTCCTTGGGGTTCTTGACGAGGCAGCGGTCGGCGAGCCTGGCGACCTCGCGCGCGGCGGCCAGCGGGTACCGCCCGCCCAGCCGCGGGTCCATGATGGACCGGAAGCTCTGTCCGTCCGGCGGGTGGCGGTGCACCCAGGCCAGCAGCTTCTGCTCCTCCGCCGGGCGGTTCCGCTCCAGCGATCGCCGCCCCGTGAGGATCTCGTACAGCACCACGCCGAAGCTCCACACGTCGCTCTTCACCGTCAGGTGCCCCGTCTCGATGTAGTCCGGCGCCGCGTAACCGCGCGTCCCAACCACCTGACCAATTCGCCATCGACAGCGTCAGATACTCAGGTGCAATGAAATGCCACGAAACATTTCATGCTTGCATGCTGACTGAATCGCTCGTGTACTTACTGCGGTGGACACGTGTGTTTTGCCTTCAGTTGGCCCCTCCCTTGCCAAGCCAAAATCTGAAAGTTTTGGCTTGAAATCAGCGTCCAGAAGAACGTTGGACGCTTTAAAATCCCTATAGATCACCTGCCACACTAAAAGAGCCGTCGATCAGATTCTGATCACAAGATTTCAGCACACAAATGCAGCAAGAAATGTTGAATGTTAATCAAGTAGATGGTTCGGTTCAGAGTTTCAGAGGTACCCTCTGATCTGAAGAAAACAGTTCAGAGTTTCAGAGGTGCTGGTGCAAAACTGATAATTTTTTTCAGAGAGAACAATGTATTCGAGGAAACCTGGACTTCCGGCACCCCTTCATGGAGATAGTCGAGCCCACGAGCAGCTCCGATCATGATCTGCAGCCTCATTCTCCAGGAAAGAGGAGGATGCGCTCGGTTGAACAGGTGGTCGTCCAAGCTCTTGTTGGCCATGAACTCGTACACAAGCAGCCTTTGCTTGCTTGCTTCTGAATCCACTGCACAGTAGCCGATAAGCTTTACGAGATTAGGATGCTCAAGAACCCCCAGGAATTGCACTTCAGCCAGCCATTGCTTGTGCCCCTGAAATCAGGTTAAAAAACAAAGGTTCTTGATGAACAAAATGAGCTCAAAGCTTGAAAATTTTCGTGGAGTTTTTCTATGTACTTGCATATAACGTGATGCTGATCTATATGATTTAATAGGTTGACTTTGTGATGCTGGCTTGACTAACATTCACGTGGCTGGTTCCATGATTCTCACTGATGTGGACATCTGTGGATGTCCTTGCTTGGTTGGACCAATATTCTGATTGCTGCTGTTAAGATTGTCATGGAGCTCAAATTTTCTATTAGTGGCTTAACTGCAAAACAACAAGTTTCTGAGTTTTATTCGGCCAGATTTTTAGTCCTGCTATGGGCACCTAAAGTCTTAGATGAGGTACTTCCCCGCAGTTTGTACGTACAGTACAGTTTAATATCTGTATTGTTCATCCATCAGAAATATCAAATCCGCGGATATATACATGTTTGAGAAATTTGAGCAAATAAACTGAAAATAAATTCACCTTTACAAAATGAGTTGCAAATCTAGTGAATCTAAATTCGTTGGATGGAGCAAAATTGCTACTACTTTGCTTAGGTAAGATTAATTATGAGGGGGAAAAACTCTCAAAACTGTCTGATGAACAAACTGGATGCGGCATGGCAATTTGGCAAATCTCCCCCAAATGTGCCTGTGAACAAGCTGGCAGAGGAGACGGGCCGAAGCAACTAACCTGCAGGCTGCGCTGGTTGAGGCGCTTGACGGCGAGGACGACTCGGCCGCCGCCGGCGGAGCGGAAGAAGGCGCGGTACACGGAGCCGAATCCCCCCTCGCCGACCTTGAGCGCGCGGCTGAAGCCGTTGGTGGCGCTGCTGAGCTCCTCCAGGTCGAACACCCGCAGCCGCTGCGCGCCCCTCTCCTCCGACAGCTCCTGGATGCTCCTTGTCGGCGTGGACGCCGACGACGCCTTGCTCTTCTGCCCGCTGGAGTCGGACGTCGGCGGCGTCTTGGCCGGGGCGCCCACCGGCTTCTGGCTCCTGGACCTGTTCTTGCCGCTCTTGAAGGAGAAGCAACCCATCTGATCACAATTCACAGGATTGGTTAAACCAGCGAAGGAATTCAGATGGAGCATGCAAATTTTGTAAGAAAAGGGGAACGGGCGAATCGCCGTACCAGCAAAAGGTTGTTGAAAAATGGGATAAGGTTCGCTGGTTTTTCAAGAGCCCTTGCAGAGAAAGGTCAAAAGCTCCAGAAAAAGGACAGAATTTCGAAGGGACGAAGAACTAACAAATGGTAGGATTGTTCATGGAAGAGAAACATGAACAGGTTGCTGGAGCTTGAAGCCAAAAGGAAGCAGAGCAAGTGAAGGGAAGGGAGGAAGCGGCGGCCCGGGAGTCGGATTGAACGGGAAGTAACCAGCTTTTGACGAAATGAGCATGTACACAGTGCTATCACGTGTTCTTGCGCATCACCGCCACCGGAAAATAAGATGACCAAGACGGAGACGGCGGTGAATCATGTGATGCGAAGACGGAATCATGGCTGAAGCTGATATGAACTCATTGTCGCGCTGGGAGGAGACGCTGGACTGGAGGAGAGAGATGATGTCGATGAGATCGTACTACCTCCGTCCCAGAATATAAGCATTTTTAAGTTTGTTGAAAGTCAATTTGGTTCAACTTTGACTAGCAATAGCTATAAAAATAAATATTTTAAATATGAAGAGTTACATATTAGGATAGTTGATTTCACGATGAATCTAACAACATCAACTATATATAATAGAGTGTTATAAATATTTTGTTATTGATGGTCAAAATTAAGGAAGCTTGACTTTGACCAAACCCTGGAATGCTTATATTCTGGGACGGAGGGAGTATCACATACCTGGCTGGGGCCCTCGTGGCTGGTGTGGCTCGCTTCCGCGTTGGCGTGCAGAGGGGCGAAGGGCTGCCAAGATATGCACGCACACCACCACACGGCTGCCTGACGGCTTCTGCTCACCGACTGCTGACTGAGAGTGCCCTGACCGAGGAAGCTGACGGGTACGTGGACTCAAGTAGTACTCTTTTCCCACCGTAGGATCGACACTTCTTTCTATCTTCTATGCTTCTGAATTGAATCGTTTTGTACGAGGTTTAGATACTAAACAATCTTTTTGCATCCGATAGGAAAATATGTTACGGAGTACAGTATACTATATAAACGCTCCATGCTCCATCGGGAACGAACTCATACTTCTTCTTCTTCTTCTTCTTTGCGAGAAAAACACCTTCAATTTCTTCTTCTGTTTCGGTCCAAGTTTCGCTGCTGATGCGTTGTTTTGGGTAAAGTAACTCATATATCCATTTTGAACGCAGAGATGAAACTCTTACGTCACGTTGACATACACATAAGAATTCAGGTATTGATACTGCAGAATTTACAATGCAAAACGTGGGTCAGGAAATTAAAAAAAAAAGGTATTCACGCTCTCAATTTACCGGACTCCGTTGAAACCGGCCCAGATAAATGGCAGGGACCAACGCAAATGAGTACACCAACACCAGCATCGGTCAATGGCGTTGCGCAGCCATGTGTCGAGGCGAGGGCGCCATAGCCGTGGAAAGGAACCATGGGAAAGTTCATGGGGACGAGATAGGTCCCCTCGCTGCGACGACTCGCAAAGCGTGGGATAGCGATCGCATGAACAGAATTCAATTCTCGATGACCTCGGCGGCACGAGCTTCTGCGCAGCTCACGTATCCACGTTGAAATATTGAGCCGGCTCCATGCAGTCATCGGAGATGTACGTTCCTGAATTCTGAGATGGAAATCGAATTATATAATTCTGCAATTTTTCATGCTTCTCTTTCTGACACCGATCCAGGCAATAGGCAGGTACTTACCACAGATCACCGAGACTGTCTTCTTCCCACTGTTCCATCAACCTGTCTCCATGAACGAACTGGCAGTTCAAAGTTCCTTCAACCCTATCCAATCAGATCACCCGGGGTTGGAGAACCGGACAAGTCACGCTCAGATCAAGGATTGAAAAACCGGAAAAAACCGAAAAACCGATACCGGAAAAACCGGTCCGGTAAACCGGACAAACCGGGCGGTTTACCGGTTCCCTCCGAAACACAGTGTAAATTTTTCCGAAAAACCGGTCGGTTTTACTAACCGGACCGGACCGGTAACCCCGGTTACCGCCCGGTTTTCGCGGTTTTCGAACGGTTTTTAAAACCTTGGCTCAGATGCCCTTGTCCTGAACGGCAGGCAGGATTGCATGGTTTTCCAGACAGGTCTCCATCCACCTGTGTACTAACCTGCTGACTGCTAGTATTATTGTACTACTCCGTTGGCCAGCAAAATTCTGAGTTCAGACGTACCAGAAGCAGCAAAAGCGTCTTTTTCCAAGGTGCATGAGATGACATGAGACCTTGCAGCTCACAGATACTACTTGTTTAGTGAAAAGATTAGTGTTGGTGGCGCAATTAGGAGGAGAAAGTGGTCAAAGAAGAAGAGGAGCAGGGCCCCGGCTGCCTTGCTGCAGACGGCGAAGAATGTATTGCAACAGATGAACCGACAAGTTGACTTTAGTCTTGGCTCTACTGATAATTAAACCGTGTGGTGATTAGAAGGGAATCGAGTTAAGTGGGCCACTGATTAAATAAGGGAAATGCAGTGGAGATTACGTGGACGGCTCGTGGGTTCCAGCGAGGATAATGACTGACGGGGCTGTCGCCATTGGTGATTGGTGTTTCGTGCTCGGGCCTGAAGAAACTAGGGCCCCGTTCGGATCGTTTTATAGGGCTATAAAGTGCACTGTAGATGTCACATCAATAATGCCGGCACGATTTATGTGTACTAAACAAAGTCAAATTACAAAACTAAGTCTAGGACCCCCCCTCTATTTTGCGAGACGAACGTAATGAGGGTAATTAAGCGGCGATTAGACGATGGTTACTGTAGCATTACTGTGTCAAAACATTGATTAATTAGGCTCGTTAGATTCGTCTCGAAAAATAACGCCCGTCTGCAGAAAGGTTTTGCAATTAAATTTTATTTAGTACCCCTAAATAGTAAGATTCTTTTTTACTTTAGAGGGTAGAAGTTTAGAGGGTGAAATAGAGGGGGAAACGAACGCTACCTAGGAGAGCATGGTGACAACTCTCACGTCAAAGTTTGGCACTCCACTCGTTCGTATCCGTCGTCTGCTTTGTTTGCTTCTTCATTCTCGACGAGTTGTCTCAATGATCATCTATTTTTTAGCTAGGTTGCCGAACCCTAACATGGTTGGAGATTTAGTCGATCTGAATCCCTATTACATCTATTACAGTAGCAGGTAGTTGCTTCTAACCTACTAGAACTTCAACAAGTTTCTTTTTTTAATCTTAAAATACTATGCATACCGAAGAGTTGACAACTGCTTGTAACCAAAATTGGATGACAGGACAGAATTCTAGAATACATGTCTCAAAACTGATCCAAAAGCGCTCTGGAAACACTGGATGAGTGACTTTAGTCAACTGCTCAATACTTTTGACAGAAGAGTGACAGAAATGTGATCCTGAATTCAGATAGGACCAAGTGAGCGATGTAGATTCTTGAGATACTATTAAGCGCAACTACATCACCAATTCTTAACGATAGCAATTACATCACAATACAGTCTAGCTCGAGGTGGAATAATAGTGCTTGCAACGGCACTTCAAACGTATCTGTTCGAGTGATCCATATGATGGACTCACTCTTTACTCTCAGAAGATTGTAACTTGTATACAGATGTAAAGGCTTGGTGCCGGTTGTAGTAAAACAGAGAGGCCTCCAGAAGAATTAGAACATACAAACACTGGAGATGACCGATGGATCCCATGGGGCAGGATCATAGAATTACAACACTATGCAGCGTGACTGAAGCAGCGTTTTACAAACTGTAAGTACAGATGAAGTTGCCAAGGCGCCTCTTCAATAGTATTTTACACATGTACGAAGCTCACATTATTCTATAATACTCAACAGCCGCCTGTTGACAGGTGGTGCAAGGCCTGGAATGTTAGGAATATCCTTGTTGTGTGGGTTAACAATCTGGCAATGGAACAGTATGAACATCATTCATCAACAGCCACAATAACCAAATAAGGCCCTGAATGATCCAACAACTATTATCGAGTAAGCAAAACTTTGAAGAAGCTCAGTGCTCACCTTAACAATTATTACTGCTATGACTCCAGCAACAATGAGAAAAAGCATGGCCATGATGCAGCGATCGGTTGCAATCTATTTCATAAAAGTGAAATAAGAACAGAGTTGATAGCAAAACTAAAGAACTTTGAGATGCACTTACCTGTCTACCAATTTCTTTCACCAATTGAGATGCCTTTTTAATGGAGAAATGGATGGAATCCAGCTCATTAATTACTCTGCTCATTTGCTCGGTCTGATAAAAAAAAATGAAATGACCAAAATTAGTGTTATCACATACTTAGTGTTTTTCTGATAGGATGGAACTAGAAAAGTCCGCGCGGCGTTTCCGCGCGTGTGTTGCTCCTATAGTTTGCCAGCTTGTTGTAACTGTGTGGATTGGTAAATAAATAAGATCATTTCTGTTGATATAGAAAATATAAATGAAGATATGAAAATTATATCTTCCAATAGAGGCTTGGGAACATTAAAATCCTGCAGACTTCTATTCAAACCATGGAGGAGTAAAAATTTCATCAATAATGGGTGTAGCACATTCAGAAATTAAAGGTCCTCTCCAGGACCCTTCTCGTATAGAAGGACTAAAACAGCTGCTTCCGAAACACTTTTATTTGCTAACTTACTCCGGGTACTTACTGCAACAAGTCCTTCAATTCTCATCAGTCCTCAGGGATGGCGTAGACCTCAATATCTGAGCAATCAATCGAAGTAAGATAGTCAAAGAAGCCATCCTACCCAAAAAGAAAAAAGAAAAGGAACGTGCAAATTTAGCTGATTGCCACAAAGAGGTGAAAATAATATTAATTATTATTGTAATATGGTGGCAACAGAGAGTATGCTAATTTTGACGACTATACAAATTAAAATCCAGATGCATAGAATGCAGAATTTAGGCATGATAAAATCCAGGTTTTTCTATAAAATTGGCATTCCCATGTCACATGTAGGCATGACGGACCGCAAAAACTTGATATCATCCTCTGTTATCTTGAAGTTAGTGATCAATCTTATACAGTCCTCAAGGCCAGCAAAGATGGTGAACTCACCGCTGAACGGACTCTTGCGAAAATAAAGATCATAGCTGAAACCATTGTTCACGATAAGTCAAGACAGGTATGACACTATAAGACTCAACTTGAGGACCAATAAGCAGAACAAACTGGTGACACTATAATACAATGGAACATTCGAAAGATTGAACAAAAAAACCTGCAAGTTTATGAACTCACAGCCACGGGATTTTATGGAAGTATAAAGGCAAGGCTAAAAAGTTCGTAATGATAATTGGTATGTTGGCTTTCATCGTCACATATCTCAAATTTCACACGTACCAGAACAATCAGTACTAACTTTCCAGGTAAGAAGGGATGTTGTGTTGGTTTTATAGGATGTTTTAATGTGATTATTATGATCAACAGTAAATGTTAAAGTATATTTAGTCAAAGTTTGATAGTTGAGAATAATAATAAACCTCATGATTCAGAGCTATGCCCTGAATAGTCACTTGATAAAAAATCATCTATATGAGCACTGACAAACAATTGATCTTTATGAGTAGTGACAAATAATTCATTTATACAAACAGTGAACCATCAATGAAGCAGATATAAAATCATGCAGTTGCAAGGTAGTGGTCCTTCTAAGCAATAGACAGTCTATTGGTCGCAAAATCATATATGGAAATTGATGGAGGTAGTTTTCTTACCGGAAATCACAATTTGTTGCAATGGTTCTTCAGCCACCGCACATTTTGCATCTGCTGACGACCGCGGTCCTTCTTCCCTCAGCACACGATCTTCTTGTCCCTCACCAAACATCATGACTGTGGCAATGGATATGTGGTAGGACTGTAGGAGGTGGCAGAGGCAGCAGATTAAACACGGACTCTCAACAGAAGGAACACACAAATGAGGAATCGTGAGCAGCTAAACTCCAATCGAACAGAAACACGCATGAGGCTATTTCGCACCTCAAATCCAATCAGAACACAGAAATTTCAATACAAATCTAATGCATATCGCAACAGGCAGTGCCTTCTCCCCATTCAAGCATCAAATCAACTTGAAAACAGCAGAGAACATGACGAACCCAGCACAAATGGATAGAAAATAAATCGCGCAAGAAAATGACTGGTGGCAGCAGAGCAACGCACCAGTGCTTGATGCAGGCCTCTGCGCTCAACCCAGAGGTGGCGGGGTCTTCATGGCGGCGTACTTCGACACCGCATTGCTCTTGCTCCAATCCGTGCTGCTACGGCGTGCTCGAGCGAGTCGGCATATAATTATTTTGTAGTATCTAACAAGTTGTGCAATGTACTATCATCTTCAATATTCCCATTTCAACACTATTGGAAGCTGAGTTTTCTAATTGCTGGGCAGCATTTGCACTTGGATACCTTCAGCATCCTACAATGGTTTGTACAATCATTCTCTGTGATTGTTCTCTTCTCATTTACGAATGCAATAATTTAAGATGGGGAAAAAAATTCACACAATATATATATATGCATTTTCTTGTCAGCCTTGAGCATTTTTTTTAAAAAAAAATCCTATGCTTAAAGAGAGACAGGCAGCAAACTCCATGCATACCAACCTTTCATTTTGACCTTTAAGTTTCATTGAGTTTGTCAACAACTTCGGAGTAAATGTTCTGCATTTGAGGGCATATTCATGTGAACCTATCCTTGCACAAATTAGAAAGAAGAGGCTTTAGAAAATGAAAAAAAAAAAAGGCTCCTAAATTTTTTTCACCGAATCCAAAATTGAATAGCGGGTGTATTTGAAGAGACCACCAATTTTAATAACTTGTTATGGTAAAGATGAAAATTTTGTTTTTTTTCCTGTCATCCTAACTTTTAATGTACTGAACTCTGGCTTTGAGCTATAAGGAAGAAGGCAAACCAAGTGTACAACTAACTTGTGTAAGATAACTGTGAGCATCAAACTTAACAGCAGAGGATTCCAGGAAGTAAAATCTGATAATATTTGAAAGTTTGGTCCATCAAGCTACTCCGCCGACAGGATCATTAAGATTGCAATAATATCCATGAATGGAAAATTGTATTGGGACAAAGAGAAACCAAAATGGTACAATGCTACAGTGGAATCGACCATCACTAAAAAATATAATAATAAATATAGATGAGGCAAAAATGCATACCTATATCTTGGAATACTACTTTACATAAATGACGACTCAAAATGACAAAACATTGAGAAATTATTTTGAAACTTGTTTCATGAACAAACTGTGGATTTTATGATGAGCTGCACTTGAATGTAGACACTCTGTTAACAGATGGCAGGTCCAAGAACTTTTCAACTGAATGGAAGAAATGTAGATTCCGGAGTAAAGCAACACAATATCAGTTTTACGTGGTGGAGGGGCACTTTCATCAATTAACAATCAGTATTTCTATTGAGTGCTGTTGATGGGAATATGAAAATATTTTTATGCATATACTCACCAGACTGGTGCCTGAAATTTAGCAATTACAATTGCGTTGCGGCCCAAAGAAGCATATCCAATTAAAATCTTCACAGATGAATATGTATATCTTGTACCACACTTAGGACACAAATTCTGAAAGTGTTAGGAAACTGCATCACTCAGTTTTTTAAAAAATTTCTAAACCATTAAATTTGGTATGTAAGTCACAACTCTCAGATCTCTTAATCAAAATAGATAGCTGTGTTTGTAGAATATAATGTTGTACTACACAAAAGAATAAAATATTTGCACATAACATCCAAAATCAGAAGCTATACTGGATTTGTCAATTCATTAACTGTAAGTTAAGAATCTAGCACTATGTGGCAGCACATCAGAATAGCAACAAATAGTAAAAATAATATTATTTAGCCAAGAATAGAAAGCTTCTTTTGTACAGGAAATAGAATAGAGAAGCACACATGAGTTAGAAATGTTAACCAAAAGGTCTACATATTAGATCAGTTAATTTTCAGTAACAATACTTCCGTAAATCAGTCAGGCATTAGAAGGCATGAATTGTAGTAGCAAACAAAGGAAATCTAGCTGCATGCAGTGACAAAATAAAAGTATATTGTATCATTAACATAAAGCAACCAATTAGTGATGCTCTACAAATTGCTGCTTACTGGAAACTGAGCACTGAGGGGCATGAATGGCCAAAGTGTACGTACCCTGAGCGGCAGATGATCTGCAGAAGAAATAGAAGAGGGAGAGGCGGAGTAATAACCTGTAACCCAAGGTGGAAAATTGAATCATAGTTTGAAGATAAAACAGGGGGTCTGTATCCCACGAATCTGAGGACATCAGACCCCTAGGTTCTGAAAAAGTAATCCCTTCTGAAGTAAAAAAACATGGAAGTTTAAATCATACCAAATCGAAGATGGGAGGGGATGGAGATTTCTGCATCTTATTTGACAGGGAGAGTGGACCGCGGGTTGAAGATCGACGATGCAGCGCGTGCCCTCGAATCCAGTCTTCTTTGGTGCCCGGAGTGGTGAAAGGGAGATTGATTTGCGCCCTCGCCTTGCCGGGCGACCAGACCAGGGGAGGCGGTGCTGGATTCGGCGGGGTGGCTGCGGGAGGCCACGCTCAAGCCGGTGGCCTCAGCCTGGTCTACCGGGCCCTCACCCACACCGGCGGGAGGGAGGGAGAGGCGGAGGAGGAGGGGCGCGCTGGCGAGCGAAGGCTGCGCGGCAGAGAGAGGGTGGCGGCAGCGGCGGGGGAGGAGGAGGAGGAGGAGGAGGAGGAGGAGGAGGAGAAGTGAGGAGGAGGAGGAGGAGGAGGAAGGGGGGCCTGCGTCGGAGGAGAGGCTGGCGGCGGCGGCGCTCGCGCGGGAGGAGGAGGAGCAGTGGCTCGGGGGGCAGCAGGCGGCGGCGTGCAGTGCTCGAAGCTTCTCGCGGTGTGCTGTCGATTGTGGTGAGCCGTCGATTTTGGAATGGACGGCTGAAGCTGATGAACAGTAGCTCGACCAATCAGGAGGCAGAGAACGGCACGCGATTTAGAGATGTAGAGATAAGAAAACGATACGCTGTGTGTGACAATAAGAAAGAGTGACTTGCCTGTGCTTTGAGAGCAGCTGCAGTCTCTGTACCTACATTGATGGTCTCTTGAACAGTCTATAAAACATAGAACAAATCAGAATCAAGAAGCAGTTCATAGCACTACTATGAGGGCATGCGCGCTATGAGTTGTGGAGGGCCTGAAATCCCAGCACAATAATCATTCTTAGAAGCTAAAAACAATATAGGAATCTAAATATGCTGAGGACACGATTAGTAGCCTCTTAATTCCAAATTTCACACACAATTTCGCGAGAGAGACCTCTTAAGTCCCATCAGCTAGCAAGATTAAGAGAAGGCTACCTGTATCTATATGCATTACTGACTGCAGCAAAAAGGAGCACAAACATTGCTACAATTAATAAAAGGTGAAGACGGAAAACGTCGCAATATTTCAACATCCAAATGGTGCAATAAAAAAAATGAAATCTTGACAGGTCAGATGGGGACGCAAAATTCTCTCTGAATGCAAACTCCGCAACTTATTTACACAAGATCAACAAGTGTTCCTTGAAAGATGGTGCTAGAAGCTTGTATGCAGGTCATACATAAACATTGCCACAAGAGTAAACAAACCTGTTTAGATCGTGCAATAGCTTGATCAGTCTCATCCATTAGTTGATTTCCCTGATCCATTAACTGCTGGTTGGTCATATCTGTTTTTTTTTTAAAAAAAAACATTGCTTAGTAATTTGAAGAGCTATATAAATCCATGTTAGAGATGTCGAATGCTTGTTTCTTTCAAAGCTTCCAATAATTAAAATACATCCAATAGGGAATGGACATGTCTAGTACATCCTTGGCATTTGATAGTGAAAGAGATCGGTGCACTTATAGGGGAGTGATATTTGCCACTTACTTGATGCTAACAGGACATTTTCTTCACCAAAGCCATCTTCAATGCTTGGACCATCAAAAAGATCAACTCGCTTATTTTCACTTGCATATCTGCAACCCAAATGATATTTGATGTAAGTATCATGAAACATTCCGAAAACCAAACATGCATTCCTCAAAGCTTGTGCGAAAGACAATTATGATGTAGAAGTTTGTAACACAGGCTCAAACTTAATATCAGTGGACAAAGGATAGTTAGATAATGCTACGAGATAGTTCAGAGCTCACTGCTTCTTAAGAGCAACGAAAGAATTTAATTCTTTGATCTGCAAAACAAGACAAACTCAGGTTAGTAGACGAAGTTGAATCAGAACAGGAAGGTGCATAAATTCAGATATCTCAGAACATTTTTGAGCAACAGTACCATTGACTGCTTTCTGTCATGGAGCATTTTAGCTGTATCTGGATCAGTACGCCCTGCCTCGTCTTTGGTAACTCGCTCGAAGTCTTTGATAAGCCTAGAATGAGCAAAATGTTAGCTTTCATGAAGTTAGTCATACAACATCGAGATTAAGCAGCCAGCTGCCTATTATCCTGAAAATAATGCTTTAAGCGACCAGCTATCCATTTGTCCTGAAAACTAATGCTTGACTCCATCACTGAGATTATAAAAGAAGGCAGTCACCAGCAGCAGAAATGTGGGAATAAAGCTAATAGCAGAACTACTAGCAGAGATGAAGATGATTGCGAGAAAAACTATAGTAGCATGAGTTAAGCAACGTAACTCTCTAGTCATGCCAAGCACCAACTATTCTGTGTTTGAGGATGCTAGAAGCTACATAGTACAGAAAGGGGATAAAAGAAAATGCATAACCTTTTGCAATCTCGCATCTTATCAGTGAGCTCTTCAAGCTGCCTGCTCCGGCGGCTGGCATCCTTGATCTTGTCCAGCTTCTGGAACCCATTCCTGCAGGCAGTTCCACCAATGCATCAATCAGTCCACGCCATTTCGTTGCCGCATTATGCTACCACTTCCACAGAGATCACGAAGTAAAACACACGGACATCGGGGGAAAAAAGGTTCTCCCCCTCTACAAGTCAACAATTAGCTCTTCAAACTTGTGCTCCAAAATCGCAGAAAACAAGTTGAGATCTAACGACCATTCGAAGACAACATAAACAAATCACGAACAACCCAGGTCGCAGCAAGTCGAAAAGCTAGAGCTTACAGCAATGCGCGGAGGATATCGCCGATCTGGCCATCGATCTCCGCCAGCTCCTCGTTGACCGATGCCAAATCCATCTCGTCCTCCGGGGGCAACCACACCAGCAACCCAACCCCACAGAGGAAAGCGAAATCCCGAACAGATCAGGCCTCCGTCCTCGTGGGCCAAGCCGAGCCCCACGAGAACCGGATCGATGGGGCCGGCGGCGGCGCAAGCGGCCCCAATGCGGGTGCAGCGGGAGCTCGATCAGATTTGCCGGCCGCGGGTCGAGAGGGGTGAGAGTGGGGGGAGGTGGTGGTCTCCGACACGCCCGGTCGGGGACACGTCTTGGCCTTTTTTGTTTCGTTTTGCCTTTCGCTTTACGGAGGATCTTGCGAGCTTCCTCGTTGGATTCACATCGTCCGGACCACTAGCTTTTGCTCTATCCGTGATTCATGTCCGTACGATCCTCATCTTGTGCTTTGTACCAGATGGTCAGCATCAAGTACCTCGGCGCAAACATGTTTTCACTGATCTTTTGAAATCTATTATGCAAACTTCAAACATATCAGCGCCATTTGAAAGTTTTTAGTATGTCAATAGTACCGAAGGGGCTGTGGAAATTCTGTTGTTGTATGCTTGTGTGATCAACCTAGTGGCGGAGCCAGAGGGTAGTCCATATAGGCCTAGGACTACCCTGGCTTCCGGCAAAGCAAAGTACTTTAGCTACTGTTTAACACTATTTAGTTACTGTGTTTACAACTGTTTTTGACACTGTGCCTATCCTAGGTGAGCGCGCTGGCTCTGCCGCTGGATCAACCTAACTTTACCATGGATTTGAGCCAACATTTCATTTATTCTATATCCCCTCTTTTGGAATATAAGTTTCTTCTTTTGAAGTCTATTAAGCTAAGTTCAAACATATCAACGCCATATGAAAGTTCTTAGGATGTCAGCTGTAGCGAAGGGGTTGTGGAAATTCTGCAAGTAAACAAATTTTCTTGTATGCTTGTGTGATCAATCTTAATTTTACCACAATTTTGAGGCAATATTTCATTTCTCCTATGTCCCCTCTTTTGGAATAAAGTTTGTCTATGATTGACTTGTGATGTCTTATGCGGATGAACGTGGTTGTTGGGAGGTTCCATCCAGCCTAGCACAAGGTCACAACAAACACACTCGTTTAAATCAGTCTAACCCTTCCACAAAAGTCGAGCGAGGGTATGATTAGTTTAAGTTGGATTGACTTTTCAGCAGCTAATAAGTAACTTGGTTTGAGGAATGAGTCGTGACGGTCCCCCGCTGCAGCTCAGCTCCGACTTCCCCGCTGCATAAAATTCCATCGCTTATCGCGCGAGGTAAGAGTATTAGACCGCTAATAACCGCAGCTCATGAAATATAATCAAACAAGTAGTTGCCTCATTGCTCCAACAAATGTGAACTGTATGACATTGTGGATACAGATAAAACTATTTGCTAATATAGGAGTACATCAAAATTGCTGGTCGGCGCCAGCGCGATTATGTTCTTATCAACGGTATGTTCCTATCTCGTTGACCCCTCTACTGTTATCCTCGAGACAAAAGGCTACGCCTCTGTTTTGAGTGAGTTCCATTTTCAACTCATTCCTTCAAGATCTCTTCTTTTTTGACTCAGATCGACCACCATCTGTTCCTTTCCTTTTCGATTTGCCCATTTCCTTGTGCTTCTCTTTCTTATCTGCCCTGGTTTTGTTGGACTTCACACTGATAACACCGCTAGTGGACACCTTTCCATTCTGAAGAGCCTTCACAATCTCATTGTCATCATCATCGATTGCATACTTCTGTAAAAGCTTTGGGTCCACAGCAGCTTCATTCGCAGCTCTTCTTTGTTCCTGTTATTCGCAGAGTCCATGTTAATATAAAGTGTAAATTCTAGAAAGCCCCACACGCTTGGTTTCATGAAAAAAAGGACATCATCAGCTCAAAATCATATACATATAAATGTAATTTCACAATTTTCTTTTGTTCATCTGCACAAATATTGCTTCACTGCGTTCGCATAAAAAGAGGGGAAAGGAATATTGCTCTTAACTACTGCCCATTAGTATAATCTGTTATTCATGTAACATTAAGGTGCCCCAACAGTTCGTGAAATTATCTAGCCATCATCAACAAAATTAAAGGATAATATCGTAACTACAGTGTGAAATCTCACCTCCACTTCCTTGGCTGCTTCTGCAAGGTCCTCATCCATTGATTTGCTAAGAGGAGCCATTTCAATCTGCACATAGGAGAACATAGCACTAACATGTCAAAGCATGAAGATTAATTTGAAGTTAACAGAATTGCTTTAAATTGACACACAGTATTATTAGTCTGTTAGCATTGCCTTGCTAATTCTGACTAAGTTAACAGGATTGCTTACTTCCTTCAGCCGAGGTAAGGTCGCTTCTATTTCTTTTCCTGCAACGTTATGAAGGAAGCCATATAACTTCTTCATTGTCTTGATGAAGTTAGATAGTACTTGTTCCCTTTCTATCCCAAGTTCTTCCTGTCAGTAGAGAAAGCAGAAGAGTCGTGATCAAGTGATAAAAGAATTTCAAGTATTCCGCACTTGCTTGGG
This sequence comes from Eragrostis nindensis, assembly GCA_012490785.1. Lineage (NCBI taxonomy): Eukaryota > Viridiplantae > Streptophyta > Magnoliopsida > Poales > Poaceae > Eragrostis > Eragrostis nindensis. The sequence continues at coordinate 90,470 of JAAXCT010001469.1, forward strand.
ATTAAACATTAGCTAACCTTCACAGTGCCTACGTCCTTGTCCTGCAGACCCATGCAGAACAAAACAGCTGCTTGGGCACCATGCAAAGAAACAGGAAGCTTCTCCGAAAAATACTGGTGTGCAAGAATAGGTACAAGATCCAGAATCTGCAACAACAAAACCATTAAACATATCATATATCAACTGTAATTTGTGTTAAAAAAAAGGAATATTAGAATATGAATGAAACAGGTATTGATTAGTACCCCATAAAAAATATTCTGCAAATGCAACAAACACATATTAGATGTCTGGGATTAATTCATTGAATTGCTTACCAGATGATAATCAACCAAATTGTTGGAATATGCTTCTAACCGCTTCATATCATGCGGCGATAGCATGTCTCCCAACAACTTTGATGTGCAGTTCTTATCATTTTCCGAAGGTTCATGATCCGAAAAATCAATCTTTGAAGCCAACACACTAGCAATAAATATACCAAATGAAAAATCAGAACAGACAGTTCAAAAGATTGTTATTCAGACAGAACTTAAAATTCATACCTCATTGCAAGCTTAAAATTGAGATGACGGAAAGAAGTTCCCAAAAGCCGCCTGAATCTTTGTCTGAAGTCTGAGCACATAGCATTGAAATTTAATTAGTGCACAGTAGAATGCTTTTGAAGTGAAATCACGATGTAAAATAATCCAAAAAATACTATTATGTGCATCTAGAACAAACAAGGTTAAAAACACTATCCGATTTGGTGTAGAAAAACTAAGCAGCCTCAGCAGGAAATGCAATGGAGAAAAAAAATAAAACACTATACCCTGGTAAAACGGATCCAAAAATCCGCATTTGCTTGACTCGTTAACTTCGATGTCAGAACTATTTAAAGGCCTCAACACCATACAAGTATGTTCACCTGTCACAGCACTCTACAAAAATAAAGACCAATTTAGTACAACAGAGGTGAAACACAAAGAACCATCATTCTGTAAGTGGCAGGTCAGGTCAAATACTAAGATATCTTACTGGAATTTGGCCCACATAGAATGGATAGAAGTTGTGCTTCCGCCAAAAACGAAACAGCTCTTGTGTCAGTCCAAAAGATACACCAAGGTAATGGAGCCTCTCTGGACGACGTTCACGAAGATGAACAAGGAGTGGTGGAAGATTAGCCCTAGGTTTTACGTTCTCTTCTAGCAGAGAAGCCTGCAACAGCATGTGGCAATTTGAAAGTTAAAGGAGAATGCAATGTACAATACATTCGGAGGTAACAATATTAACGCTGTTAAATCATGATAAGCAAAGGGCATGTAACAACATAAAGCAATCAGCAGTACGATACCATTAAAGTTGGCTATACAACCAAATGACCGGCTTATGTGTAATTCAACCATCAAACATGTGCATTGTAAGAATTTTGGAGGGAATAATTGTGTGCTGAACTCAATGAGTTCAAACTAAACTCTACCATGGACTGGACTTTATTTACTGTAGCTAGGAATCAACCTATAATCTTGAATCTAACTCTCCAACAATTGTACTCACAATTGAACATGTATGTCGCACCAGTGTGACAGGTATTTAAATATATTCAAATCAAAGTGTACCAAATAGGAAAAAAGGAACGAATTGTGTTTACATAATGGATAGTACATAATCCTGTGTACTATATCAAGCAGTCAACATGAGCGGGAATAGCAAGGCATGTGCATTGAATATAATTTGCGCTCCTATATTTTCTTTAAAAAGAAAATTATCAATACAAATACAAAGTATGTAAAGCTAGCATATCTAAACTTCTTCGCAAACTTATCATCGTCGGCAAACCTTTTCTGCAGCTTCTGTAATCTTCACTTCGGGCTCTTCAGTTTCCTCTTCATCGTCAGCAAATAATGTCATCTGTCCTTCATAGTACCTTTTCAAATTTAAAAAGGAAGGTACAATGCAAACAAAAAGGGTCAGCATGAGATAAATTAAAGTTGTATCAGTAGCTCAATCATCAGCCTGTCTCAGACTGTAAGCCGATAAGAAACAAGCTATAATTTGCCAGAAATGCTTCTAGCTAAATTGTGCAAGTGTCACTACGGTCCGAACATTTACCCAAAGAAATAATGGAGAGTTGGGTATAACAACTACTCAGTGTTTCACTACATGGTGTAAAGATTCTGGCTAAAGCAGGGTAAAGAATGTCAAGAGGACAAATTGTACCTCGTTAGAAGATCCACAGCAGCTGAACCATACCCAAGCTACATTTAGCAAATAAACACTTGAGGCATCAGTGTAATGTTAACATGTAAAAATCAAGTCAAATAAATGGAAGGGAGTGTACCCTCAGGGCACTAGGATGGACAGCAATTCGCACTATCCGAGCTCCTGAGAGACTTGGAAATACATTGTCTTGGAACTGTTCACAGAATTTCCAAGGTATCTGATCTCCAGAAGGTGAGCGGCCCTCACTCAGGCTTTTCATAGCTGATTTACGAGATATTTGTCCTTCCAAACAAACCTGAAAAAAAATATTGTGCTCGTATTAAGTCAAATTTTGTGAAGGCAGTGTATCTGTTATATAATAACCTTAAAATAGGCACTGAGAACTACAATATCAAGAGCTAGATCAAACTGGAATGTTCTAGACCAAAGCGGGGTCTCAAAAGTGGCATCAGCTTTGGTGCTTGATTAATATCTTAGATTGAGTCCAGTTGCTCATATTGTAAGTTCCCATTATCCCATTTTTAAGACTTCTCTCGTTGCATTTCACAAAGGGCTCATAACGATGTTATCAGCTAGGACAAAGTAGACAAGCATAAACCAAAAGCTCAAACTCTCAGAGTTACGTATTCATCAGCGCTCAGCAACCAAAGTGACAGGACAAAGGATGGAGATAAAAGTTTGTAGCAATACCATATGACATCAAAAATGAAATGAACCTTGAAAGAAAGAGGAAAAGAATATCCAGAAGTTAGTCCAATCAATCATATAGAGTGATTGGTCACAAAAACTTTAAATATTTTCCTACTTTTCTATTAGTCAGCTGTAATGTAATGTCTAATCAATACTAACAGCACTAGTTACAAACAAAGCGGATTCGGTGCGCATCGGCTCAGGAGTCCTAGATATCCCAACATTTCAAAGGATCCTAAGATCATGCCATGCAAGGGCACTGCTGTCCCTGTTCTCTGACCTCCCAACAACTGCCCTGCCCATGGCAATCACGTTGCAGTCGGCGGGGCAACCCACCTGCCACCAGCGCCTTCCCTGCCCCGCCGAGCCACTTCCCAAATAAATAAACATACTCCACCAGATATTGTGGAGCGAGCACTGTGGGAGGAGAGGGTAAACAAGGAAACGGATTGCGCGATGGAGATCGGTGGCCAGTCCCTGATAACAAGAAGCAGAGAGGTAGGGCAGGAGGCACTCGTCGGCCTCAATCTCGACGGGCCGCAGGTGCAGAGAAAACGAACGTAAAGCACTCAACGGCATGGAGTAGCACATAGGAGCAGGCGAGCGGCGACGTGGAAGCTCAAGAGATAAGGCTTTTGTGTTGAAAGCGACAAGCTGGCAGAGATCTAAAGCAGTACTGCAGAAGCCAGTCCTATCCTTTTCCTTTTGGCTTGAGTCAGGCTTATTCTTTCCAATGATACTAACAGCATCATATGTAGGATGCACACACCGGTGTGCATCTTTGTATGTCCCTAGTTACAAAAATAACCATCACATTCCTTCCACCCTGAATTAAAAATCGGAAAATAGTGTTCAAAATTCACAGGATGGTTTCAGGTCATGTAAAACTCACTATGGAGAGGTTATGTTATGTAGCCACTAACCTTTCTTCGCATGCAGTATCAAATATACAGAGGTGGTGGTAAACTTTGACATTAAAATAAAATTTAGTGGCGTCTTGTTCAAAACATGTGGTAGTTCCCACAGGGAATTATCTCAAAGTCAAGCAGGTTGATGATGTAGATTGCAAAATTAAGTGCCACTGACATTAGACAGATTTTTTAGGCATTTATGTAACATTCTTTCATGAGATTCATCATGTGGGGTCAACCAAAAACCTAAAGACAGATATAAGAACCAGAAGACTACTTAAAATAGTGTCCTACAAAGTTAAATCAGGAATGTGTTTCAACCTGGATTACACACAGAATATCCGGGAGCTGGTTTTTTGACTCATCAACAGGTCCTAGAAAAAGGGAACATGTAAGTACAGCCGAATGTAAGTATCATATTGAACAGGTGTGACTGCAGAAGGATCTGTGTGTACCAAGCAATACAAACAGATGATGTGCCGGAGCATCGGCCATTAACTGCAAGTCATTCGGTGAATTTTTGTAGTGGGAAGCAACATATAGTGCCATCATCCGCTGAAAACATTGAGAAAGTATATCCATTAGAAAGATGTAATACATCTTACTATAACTTTGTAAATTCCTTTTCAGCATCCATAAGCATGTTCCAAACATAGAATGGGAGAGAATAAAATAGAATACTATTAATTAATATGTACCTGCAAAAATATCTCACTCTCCTTGTGATACGAAAAAAGTGTGTCCCGGTTGACATAATACAGATCGCATTCTTTTGGGTGGGGTAGCCTTAGACAAAACCGAAGCTTTTTGTTAAACATGACAGAAACTTGGAACAGAAAAAGGAGTATTCAGATGATGCTCACCTACTGATATTTGGAATCGAATTTGCAAGATCCAGACAAAGTAAGTCATTAAGCCAGGTCTCAATAGGGTCGCCAGAGGCATATCTGATAGATTCGTTCAATTCAATTTTCTTAAACAGCCTACCTACAGACCAAAGGCAAAAAAAAAAATTATAGATGTAAAACAACCAAATACATGGAACTTTAATACTTTATTCCAAACGTAGTTCATTCCAAGTTCATTCCAAGTTGAAAACATAGACAACTCTTACTGGAGTTGGATGCATTGGACTGAATAGATGGCTGGCTTTGGCATTCTAATTGCTGTAGGAGCTTCAAAGACAATGAACGCCCTGTTCCTTCATAGCTTCAAGACAAAAACATACAGAATGACCACTCATTCGCCCTCATGAACTGAGATACCACATAATTAGTGACAGAAAACAAACATACCCATTGACAGTGGAAGATAGGAAAACAAGGTACGGGCCTAGCATGGACTTAACAATTGGCACCGGAATGGCAGCAGCTTCATCGATGACAAGGAGTTCAACTTGAGAAAGCTTTCCATGATCATGTGGTTTCAAGTACTGCAAGCATTAGCGGATCTAAGAACCATGTACATTGGTATTAATATTAAGCAACGTGAGTTGCAAGATGATTTGTTCGTGCATAGATACAGAGCGAGGATAAAAATAATACAAAGTGAAACCCTTTGGATTTGATTAACATAATTTATTTTACATAAAATAATACATTATGTGATCTGAAAAGAAGAAATGTGAAACCCTTTGGGTTTGTTTAACATACTTTATGTTGAACAAAATAATACTCCCTCCGTTCTCAAATTGCTGTCATTCAGACAACAATCTAGTTCAAAATGAACTAAAATTGATGTCCTAACGACAAAAATTTAAGAAAGGAGGGAGTGCATTATGCGATCCAAAAAGAAAAACTGTGACTTTGGACGTAATATTACACCGGCACAAACAAACTACAGACAGGATATCATGTAAAAGGACCACCCAAACCACAATATCCAGAGCAGGAGGCGCTGTGATTGTGAGACCACTATCTTCGTTCTAAATGCCCAGCTAGTATGATGCTGTGATCACAAATATATGGTCCTAAATCAATTTTATATATAATATAAGATAAATAACTCTGATTTCATGGTAATCAATTGTGCAATTGACATATTTGGATTCTACATCCAAAGGAACAAGAGGATTATACAGTTCTGCATTTCTTATTGATTGGCAAACCAACAAAGTGTACACGATACATATAAAAACACGGGTTTTCTTTTCTGCACACACCAAAAGTGTACATAGGTCAATTGTCATGTTGTGCAACAGCCTAATAGGGCCAATTGCCAGACATAACTCTCTATGATTAGGTTAGTTAAATTAGAGTCCTTATCTGTACAGATTAGTCACGTCAAGTCGACCACCTAGATGGGGATGTACCCTGGTTCATCAAGAAATAAAGAAGATAATTTGGAATATCCCTCCTGTACCCCAGAGGCTTGGGCGTTGGGCAGCGGCGCCGGTGCCCGATCCCAAGTGCCCGGTTCGGCGGCATAAGGCCGTTCATGACATCGATTATAACCATCTGATTGGCTCCCACTCAAAATTAGCTCCATAGTGGTAGTCAACCATATTTCTCATGGGTATCCCCACAAACTCAATTACATCTTACGAGGCTCCACTCAGCAACAAACAAATGTTAAACTAATCATGGGTGATTAGTCATGACGTATCCCCTGTCAGTTTTAGTCATCGGTCCTGACATAGTATTCACAACCATTAATTATAGGAATAATTGTTCTATGGCCCATAGTGAAGCTCACTATTAAAAAAGTAAATTAAAGTGAACCGTTGCCAGTGAGTTCAAAAATTACAAAATTATGAGAAATAATCACTTTTTTATCCTGCCTGAGAGGGATTGAGCTTTGAGGTTTAGCAATATTAAAACTTAAATCCTCACAATGGGATGCAACTTAAGATTTCACACTTCACAATGCAGGCTAACTAGCAAAGACTGCTTTGGTACAGAAGCTGAAGCCATTCTCCACCATCTTCTCTAAGAAGTAAGCTTCAGAAAGTATTGAAGCACTGTGATCCGCCAAACAGGATTATCGAACAGAAGTGGAAGGATGTAGCAATCAAGTATTTACCTGGATTGTCTGACGATGTTGCTTAAAGACATTTATTTGAATCGTTGCTTTCCTGAGTTCCGGATCAGCACTCTTCACCACGTCATAATGCAAATGCTCCTGAAAGAGGAAGTACATGTTATTTTTCAACACATTGGCAGAACATGTCTTTACTTCAACATCAAATACCGAACAACATGAAACTACCTTGTACTCCAATGCATTTATTCCCTTGCACACGAAGTCAAACAATGTTTTTAGGTTCTCTGGACTTGGAGCAGTCACAAATATATTTGAATACCTAAGAAGTCATCAAAAAAATAGTAGCACTAATGAGATTAGCAAATTCAACTAAGATTTTTTTTTTTTTGAATTGCGTTTTACCCAGCTGCTATGGCGCCAGCAATTGCGAGACCAAGGGCTGCTGACTTTCCACGTCCACGAGCAGCAAGCAAGGCAACCGTGCTCCTCAGAGATTTATCCAAAATAGAGTCCAGGAAATTGACAACAGCTTTACCCTGTACATGACTTAATCTCAGCATATGACTGATGGGTACAAGAAATCAGAGATAGATTTTGACAGCCTAAGCATCAACCTGATCCATTGTGCAGCACTTGCCAATTAAAGGACCAACTGGAAAGTCCTCACGAAACTGATCCTTCAAGTCTTTCAATTCCCTCTCCCTTTCTGACAATCCCTCAGAATCCTGAAACGTGTCAAAATGAGCAGGTTTCAAAGAAATCATATTCTCAGAGTAATAGTACCTCCACAAAGTTCATCACAACTTATAGGCACAAAAGTACTAGCAATAGATGAAAGAGAATCGATGTACCCATACCTCATTGTTTGTCACTGGCTGTATGAATTTCATGTGAGATGATATCGGCAAAATGTTGAGTTCGTCATCCATCACAACACATGCTTTGCATGATGCTATGGACAGCAAAAACCTCTCATTGAACCGTGCAGCAGCCTGGGAATGGGACTCCGTCCGGAACCTCTCGTGTACATCCTGTTAGCACAAGAACAGCCAAACTCAATCAAATTTAATTAACCGTGATGTGGACATAGGGTAGAGAAGCCAACAGGCTGCACAGCACCAACAAAATTGATGTATGAGTGAAAGAGTGAAGCAGAGCCGGCAATGAAGCTCACCATGACCATTGTATAGAGACTTGTGAGTGAGGAGAGTGATCGGAGCATCAGGATGATCAAACCACCACCCTCGACCGTCTCAATTGTCCTCGCCAAAAGGTTGGGCGTCAGCGCCTCAAAGTCCTGCAGCAGCAACGCAACAAAATTCAGCAATCTGCAAGGCAAGCACCATGGCACCAATGGCAAATTGGCAATTCCATAAACTGGAGTTCGCGGCAGAACCTGCAGGATGCACATTCCGAACGTGTTTCCCAAAACCCTCTCGGAGTCCTTGTACAGGCAGTAGGTGATGTCCGACGTCTCTAGGAAGAGGGAGAACGGGTCGGCCTTCTCGGGGTCCATGAGCCCGCGCTGCATGAGCTTCTTAATCTGCTTGGCGCGCTTCTTCTTGTGACTGTAGCAAAAAAACATCCAAGGCAAATGAGCAATGTGCCACCCATGCGACCGTCCCCAATTCCCCAACCAAACAGCAAGCAAGCGTGCAGCGGCGGGGTCGGCGTCAGCAGCAGCGTCAGTGGAAGCAGGACGCACCTGCTGATCTCGAGCTTGTCGCGGTAGCACCACAAGACGGAGGGCCGCGACTTCACGCGGGACTTGGAGAGCATGTAGTTGAGGTTGACGATCTGGTCACGCGACTTGTCGCCGACGATGACGAACATGGAGCGGTGCCGTTCCCGCACGCCGTTCTCGATCAGCGTGCGGATGCGCTCGTCCACCTTCTTCCTCATCGTGCCTCCGGTTCCCTCCTGCTGGCGCCGGCGGCGGCTGCTGATTCCAAACGCTGACCAGAAGAACGGCGAGCGGGGCTGGTGACGGGAAGGACGACGGCCGGGGCTCGCGACAGGGAGGGAGCGGCCGGGCGCACGAGGGAGAGGGTGCCGGCCGGGACGCGCGACGTGAGTCGCCGGCCGAAGCGCCGGGGTGTTGGCGAGTGGCGGCGGCTGGCTTTGGGAGATGGTAGGAAAAAAAAGGTGGGTTTTAGCTAGGGTTTAGCACGCCGGCGTCGTGGAAAGTGCGGAGGCGGGAGGAGAGGACGGAGCGCGGGGGAGGGGAATGGGTGATAGGAGCGTGGACGGCGAGATGTGGATCCCGTGGGGACGGTTGGACGGTCCAGATCGCGTGTCTTAACGAGTGATGGATTGGCCGAGGAAAAAAGCATCTGAAGAGGAGGCTTGTGGGCTTTTTCGAAAAGAAAAAAAACTGCTCATGGGCTTTTGAATCGGCATAGTCGTCAAATTCTCGAATTATGGTCGTCAAATTGGTCTCGAATTTTGATGGACGAACTAATATCAAAACTAGTCAGTTCTTAAAAAAAAAACTAATCTGACGATGAACAACAAAATCATGTGGAAGAAGAAACCGCGAGAGACATACAATCTGTGTAACTATTTTCTCAAGTTTTCAAAACTAGTATCTAGTCTTTGTCATTGAACTTACATTCAGGATCAAATAAACACCACAAAGAGGTATCTATTCTCTTATTTTTCACCTATTATGGTTTGAACGGTTAAAAAAACAATTATGATTTGAACGGTTAAAAATCTACGTGGAATTGTGGGATGTGCCATCCACGGCCGTGCAGTTGCTGGCGCGGTCGCACTCGCAGCCACTCAAACCCCATCAACAAACAAAACGGCGCCAAAAAACAGAGCGACCTGCCCGACGGCCGTGTCTCCGCCATGACGCCCCTCCGCCTCGCCTCCCCTCTCCCGCTGCTCCTCCACTGTCCCTCCAAGCCCATCCTCCTCCACGCCCACCGTGTCGGCCGCGTCCCCAACGCCGCATCCAACGGCAGCTCAGGCGACCCTTCCCCCGCCGCCTCCGAGCCTTCCACGGACACCACCACGCCCTCCGATACACCGCCAAAGCCCGTCGGCATCAAGAACCGCCTCCGGGCGAGGAACCAGGCCCGGCGGGTCCAGATGGACGCCCCGCCGGAGCTGGTGACGCCGAAGAAGAAGGCTCCCGCTGCCTCGGCGCCGCGGAGGGAGAGCCAGAGGAGCCCGAAGAAGTGGGAGGAGATGAGCCTGGCCGAGAAGGCCCTTGAGCTGTACGTCGGGGAGAAGGGGCTGCTCTTCTGGCTCAACAAGTTCGCCTACGCCTCCATCTTCATCATGGTCGGCGCCTGGATCCTGTTCCGCTTCGTCGGGCCGTCGCTCGGACTCTACCAGCTCGACGCGCCGCCGCTGCCGCCCACAGCCGTGTTTGGCAGCTAGCCATGAGGTCGTCGTCGTCATCTTCTTGCTGAGTGGTGTACTCGAACTAGAATTCTAGATAGCTAGCGTAGCGGGTAAGATAAAACGAGGAGGAAGAGGAAGGATGCAGATTATCTGTTGATTTATTGCTTCCATAGCTGCTGCGAAGTTTTTCCTTTACAATGCACGAGGAATGGATTTCACTGCACAGTTTAGGTACATAGTTCGATCTTTTGCTGCCATTTGTGTTTGCATATATCCTGAGGATTCAAAGCACGTAGACAATTGGTCCTGCAAACTGAATTCCTGTTCCTATTTACATTTTCAACTGTTTGGTTTTGTATATGATTATAACTATTTTCTTCTTGGGGTATATTGCTTCATGATTGTGACCGAGGGGTGTATGGCTCCCGTTCTTTTCAGGAAGAGAGGATAGCAATTGTGATATCTTCAGGATAATAGTCGCATCTTGCGAAGAGTTTAATGATTGCTATTTTCATATACAAATTCTCTACGGATATAACGTCTAGTGAGTAATGACTGATCGGTCAGAAGGGGTTGATCTACACAAGGATCGAACTGATCAGCTCGAAAGAAAATTGAGCAAGACATGATCACGATAAGGACTCTGCCACATTGGAGGAGGAGATGAGGCTGGAGAGCAAGCCAACGATGAGCGCGCTGTTGTACGTCGTCGCCTCGTTCTGCCTCACATTCTCCCTGTCGTCCACAAACGAGTCGTTCTTAAACGGCCCGCCCACCAGCGCTCCCGTGGCGACGTTCGGGTTCGGCTCGGAAGTCTTGAGCCACTCCTGACCGTCGCAGCCGGTGTCGACGTCTGCTGGGATGGATGCTCCGCGGTGGTGCACCCGCTGAGGGTAACTGTTACCATAGCCGACGAGGTAGCTCAGCTTCATGGGGTTGTCACCAAGGACGTAATCGGCCTGCTCCAGATCAGGGTACAAAAAACTGTAATAAGCATTGATGCGCATAAGCGTTTCTCTGAATGTTGTTCGCGTTCAAGTCCTGAAATGACCATTTCTCTGAACTCTTTTACTGGTGTGGATGATGATTTGTGCTGTTGTTGGAAGCTGGCACGGTGATGTGTTACCTGGGACTTGGCGAATTTGCGCAGGTCGACAGCCGTGAAGCTCTTCCCGCTGCAGCTCAGATCCGACTTCCCCGACGTCATCATGTAGTCACTGTAAACGGCAGCAAGGAACGCGGATGCCACGGGATGCTGAAGCGAGTTCCACTCGGCTACATACAGCAACCCACCTGCAGAATTTTGCACATAGGAGTCAGCGATTGTAATGCATTTGCTCGCTTGAACGTTAGTTTCCAAAACAACAATTTACCTTCAGTTCTGAATGCAGCAGTGTCTGAATCCGGCAGGAGAATGCACATGACGGCCTCGGCGGTCTGCTTGTACAGGCCAAGGCCCTGGTCTTTTCCAGCATCAGATCCTTTGGAGGCAAAGAAGCTCACCCTTGACAGGAGAACCTACAATTCTTGCAAAATCTCACCATCAGAATCAACCTGAATTTCGCTGTCAGTTTTGCAAGCACTCGTATATGTCTGAACATCCCACCTGGGTGCCCGCGCGCTTGTCGTCCCAGCTGAAGTACCTGGGGTTCCCCAGGTCGCCGTAGTCCTTGCCGTTCTTGCCGGTGGCGTAGCTCAGGTAGCTGTGGTTGCCGGTGGCGTGGTACAGCCAGCTCGCCGCCCACAGGAGCTCGTCCTGGTACGTCGTGGAGTTGTAGTACGCGCTGAGCTCCGGGAACGTCTGCGTGTAGGCGCCCCTGTACTTGTCCGCGAAGGCGAACAGCCTCTCGGCGTGGTCCAGGAGGGTCGACGAGTACGTCCCGTTGATGGGCTTGTACACCAGCGACGCCGCGGCCATGGCGGCAGCGGTCTCCGCGGCCACGTCGCTCCCGGGGGACTTGGTGGTGATCTTGATGAGCGGCCTCTTCTCGGTCATCGTCTCTGGACGTTCCCAGCACTTGTGGTCTGCTTTGGGGTCACCCACCTGTACTTGATCAGGACACTTTCAGAATTGATTCACCCAAGCGATGTCGTTCACAGTTCCGCATCCAAATTTGCATGATGTTCGGTGCTAAATGAATCGTGGATCAAATCAAGTACCTGGATGTAAAAGACGTCGTCGGATGGGTGCGCATTGAGAAGGAAATCCGTGATCCACTGGAGCGCGTCGAGGGCCGCGTCGCGCTGCTTGGCGGCGCGCATGGCCTCGCCGTACTCGAGGACGGACCACGACAGCATGGTGCCGGTGAACGCCATCGTGAAGCCGAACTTCATGTGGTCGCCGGCGTCGTACATCCCCTTGGAGAGGTCTAGCCCGGCGTCCTTGCCGTCGTCCAGCGCCGAGTCCCCTCGCCATGGGATCTCATTGTTCACCAGCTTCCCGGCTTCATCCGATGGTTGATTGAGACAAGCGTCATGCAAAAAATTCTATTTAGACGGCATGCGGTTTGCACGGGGGATGGATGAATCGCAGACCTAACAAAAAGACATTTCAGATCGAGGGCGTACATTTCTGAACCTGGAAGAACTGGAGGGCGACGGCGAGGGCCTCCGAGTACTTGCGGTCCGGCACGCCTGGGAGGGGGAAGATCTGTCCGCCGTTCTTGTTGCGGACGAAGACGACGGCGGCCGTGACCGCGAGCGCGACGAGCGTCAGCACCAGGAGCCAGCAGCAGCAGCGCACGCTAGCGCCGCAGCAATGCGCCATTGATCGCCCACGGAGCTCCGCGGCGATCGAGGGAGGCGCGTCGAAACAGGACAAGAACAGCAATTACAAATTACAATCCACGCCCGGCCAGGAACCTCTCTATTGCTTCAATAACTCTCAGAATTCAACTGCTTGCGCCCGGAACGAATTAACCGCCCTCGCGTGACGAAGTTACCAACTGCACGCAGCGCAGACGTGCCACGGGCGATGGTCGTGGGGAGTTAGAGGCTGGCCATGTCCGTCTCGGGTCATCGGTTGCAGTGCCCTTTATGGGAACGGGGGCATTTTGCAGTTCCGCAGAAATTGACACCTAGACAAGTCAAATAAACCACTCTGTCTTTTCTTTGCTGGTTTGTAAATAATTTTCCCGTTTCCTACTTACTATATGCATCCTTAAAGGCCACTATAATTAAAATTCGAAATCAACTTTAAGATTATTTTCAACTAAATTATAAGGCACTCTAATTTTACAATCCAAAGGGTTTATCCAAACTCGGCCTCAACACGTAGGAGGCGTCATATACAAGCACAACCAACAATAATTATGTTCCATGATTTATCTAAAAAATATTCCATGACTCATGATTATGCAAGATGAGATGGCACATCTATGTGGTTGGCTAAGATTTTAAGTTCCTTTCTTCGCTTAGATTTCCTATCATAATCAAAATTTCTAGTGATTCCTCTTGAAGAGGAAAATGATTATTTCTAGCGATTTCTTATTTCTATATGGTTACTCGAAGACTACATGTTCCTGTCAATGGTTGCTCACATGGCATTGCAGGCCAACTCAAGCTTGCGTCGACCGATGCATTTTAGTGGTTCACGGTGTTGCGTCTTGGGCATCTCCAAGGTCAAAGAAGGAACACCGCAATCGGCCGTGTACTTTGTGTTACACTTACATCCACGAGAAGTCAAATATAAATAACTAGGACTTTATAACTCAATATTTAGCCATTAGAGTTTAAAATCTTACAGCTTATTATCACATCAACATGACGGCAGTTTCTTGCAAGGATGCACTTATTCAGATGGTCGAGCTGTGTTTTTGGAGTTTGTAGAAAAAAAAAATCCTCAAGCTGACTATCCTAAAATAAGAATAAGAGGACTCTCAATCCCTCCACAACTTCTGATACAAAACTTCTTAGAGTTAGCAATGAGCAGCTCTAGTAGTGGATTTTTTTTTTGGCAAAATGAATCCAAATATATCGTGCTATGAAATCTTAGTTATTGCTGAATGCACGCTGAGATGACAACCACTGTAATTCGTGGATTTAGGCAGGCACGCCCAAGAAATAACGGATATTTTCGTTTCGTCATTTATCAGCATATAGATAGTTGTTTCACGATTATGGTGCCATTTCATATAGAAGAGGGCGTTAATCGCATGCACAACCAACAAATTTGTCTGTCATTGAAGACAGAATTTACTTTTCATGATGATTGTGTACGATGAGATGGCACGTCTGTATGTTGGTTGTGTTCCTTTTCCTTTCACTGTATCGATGTCCTGACAAAAATATTTTGATTTAAACTGAATTTTATCTGGAGCAGGATCACCGTGTCTTAGTTTTTTTTTATATAGTTCAGAGAAGAATTTGAAGATTGATATGTCCACTCAAATGTGAAAAAAGCCTACTGTACATTACGTGCACATGTCAGCATGGCCCAAGCCCAAACGCTGACGCACGCATCTAATCAAAGAGAGCCAACCATTTCTCAAAAAAAGAAAAAAAATCAAAGAGAGCCAACCAAAACAAAATAAAATTTCTTCAAACAAAACGAAAAAAAAAAATGGAAGAAAATTGAAGAGCTAGCAAAACCCAATCAGGGTGGGTAGGGGAAAGAAAGGGGAAAGGCGAGGAGAATGGGAAACAACTAGCGACGCGAAGCCGACGCACGAGCGGCGAAGAAAGCAAAGCAACACCCCAGCAGGCATCTGCTGCCGGCCGCGCTCTCCTCGCCTCCGATCGGAAGGCATGGCTCTCTGAATCCCCTCTATTCCTCGCTCAAATCCGTCCATTTCCTCGTTCGCACGGTCAAATTTGGTGCCGCGTAGATCCGTTAGCAGCTGGCTCGATTTAAAACGCATTCCTGTTTGCTTTCTCCAATTACAGGGGTTCCATGGAGCAGCACGCCGCCCCCGATCGGACCGACGTCCCTGTCGGGGAGTGCGAATGGCGGGAGGAGCTGCGGCAGCAGAAGTCCCAGGTCGACGCGTTGCGCGAGCGGCTCTTGGAGGTGAAGGTCGGGATAAGGTGCTCCGATGGCGACTCCCGGAGGGAGCTGGACCACCTGTGCCGGAGGGTGAAGACCATCGCCACGCTGCTGGCGTACCTCAAGTCCAAGGCTAGGATCATGGCGATACCGCACCTCGCGCACACCTCCTGCGGGATCAGGCACCAGGAGGGCGTGGGGTATGTCGACCGGCATGGGGTGCTGCTGGCGGATTGGCCTAAGGGCGACGATTCGGATGACAATATGATGGTGGAGAGTAGTGGTGCTCCTGAGCAGGGCGATGCCAATGATGGGGATGTCGATGTGGACGACATTCTCAAGTCCATCCGCGTGGTGACGGATGTGATGGAATCGCTTGTGAAGCGAGTGATTGTGGCTGAATCCGAAGCTGCTAATGAGAAAGAGAAGGTGAGGATGGGGTTGGAAGAGATCAGGAGGAAGACTTTGCAGGTCGAGACCATGGCTGCGAAAGTTGATGAGATGGAGAAATTTGCAGTTGGCACAAATGGTATGCTGAATGAGATGCGGCAAAGGGTTGAAGATATGGTGCTGGAGACATCTCGGCAGAGGCAGCGCGCTGCTGAAAATGAGCAAGAGCTTAGTCGGGTGAAACAGGATTTTGAGTCACTCAGAACTTATGTCAGCACTCTTGTTAATGTCCGGGAAACACTTCTCTCATCAGAGAAGCAATTCGAAACAATGGAGAAACTTTTTGACAAGTACGTTGCAACTCATCGTTGTCTTCAATTGTTGTTCCTTTTCAGTGTACTGTCTAGGGTTCAATTCGCTCAGAAACCATCTATATTCTGGTGAATAGAGCATTAAAAAGTTGTCTTGTGATGGAAGATTAGTAAATATTCAATTTCTTCTTCCCAGTTCTAAACAAAGAAGTAGGACAATTCATCCATTACATAAAATTTTAGCAACATCGCCATGGTAGGATACACAGCTGATTCTACTCATAATGCCTGTACAGTTTTCATTTTTTGATGCATTACTGACTCTGAAGTTCTAATGTTGCTTAGGATACCCACTAAATGTTGTAAAAGTCAGCTATTGTCCAAACACCATATTGATGAGTCCACTGTTTATCCTAGGGCATATTCTTACATCCTGTTGAGTTTCTTTGATGAACACTTATTTCAATGCAAAATTAATGATACATTGTTATTATTGTATCGTACTCCTAATATATATTGGCGTGAGTACTGATTGCTACTCAGAGTGCGTTTTATTATCGATAGCTTCACCTATTATTGACCTAGTAGGCTCTACTTCAGTATCTATAGGGGCTTTGAATTACATCTCGTACTCAATTATATTTTAGCAGGCTTCTCGCTCACATATCTTCATCATTTTATTCGCTCTTGATATTTTTGTGAGATATTTGCTCATTGCTGATGCTTGCTTTGAATTTGTTGAAATTGATACTCCTTGATCTGACAGAGACTATTGTCAGCACACAGAATTTATGATGTTAGGCTAATACTGATATGGACAGGAATTTGGAGAAGAGAACGAGTTGGATTGAGAACGAGTTGGCAAGTCAATCCAACTTGCTTGCTTTATTCAAACTCTTGGCCGCATTATAAAAGCCTAGCCCCCTGAGCACAACTACTAATCATAAGCATAACAAACTGACTGAACTAACCTGAATAATTAACTTACAGGCAAGCAGGCAACTAACTCAATCTAAACAAACTCTTTAACCACTTTTATCCGCAGCCAACTCTGCGTGCTTCTTTTTGCATGAACGGTGCTGTTTTCCAAAGAAAGCGTCCACAACAAATACTCCCTCTGTTATTTTTTTGTTCTAACCAATGTCAACAAAAACAGAACATAGTATGATGCAGTTACACATTCAGTTACCGATGTTCCAACTTCTCACTTAGTGCACATCTAAATGGATATGTAATTGATTGAACAATTGATCTTAAAATCTTCTCTTACTGGTCGCATATGGTAAAAGAGTACCACTTTGTACTGCCTTTCAAACATGATAGATCTTTTAGTTTCAGATCTTGATACGACTATTAGTAACTTTCTCATGATAGTTGAAAAGCATAGGAAATCACATTGTAAGGGAGAAGAGGAAAACTCACATGATTGTCTATTATCTTCTGTCTACTTCTTTTCTCCATTTGTAGTTGATACAGGTGTACCCGATTTGTAGGGGTGAAATCTCCTCCAACATATGAAAGAAAGGTCTATGGCCTTGTTGCATATGAACAAACGAACTTGTGAATATAACAAAGAGCATGTGTCAGTACTTAATAGTAGCCTTTCTACTGTTGGTCTTTTTTACTTCACTGCATATATGGGTAATAGTAAGAGCAGAATATTTAGGACTTGGCCAGGCAAGTCTTTTTTTACATTTATTTAGTATCGGAACTTGAATCCTCTAGCTGTATCAATCCTATATTGACTCTCTTGTATTTGCGAACAACAGGCTAGTTGCCAAGACCAACCAGCTAGAGACTGAGAAAGCTCAGAAAGAAGCCGAAGTCCACAAGGTGATGGAGGAGAATGTGAGGCTACGTGCCATGCTTGATAAGAAGGAAGCTCAGCTCCAAGCAATGAGTGAGCAGTGCAAGTTCATGGCGATGAGCCGCCATGACTAGCAGGTTATAGACATGAGGCGGCTGTGCTCGCCCTACTGATGTATCTTTCAGAAAGAGTACAATTACATTGTTGTTATAGATAGAAAAAAAAAGAAAAGATACCGTGAGGTAACTCATGCTGCTGTATGAGTTCCACGGCTGTGATTCTTGAAGCAAACAATTTTCCTTTAGGTGGTGTTGAAATTATAACCCCGAGATTGTATCCAGAAAAATCTTCCAATCATCTCTCAATTTTTCATAATCCATGGAAACACAGTTGCAACACCGATATGCTTGGAAGCTGGTTCAGACCTTCAGCTGGCCACTGTTACACATCCGGCTGCTGTTAAGGTAAACTGAATGTTAGCATGCATTTGTATCTTGGCTGCTGTTAAGGTAAACTGAAATGTTAGCATGCATTTGTATCTTTGCTGATGAAGAACTTAACATTTCCCGAAGATGACTGTCAATTTTACTACACTCTGCTGGAGCAGTGTTTAAATGCGGTATACTCCAGTCACGTGCTCTCATTTCAGGTCCCACCTGTCAGGGGATTTACTCCCTCCATTTAAATTTATAGGTCGTTTTGGCTCTGGGCACAGAAATTAAGGAGAATTAAGGAGAAGTGAAAAAGTTGAGTACACAGAAAATAATAAAGAAAGATGGAGATAAAGTTGTGTGGTGAAGAGAGAAATGTGCATTGAAAAGTAAAAATAATTTATAATTTGAGAAAAGTTGATGAAGCTAAAATGACTTATAATTTGAAATGGAGGGAGTATGCTTTACGGAGTGGATCACGATGCCCTGACGCTGAATTGAATGTGCCAAACAAACTCGAGGAAAAGGAACCCAAGCCAGAGGGCAGCGGCAGCTTGCTTCTTGGCTCTTGCAGCCGGTCGTAGACCTCGTGGTACTCGCACGACTCAACGACTGCTCCTGCTACTTGTACCCGCACGGCCGCACCCAGCCCTCCTCCCTCCCGCACCAGCACAAACCCCTCACCCAAACGCGCGAGCCGCTCTGATCCGATCTGGGCCGGCCATGGCGACTAGGGTTTGGCTATCCGCCCTCCTCCTCGCCTTCCTCCTCGGGGCTTCCCCCTTCGTCCAAGGTAACAGCCACGCATATCCCCTCCCTCTCTCTGTTCCTCGCTCCCCGCCTCTCAGATCCGCTCCTGCACCTCGCGCTCTCGATTCGTGCCGAGCTCGGCTAGATCTGTGCTCTCTGATCCTCCGCGGTGTGAAAACAGTGCTGATCGGGCTCCATGGTTGAGCTGGATCAGATTGGTGTCTGTAACGAGTTCAGTCGGATTAGATCGGTGCTTCTGTGGGGTTTAGCGCGGTTGCTTGGATTTAGAGGTGAGGTGCGACGGGTCAGGGACCTTGGCGAGTGCTGGATGGTAGGGTTTGGACGGAATTTGCATGATGGAACTGGGTGAGTGCATGCGTTTGCGTTTGCATGCTGAGCTAGTGATCATATGATGATCCGGTTGCCGCTGGAATGGTCCGAATTTTTTCGTTATACATAGTTATGTTGGTGTAACAATTCAGCATGATAAATTCCAGAACGTAAAATTTTGTAACCATGACTTTGGATATCGATTCATTGGTCAAAATTGTGTGAACACTATGCCGCTCCACAGTGTTAATGAAAGTAGAAGGTATTAAGATCTCGGTCATTGTTTCCAGTTCTCAAACAAAGTGATTAGCATGAATGATGTAGCGCCCATGTCACATAAATATTAATCTGCCAGGGCAAGTTTTCACCCTGGTCCGCTTTCACAATAATTTCATGCACTGAAAATGCACAAAGTAGAATTCGTTGCTAATGTTGAATGGTATTTTTATTGTTGTAAGGACGCTTTATCTTGTTGCACGACCTAACATTGCTATTATTTGGTACCTATTGGGCTGACCGGTAGAATATTATTTTGTGAACCTTATTCAAGTAATCATTTCCTGTTCTCTGTTGCGTCATTTTGTATGCATCGACGTGCACTATCCTTTGCTAGCATGACTGTTTGGACTGAATTTGAATTCCTTCGATTTGTTCAGTTGCTCGAGCTCAGTCAGAGGAAGATGCTGCTACTGCGGAGGTTGTTGAAGGGGCTGATC
This sequence comes from Eragrostis nindensis, assembly GCA_012490785.1. Lineage (NCBI taxonomy): Eukaryota > Viridiplantae > Streptophyta > Magnoliopsida > Poales > Poaceae > Eragrostis > Eragrostis nindensis. Next base: position 110,328 of record JAAXCT010001469.1, read on the forward strand.
TAGGAATCGTGGGTGATGATACACAGGTCTCCAGCGATGAACCTTTAAGCCCTGCTCCTGGTGTAGAGACAGTATGTGTCTTCCCCAAAAATGCTGGCAAAAGTGAGTATACACTATGCAAATTTAATGTTTGCTAATTGATACGTTCTAGGACAACCCTTTTTGTCGAGAAACTGCATCTTATCTTTCATGAGTTAATTAATAAATTATGCATTCCTTTTTTTTTCCTTTGTTGCAGTTGTACCAGCAGGTGAAGAAACTGAATTATTGGTTGGCCTGCAAAATGAGGGTAATCTATGATGTCTTCTCCAATTGCTCGCGCACTCTTTCTTTCTGGCACATCAGTGTATAAACTTGGATTATGGCTGGGGAAAACTTCTATTTGATTAAAATTTGGAAGGTGTATGTTTCATGCTTATGCCTTCTGTGGATTATTTGTTTTGTGTGGTTACTAACTTGCTTCAAGGCCATGCTTTGGGGGAGCATTCAGTGTCTAAAATTGTTTTGAGTTGCAAATGTTTTTTTTTTTTGCTAATAGTTTGTATATTCCTTTCTCTTTTGTGTAACCATCATGTTTGTTATTACATCATTAAAGAACTGGGTTTAGGTGAGGCCAAATTGAAAACGTAGATTTTGATACGTGCTTACTGCATAGTTTTTTAACACTAATTTGGTGTTTCTTTGATGAAGGATGATGCTTGTATAGTGTTCATTTAATATTGAATTTGATGCTCTTGTCTCGCTCAATGTAAATGCTTAGGTTTATAGGTTTTGATTCATGTTCTTGTTACGGATTCATTGTTTTTCACATTTTATATTTCAGTATCATGCTAACTCCTGTGATGGTTTTCTTACACCCTTCATTTTCTTTGTGGTTGCAGGTGAAACCACTTTGAATGTTGTTGCTGTTCACTCAACTCTCCATCTTCCTTTTGACCATCGTATGTATGGTCAAAATCTTACTGTTCAGGTGAGTAAAGAAATATTGGCTCCTTATTTTTTTGTTGTCTGTCTACTAGCTGAAATAACTGGCACTGGTGAAATTATTCATCACCCAACCATCTCGCTGGTGGAAATACAAGTACTGTGGTAGTTTTGATTGCTTGGGAGGTATTCAGTTGTAATGTTGAGAAGAGATCCCCCCCCCCCCCCCCCCCCCCCCCCCCCCCCCCCCCCCCCCCCCCCCCCCCCCCCCCCCCCCCCCCCCCCCCCCCCCCCCTTTCCCTCCTGGTTCACATGCTTCTTTTGATCATAATTTTCTTGAAGTTATCTTAATTCGGGTAAATAGGAAGCATGACCCACTGAATGGGTTGACCAGGTGAGCCAAGGGTTTGGGTAGCGTGTGTTTGGGTTGCTTTTGGGGGTATGGGATTGAAAGGTGGTGAAAGTATGTGAATCCTTCTAGGATTTATCAGTATCGAACTAATAAGGTGCACTGGAGGAAGATGAAAATAGGTAAATTTGGTGTGTGAGGGGGACAATTTATGTTGGTGGAAGTGTGAATCCTTCTAGGATTTACCAATATCAAACTAAGAAAGTGCACTGGAGGAGAGGAGTAAGACAGCTGGTGCATGGGAATCGGGGGCTGAGGGCAAGCATGGCGCATGTTTTGGAAAGCATATACACTTTTATCAAGCTGATTAATAACCTTGTTATTTCATGGCTCCTTTCTGCAGAACTTCTTCAATGCATCGGTTCCTGTCTCTGTGCAAGCAACCTTCCCTTATACATTCACTGTGAGCAAGTTCTTGCAGGTCTGTCATTCACTATCACCTTTGATACAGACTGTCACTTCACAATACTAATGTCTCTTTTTACTTGAAATAATTAATGTAAATGATGATGCTCTCTTCTATTTATTGCTGAGGTCTGGTGCTTGTATCCTTGCAGCCTGGAGCCTATGATCTGGTTGGTTACATAGTCTATGAGATCGATCAGCACCCTTACCAGAATGTATTCTACAATGGCACCATCGAGGTTGTTGAGGCTGGAGGCTTACTCAGTGTGGAGTCTGTATTCCTTATCACCCTTGGAGTTGCCCTTCTTGGACTCTTTGGATTGTGGGCATATGGCCAAGTTCAGCAGCTCTCAAAGGTGATCCCTTTCATATGCTTCTAATTTTCCTTAGTGACATTTGCGTCCTCCTGGGAATTATGAATTGTGCAAGCACTGGTATTCCAGGTCATTTCTTAGTGATTTACCTTATTCCCATTGAGTTCAAGTAGCAGAGGTTCTTCCCCCTTCTCCCCCTTACCATGGCAAGTCCTTGGGAATAACTCCGATGGGCAGAAAAGGAAGGGTTAAGAGACCCTCCTGGCCCAACCCTAGACACTCTAAGATCCTTTTTCAAACCTGCTGTTCATTACAGAAGTTAATACATGAACTCAACTTGTATGCATGCTGTTTGTTCGTTCAGGCATGTATATTTTTCTCACCAACTTGTTTCTTGTCTGTAGAAAACAAAGAAGGCCCCCAAGGTGGAACTGGGAACTGGAACAACTGATGCCAACATCGATGAGTGGTTGGAGGTATGTTTCTGGTCAGCTGGTATTTCTGGAATGAGAACAATGCCAAGGACTAGTGATATTCATCGATTACACCTTTTACCTTGCAGGGTACTTCGTTTGCGCAGGGAAGCAAATCCAAGAAGAAGAAGTAGATGTGAGGCTCCCCAAACTAGTTAATCATTTCAGGATCTAGAATGAGGCAATTGAGGGTAGCCCTTCACAAATGACTTTTGCAGAAGATAGATGAGAACAGAGGTGTTCAAACTGTAGTTTCGTTGTTGTGTACTTTACATCTTTGTTGACACCGTTTTCGTTGTTGTGTACTTTACATGGAAGTTTTATTGAAACAAAATTTTGTTAAAAAGAAGGTATACGCTACCGCTGTGATTTCTGATCTTTTTTGAACTGGGAGCTGCCAAGCTTTACTTACAATATCTGTCACCTAGCACGGAAATGGGCCACTCAGTTCGGCCATGGGCTAGCACCCTATAATTACTAAAGCATAGTGATTGTAATGCACTAAGTTTTATTTTGCTTCTGTGTGAGATTATACACATACGTAAATTGAAACTCTAATCCGAACTGAGTGGCCCATGGCCCGCTCCCTGCTGGGTCCAGTCTGGCCCATCTCCAAATCGAATGGAAGCTTCACCTGCACGCCCCACCACGGGCCCCCACCGCAACTCTCAACACCTCCACGCTCCTCGCGCTCTCGTCCGACCCCGTCGCCTTTCTCCCCAATCCCCATGCCCACTCCCTTCACCAAATCGAATGGAGCGGGCGTTCGGGAAGCAGCCAACGCCGCCGGCGATGCCTCTCCCTCGCGCGGCCCCGCGAGGTCGCCCCTCCCCGTCCCGTGCCGCCTCCTCGCGGGACCTCTTGTCCCATCTCGGGGGGTTCCAAACCCTAACCGGAGGGACCATGGGGAACGCAAAGACCTCCCCTCTAAGCAATGCCGACGCGAGGTCCCGGTGCGCGGAACTGGTGAACAGCGGCGATGGCGTATGAGCCTCCGCCGCATTGCGGTCACTTCTTCATGGGTACGTTTTGGAATCCCGATCCCGTGTTTGTTTCGTTTACGCCATTCGATTCGAGGTGGTGAATTCGCTATGTGGTGTTCGATTCCGTTGAGAAGTATTGGGCGGCTCAAAACGATGCTTGAATTTGATGTCTGTGGCGCGATTTGCGTAACCTGCTGTTGGGAGTGGGCTACCAATGGCTGTGTCAGGGTTCCAATTGGCAGGACGGTGTTAGGGTTTCCATGGGGGTGGAATGCTAGTACAATCTCTTGCTCTTGTAATTCCAGGTCGAGATTGGGCTGCCGAATTTGTTGTTGGTACTTCTGTTGATTTCCTGTTTTTGGGATGGAGGGGCTCTGGAACAACCTTGTGGCTGCCAATTCGTGTCCGTTTATGGAAATGTTATGGGTGCAAATCGTGCCTAATTATAGGATATTGTTTGCCTCAATTTGCGCCTGATTATGGCAGTTTGTATATCTTAGGCTGTGTTGTTCTCACATATGTTAAACAGATGCTAATTTAGTAAATTCAGGAGCATTTTGTGCCATGCTTGAACAAAACTCCAGCAGGCACCTTCGTTCATGCCTTCACAGTTCTGATAAGGTCAACAAAAAAGGGCATTAAATTTGCAGATGTCAAAACTTGAGTGGCGTATTTAAGAATCTAATAGCAAGGCTACTCCTTGATTTCAACTGTCATTCTTTTTGCTTTATTATTGCAGCATGAATGTAATTCAGATGAGTGTGGTAGCATGTATGTTTGTATGTATGATTCCTGCCAAACAACCACCAGGAAATTCCTGGTGGTTGTTTCGTATCTTTTCTTTTCTTTTTATTTGTGCATTTTTTCATCAGTGCTGTCATGAAAATAAGTTATGATTCTTAGATCTTACCCTATTTCCGTGCTTCTCAGCAAATGCCAGCTTGTCCATTCAAAGGATGGTAGATGTGCCATTTTTGGTTGTTTGTAATTTTGTCCACTCTAAGCATTGTAGACATCAAGTAAGCAAGATGAAAATTTAGAAACTTGAACTTTACCAAGATTTTCTTCACCGCCAATGCTATTTTGTTTGGTGTGGGAGCAGACTGTTGATCAGAATCTTAGTGCTAAGCATGGTAATGATAAAGGACATGAGATGTTTAAATATAACTTAGATACGGACATGAGATGTTTATAGATTTGCATTAACAAATTTGGCGTTTTGATATACTCCCTCTTATTCTCATTTTTTTTTTTGTCGTTACTACAGCAAGTCCAGTTCATTTTTGAGCTAACGTACAGTGAAAGTTTTAATTCAACTGTTGAATGATTGAAAGGAACCTGGCTGTAGCACCCTAATGCTATTTGATGCGGAAATTCCTGTCAGTGTGGACCTTTCTATAACTGGGTAGTCACTAAACATGGTAAACATAAGGATTTGAGATGTATAAACATTTTTGTTGAACAAAGCCTGCAAATCCCGTTGGCTGTAGATGCAAAAGTATATTGTTTGTTGCGCAGTCAACAACATGGATAATGAGATGAATTGCGAAACGATAATCACTAATGTCAGACTGTAGTGTGGGAACAACTGGATGACTTTTGAAACTGAAACATTAATCACCAGTGCCACAGAATAAGTGTCTGCATTTGTTCATCTTCATCGGCAATTATCACGTATAGTCATTGGTGCATGTTACTATTTATCTGAAAACTTGATACACGGCAGCTAAATGTTCCTATTGCAGTTTTCATTGGACTACTACAAACATCATGAAGCCTGATGCCTGGTGCCTGGGCATGTTCCTCTGTTGAGGGGCAAAGGCGATGCACCACCAAGGTACAAAGCCAATTAATAGTTCTGGACTGCATTTTTATAGCATTCATTACATATTTCCTATCTCTTTCTACAAATATGTCAGGGGGATCTCTTTCTACAAATGCTGATTATCCCTACTTCTAATAGAGGCATCTTCTTTTTTCTTTTCTTCTGAGCTATTAGTTAACGTACATGTTGTGTACAAAGCCAATTAATAGTTCTGGACTGCATTTTTATAGCATTCATTACATATTTCCTATCTCTTTCTACAAATGATGAATGTCAGGGGGATCTCTTTCTCCTTGTGCAGTTCCAGTCGCTCCCAAGGACTATTCATCATTTGTAGCACCAGCTTAGGTGTTGCTCCTGTCACCAAGCATAAATAGGAAAAAGTTATTGTTGTAACACAGAAAAGAAACATGAAAATTATTAGAACCTCTAATCCGTTGCCCTTCTGTATGTACCATATGATCACAAGCAGGAGTACTTACTTTCTTGCCCACCGAGCCTCTCAACGGCGTGGACAAAGGTCATGTGTAGGTCAGGCGTCCACCGGAGCCGAGGAGCTTTGATCTGTTGTATTGTCGCACCGACGGCAACCCTCTGCTCGCCGCTCCCGTCAGCCTTGCCGGCACCCGAATTTTTATTGGTGCTGCTGTTGTTGCTCGAACTCCTGCTCCCGGCAACATCGGTGGTGCTACCACCATCGTCGTCGCCGCCGCCATCATCTTTGGTGCTGCTCGGGAGTAGGAACGACGAACGAGAGTAGGTGTGCGTACAACAATATTAACGTATAGATGGAGAAAAACATGTATAGAAAATTATATATATCGCATGAATATGTATAGATGGAGAATTGGTTTCTTTCTTTGTTCGTGCTCGGTACAGAGTTGAGAAGCAAAACGACCTGGACATGAACATGTATACATGGAGAAAACATGTATAGAAAATGTGAACATGTCGAGAAGTAACAGAAGAAAAAAAGTCTTGTAAACAAGCAATATAACTCCAGCTTCTAAACATTGTTTGGGCAGTTGCGTGCATCATGATCTGATACTTCCTTGCATTTGCTACACTTCCTTAGTTTAGTCTTCTTATTCTCCTTGCTCTTCTTAATTCTTTGCATCTCCCTTTGGACTTGATATCGTTTGGTGGATGTATATCGATTTCATTTGGAATTTTACCACCAAGGAATGATTCAAACTCATCCTGTTTATTAACTGTGGTAGCAGGAACGATCCGTTGGAGAGGTTCTACTAGGCTGGATAAAGTAGAACTTAAAAATCCATCCCTTGTTCAGAGTTTTTGGCCATTTGGACAAGATCTTCAAACTTGTTGCGCAAATCTGAAATTTTTTTCCGCATTGCCACCTCCATAGGATCTTTAGGCTTCTCATCTAGTATGTTACCTTCCTCATCAAAGAATAGTTCCCTGTAAATAGAGAAAAACGTAAAATTGAAGATCTTAGGCTTCTTACTGTTGGAGTTTTGGTGAACGGAGACGGAAACAAAACAACATATTATAGTAGGTTACCTTTTACATGTTTTCTCCCATCTCTTCATAATATATATCGACGGCATCTCATTTTGCTTCTCGACTCTGAGCACTTGTATGATATGACGACACGGGATGCCATAAGACTCATATAATTTACAAGAGCACATACAAAACATGTTTGACTTGTTCATCTCAACCACTCGCTCTTTCCCAGATAGGCTGCTGATGGTGACAAATTTTGTATCTTCACACTCTGAAATACCTTGAATAATGCAATGGTCTCTTGCAGCTACGATTTGTTCCTGGATTTTACTGAAAACTTCATGTGTATATATGATACTACAATTCTTCTCCATGGCCCACGGTGTCACCAATCTAGGAGTGGTGTGGAGACTTGCATTGTCAGCTTTCAACTCCTCTTGGCGCTGGCATTCCAAAGCTGTGTCAAATCTTAGCCAAAACTCAACAAGGTCAACTTCCTATGAATGAAACTGCTAAAAAAAGAATTTGCACTCTCCGATCGTGATGTAGTCCGAAGCATTCCTGCTAGAGGTATGTCCAAAAGTATACCGGAATCCATGATTCGCGAATGTCAAACCTATTGGTAAACCACTCATTTTTCGTAAGTTCATAATCTGTTATGAGAGAATTCCATTTTGACACAAAATCTTCTGAATTCTCGGTCCCCCAAACACCCTTGTTGAGTCTTTCCCAAAAAGTTTCATCATTTCTTATAGAGGGTCCGACTTTCTCAGGAACCTTTTCCATGATATGCCACATGCAAAATCTATGAGCTGTATCTGGTAGAATATGAGCAATAGCAGCTATCATGCTCGCATCTTCATCTGTTGTGATCAGATGAGGTGGTACTCCACCCATAGCCTTAAGAAAGGTCTCCAACAACCATACATATGACTCGATCTTTTCATTTGCTAAGAATGATGCACCAAGGAAAACACTTTGCAAATGATGATTGACTCCCGTAAATGGCACAAATTTCATGTTATACTGGTTGGTGGTATATGTTGCATCTACTGAAACCACATCACCGAAAACACTATAGTTTTTTCTGCATGTAGCATCCGCCCAAAATACACGAACAAGTCGTCCTTGTTCATCCACCACAAAGTCATAAAAGAATGCAGGATTTACCTCCTCCTTTCGCTCAAGTTGTGCTATAAACATTTGTGCATCTCCATCCTTGATTTTTGTTCTGAGGTCACGGAAATAGTTTTGCAAATCCCTCTTCGTGCACCCAACATTCTCAAACCCACCCTCACTGACATGGAGAAGTCGATATGCCTGAGAGGGGCCAATGCTAGCCTTATGACAACTGAACAAAGTACTCTTTGCCCTCTCACTGACAGTACGATTGGATCTTAGCAAATGCCTCTTATCTGGCGACACAAAACCATGGTTGTGCTCCACAACCATTGAAAATATTCGATACTTCTTGTCACTGCCAAGCTTGACAACAATATGTGCATCGCAGCCACATCTGGATTCCATTATATTTGGTGACTTTTTCTTTCTTTCCGGATTCATGACTGACTTTTTGTACGGTCTCCTCTCTGTACCCTTCCCTTGAACAAGAATATCGCTTGAATAATATTTCGCCATTTTGCTTCTTGTGCCCTCCAACACGAACAGAGAAACCACAATGATCATGTGCATACAATTTGTAAAATTTCTCCACATCTGTGAGTGTGTCAAACGTCATTCCAACCACAGGCTTCAAATGCTCTTCGCAATTTGTGTTGACTGTGGCACTTGTACAAGGGACCTATAGAAGTGTAAAATTGTATGATCAACAAACCAGGCAGCCCAACATGTTTACTATGAACAAGAAAATATAACACATATGTTCTTTGTAACTACATCTTTACTAGGAGAAGATTCAGGCCGTGGTGTGCTTGGGTGTTCAATGCGGGCTTCAACTCCGTCGTCGATGGCATCAATAGTGACAGAATCAACAAAATCCATATGGCGGTGTATGAGTATCTCCTTTCCCTGGTTCAGGCGACGTATCCTACGAATATCTCCTGGTTCACGGCGAGCAGGACGGGCTCGGCGATGTGGCTCGTCGTCCAGCGTCCAGCGGTTTCTGGGATCGGAACAGCTCGGCCCTTGGTTTGGAACGGCTCGGCGAAGACCGACAGGCGGCGGCGGAGACCGGACAGGCGGCGGCGGAGACCGCACGGGCGGCGGCGGTTCCTGGGATCGTAACTCGTTCCTGGATCGTAACTCAGAAGTCCACGTCCTGGGTTGATTAGATTAGGGGTTATTTGGAAAAAAGAGATTAGCGTGGGATCGGTGGGGGGGTTTAAGTGCTAAAATAACCCACCTCTTCCCCTAGCCATCGGATGAGGATCCTGTGATCATTGTTGGAGTTTCTCATAGTTCTCATAGAAAGTCAGTTCTCATAGGATACGCTCCCTTAGAGGTAACCCCAGCCCAAGCAATAGTTAGAATACATTAATGGCCCATTACAAACGATTACAGACCAAAACCGGCCGAATGAAATGAAACAGCACAGCCTAGCATGCACCCCATCACACCATTAGGAGCCAGTGCAGAAAACATGGCCCTTTAAATTCCTGAAGAGAAATCTCCTGCAAGCATCACCATGATGTCAGTACCTCAACAAATAAGTTCAGGACAATGACATGTATCTCCTCCAATTTAATGACGATCAGAAATTCAAGCTACCAAGAAAATCGAAAACTTAGTGGTCCAACCAGAGCTACCAAGAAAATAAAAAGGAATGAGAGCTATTCAAATAGCACAGGATCCCCATCTAGCAATTTGGTGCTGAAATTCAAGACGCAACGTGATGCATGCAATACATGTTGCTTGTAGACCGCAGGGCCACTGTGCTTAGCTAAGCTGTTTGGTCCAACTAACCCAGTATCTCTTATTCCTCAAAGACACAAGTTCCTCTCTGTTTGCTTCAAAACCTAGGGCATGTTTGGATTGTGCCCTCGCCTGAGCACTGCTGGCCAGCCAGCAATCGTGCCTCAGGCGACCAGAATCGGACGCCTAAGCACGATGCCCGACTCAGGCAGGTCTGCCAGGGTGCAAACCAAACTGGCTCCTACTGATTCCCCTACGCCCATTCCCCAATAATACTGAAGCAACAAAATACTTGTTTCTCTGCTTGCCCAAATACTGAAGCCACAAAATACTAGTTCCTCTGCTTGACAAATGGATAATAACACTGGGGGCTACTTGTTCTATAACTGGTCATACCTTATTCAGATATCTACCCACAAAGATCAGATATAAAACCAGTAAATCTCACTCAGATTTCAAAATTCAAATGTCATGTTTGCAGAATTTATTCACGCCAACCAAAATCAAATCATCAGTAGCATATGAACTGAAAAGAGTTTTAATCCTTTCAGGGACCTACTACTTTTGTTCATAACACTGATTATAATGAAAAGAACAGCAAAATATTTTGTCCGCAAGTTGGGGTTGTCTACACACCGATTATAAGTAGACAAGCAGCAGATGAAAACTATGAAGATACTTCCTCAGGTTTTCTGTCGTACATATTTGCACTAGCTAGCTTGTCCTAAGGGCAAGGAAAAAAAGAGGAGAGCATATAGAAAGACTGCTGATGACTTCAACCAGGTTTAAAAGACTGGCACAAAAGGTTGACCGTATCAAATACCACAACGCTATCTTTCTACATATACTGAATCTTTGTTCAATCTGGGTAGGTGCAACATTTGAGTCATTCAAATAGAGGTCGATGCACCTATTAATCACTGCACAATGAGTCACAAAAGCAGTTCAGCTACAATAAATCAAAATTGCCTAGGATATGAATGTCCCTACGAGTTTGATCTTAAAAATGCATTCACTTGAAAAACAGTTTGCTAAGTAACTAACTTGATATAATGTAGGTGAGCAAATTAGCCTGTAAGTAGAACTCAAACCTAGCGGTAAATAAAAGAGAACAAAAACAGGACTTGGGGAGGATTCTGGACTATCAAAGCCAACAAACAAAAATGGTACCACTAGCTTTGTTTGGTCAGGGAGCAGAAGGCTGGAATCAGGAATGAGGGGCACGAATGAGACAAGTTATACACACATAGCACAACACAGATTAACCACAGTTATGTGGATCAGAATAAACTAATCTTAGTAGACCAATGCCTGCCAGAATATAGGATAAAAAAATAAAAAGAAAAGAAAAAAGAGTTGTTTTATGTTAGGAGTTGGATATAGCTGATACAACTCACCATATTTGTTAATATGTATCAAAGGAGGATGACAGCACAACAACCAAACCATATGATCCATTCAGATGTTCCTGCTTAGGAACACAACACATATTTTATGATTTCTGATACAAACAAGGTACTACGTAAAATTTTAATTAGTTATCCTTTGCAAGTTGAAAAAAAAAACCCACAACAAACGGGAGTTTGCCAGATGCAGCACAATAGAATAGTTCACTCAGTCATCGTAAAAGAAATCAATGAATCAGTAACTTAAAATGAAGTGATGAGAATACTAATTACAGAAACACACTATAAGACAAGAAAAAAATGTGTTCGAGAAACAAAAAGATCAGAGAAATTACATCAATTGTGTCTCGGGGGATCAAATAACATGGCTCAGTTTTGGGGGTGGGGGGTGAACACACATCTACACTTGAACAACACCAATGATTTACACATTACCTCTCTAGGCTGTCCTCTCCTCCACTCTACAATTCCTAACTGAGCTAAAACTTTTAAAAAAAAAATCCAATTAAACACCAAAAAAACACCATCTGAACTAGCAAACTAGCCACTGCCAGTTACCCTCCACTTACTTAGAACCTCAGTTTGCTTGATGCTTGCTCCCATTTGATGTCATTCGCTGAGATAAATTTGTGATATTTTAGCAGACTATGGAAAGCAATTGACTAAATAAATAAGCAGCATTATACCCAAAACATGTCGCAGAACTGCAGACTTTGTTAAAGCAGGGCAGAAATATTCTCAATCTGAATGTGCTAAAGAAACATTTGTATCACACCATAGGGAGAGGGAACTCAGCCTACGAGTAACTCCTAAAACATTAACACATTTTGTCACAAAATATCAAAAGACGTCAATGAGACACTTCAGGAATCATTATATGCCAGTGAGGTTGCCCGAACTTTAGTGAATCGCATAATTATTTTGTGTTGGACTTGGAACCTAGATTGACAGTATTCGAGCAGAGAATTAAGTCATCGTAGTGCCACAAGGCTCAATTACCATGGACTACAGCCTATATACCACCACATGAGAATGGGCTACACTACAACTGGGAGTTGGAGGTGCCCAGTCATGGTAGCCCAAATACCATGCACACACCGCTACTCTGCAGAAGTGCTTGAGGTAGGCCATCATTATTGGAACATCAAAAGTATCAGTATAACCCTACAGAAAATGGTTCCTCCTCGGCAGCACTTTGGTCATTGACTTATTGTGAATAGTTTCATGCATCGGTTTATAATTTATAATCCGTGGCACGCCAATTTCAGTATAACTGTCATACCTGGGCTCAAATCAAAATTACACTCTATTTCTATGATCCACGTATGGTTTATTATTAATCTAGTTCGAGTCCCAATGTAGGATCTAGCACTACAGAGAACAAATCATCACGGTGAAGAAAAAAAAATATAAGCATGGACGTGGTGCACAACATTTGCACAAACTGTAAAGGCAACCACATCTTGCGTTAATACAAGGCAGGAGTAGAAGTAAATGCACACTAAATTCAGAAATCAAGCATAATTTATAGCCGTAATGTTGTTTCAAATTATGTGAGTGCTTAACACATACAAATTCTCAGACAAACTAATTTCAATCGAGCAAGCAATAGCATGCACATCATTGGTACATCAACTACCAATAGATTCTGCAACAAATCAGATTACACCAGCACCAGGTGGCCAGGGTGATTGGTAAACTCAGGTGAATCATATTACAAAAGGCGCAGGGAAATAATTCAGGCAGGAAGAGGTTGTGCCAAACGACCCTAGCACATTCGGATCCTAATCCCACTGCAGCCAATTCGGCAACCCGCTACACAAAATTGTCCACGACATCGAAACAAAACACGATTGGGAGCCAAACAACACGCCTACAGAAACCTAAAGCAACGGGATAAACAACTAGGGCTCGGGGCATCTAGAAACGTACCAGTGGAGGGGGACGTCACTCACAAAGCGGCGGGTGCCGCACGTCATCCTCCAAGCTGCGGCGCGACCACGAGAAGGCGTCACACTCCCTCCCCATCGTCGTGGTCCTCCAGCTGCGCTGCGACCACGAGAGGAGTCCCTCGGCGGAGCGGTCACTGCCTGCGTTCTCATGTCACGCCCCTTGGTTAGGGTTCGGAAATCCGAGGAGGAACGCGGCGGCGCAGCTGCTCAGCGGCCCGGGGAAATCGGGGGGCGGGCTCCGGTGGCCCCCATCAGAGGGAGGAAGCTCCGGTGGCGCGGAGCTCGTATGGCCGTAGTACGAGCCATTAGGAAATTTCCTTCCCACCTGCGCCCCGGGGTACGCGCTCCCCTGCTAGGTGGGGCGCCCTGCTGCATTTGGGAGGCATGGGAGAATTGTCCCAGGGCTCCGGACGACGGAGGCGACGCCGGGGAAAGGGGGAGGAGGCGACGGCGGCCGAGGTGTGCCGCGACCCAGAGGAGGGCTTGGGACGACGAAGGCGACGCCAGGAGAAGCAGGCGGTGGTCGAGGCGGCGGCTAGCAGGTGGCGGCGCGCGTGTAGCGAGAGGGCGAGACGAGGAAGAAGAGTTCCAAACCGGCCGGAACTGGGGTCCGTCTGTTTTTATTTTTTTAAACATCAAAAAAAAAAGGAACCGGGGTCTGTTGCCACTTCCCAATCCCTCTTGTCCGCCAAACGGGAATCGGCCCGGGCTCGCTCCCACGCGGGCTGCCAGCCCGGGGTAGCAATTACAATTTTTTTTTCGATTATAGTTTTTTGTTTGCGATGGATTTTTTCGATTATAGTTAAGTGCACGCACACTCGATATTGACAAAATCGTCACTCACTGGCGCCTCGCTGTTGACGGACACGTCGCCTACTTTCGAAAGCATAACATTGTTAAATTTTAAAAAAATTCGCTTTCACACGGGAAGTCAATCCTAAGACCTGAGGTGCTACTGAGCCTTTGTAACCACCAGGATAGGCTCTTTCGCGTAGCCCTTACAGTTTGGAAACTCCTATTCATAAAAACAGACATCCAAAAACTAGCAATCAACCAAATTTTCGATCACTTAGCTATCTCGATCACATTTTGAAACATTTCTTTTGTAACTTTCTAATTAAAACCTTTTTTAGAATGCAACACAAAGATATGAAAAACACATGATTGAAGTGCGCTTTCATCTCAAATCATATTGAATGAAATATTTAAAAAAAATCACATGAATGATTGTTTCGATTGTGCACATGAATAGCGCAATGAGAGGAGAGAGAGAGGGGATTCCCCCTTTCGCGCCCCGAGGTCAGACCTTATGTCAAGAATCCTCCAAAATCCCATGAAACAAGCCATTCGATAATATCATACTAGGATTTTGTGTCATGTAATCAAATAGTTTAGGTAATCAAATAGTTTATGTTTCCTGTACTATTTGGCTCTGTCAAGAGGGATAGAGAGGGAGCGTAAGTTTTTTTTTTTGTGTGTGTGTGTGTGATGTTCATGGATGCTCTGTACAGCTGGAATCCCAAGCACAAAACATTTTGCTTTGATAAAAGCAGGGCTATCGCTTTTGGTCTAAAAATTTTAACATGTGCATTCCTTCCTTTGTTTCAAAGCAAAATTTCAAAATCCTCCAACCATGAAACATTATATGAAACATTAAGTTCTTATATGACTAGAAACTTGCATATTTCTTAATCAAATTAATGAACAATTAATGACATTATTTTCTGAAGGTAGAACATTCCTGTTATGTATGTGGTGAGAATAATGTTAAAAGAGAATTAAAAAAATCTAGATGGTTTGATATAAATTGTTAGAAACATGATGCTCAAGCTGGTGAGTACCGATAAGAGAGCTTGGCGGCATCAAGGCACCATGCAGTGACTGGAGTAGAGCTGGGAGGCCGCGAGGAAAGGAGTTACGATGAGGGCGTGGTTGAGGACGTTGCCTGTACTAGAGTTTTTTGGGGCGGTGTTGGTCGTATCTACGCACCCACTTATATACCGCAAGAGCACGGTGTACAGTTGTAGTCTTTTTCCCCTAGAAGAGTATTCTAAGGTTTAATCGAACCCATAGAGACCAATGAGAATTAAGCAAAATCATCAGTAAAAGAGTTAGCCAAGCCTTCTAGTGAGCGTGAGCGTGAGTTTCAGGAAAACAAGGGGCCGTGCCGATCGGCACAGGGGATGTGCCGGTCTACACGATGGCTAAGTTGCCGAAGGTTGTCCGAACAGCCTAGGAACTGATTAGGTCATGGGTAAGTTAGCCAAGTCTGTTAGTTGAGATCGTAACCAAGTAGCTTAATCAAATAGCATCATAAACGGATTACTCAATTATTGATAACCGAAGATCGGTAGGTCAAGGCCCCTTTCCGACGAGCCCTGTCACGACCAATCGCCTTAGTCGCTGACCTCTTCCTACTCTACACATCATCTCAAGGATCATCGCGTATGCATTAGCGGCTGTGGGGGTACAGAGACAACGTGCAATTATGGTGCATTACAAGATCCCAATGCTACCTTAACCACAATGGAGATAGTGAGAGATTGAACCTCTCACTCTTTTTGCCACCACAATTAAGGTAACATCTAATACTTAGTCGTCACTAAGCGTAGGAACAGTGCATGTAAAGACCATAAAATACAGGCAATCAATAATCAAAACCATTCATCCACATATTCAACCATACTTCGGTAATACATAGTGCAAGATACATCACCATCTAGTAGGCCTACCTCGACGGATCACCTCTTTAGCACCAATGGTTCTTGATCAACAATTAGAGAACATGAAGAACGGGGCAAAGCCCCGGTGGCTCTAAACTTACTAGCTGTGTTGTCCCTCTGGCGGCGGATCCCGAAACCCTAGGGCTTTTACAAGTTTATATAGGGCTGTACATCAGGAAGGAAAGGATTCTCGGGAAAGAGTCCTTGTGCCGATCGGCACACATCGTGTCCAGCTCGGTTTCCTCCCTCCTCCTAAGTCGGTTCCGAAGTCCTAGGTAGCTTCCATGTGGGCCTTCCAATCAGTTTTCTTTCGAGATCAAGTCTTGTGTTGCTCTTTCAAATCTTCGAGTATCTTTTATCTCTTCGTGACGGATATCTCCTAAGATTGGCTCGGATAACTTCCTTCTAGAATAAACTGAATGTGGGCCAGCTTCAGTGGCCTTGGGGTCCCATGTGCCGGTCGGCACATGGCTGTGCCGATCGGCACAGTGGGCCTTTTCTACTGGTTCTCTTCTCTTCAGGTCCAGATCAGCCACAATGTCCAGAATATCGTCCTTTTCATCTGTTTCTGCAATAAAGCTCCAGAACGACATATATACAAATATGGTGCTATTATCAAGGGTTAATGACCTATAATGATGACATTTATGCTCTAAATAAGGCGCAGTTGGCATATAAAATGGTATGCTAGAAATCGCCAACAGCTCCCCCACACTTAACCTTTACTCGTCCCGAGGAAAGTCAAGAATGAAAATCAACTTGCATCTAGTCACATCAATCATAAAAGTATTTCAAATCTACACGAGCTGAGCATTTAGTCATTGTGAGATTAAATCAATTTAGTATTCAGCAAACATGTTCACAATATGGTATTGAACATGAAAGAGTACTTCCCAAAGCAAACCTTGAAAATATTCAACTTGATGCGCATGACTTTTCCACTTATGTGAATCACCAAAAGGTATTGTGAGCAAAAGAACTATTCTTCTCAAACGATCAAGTCAACAACTCAACTTCAATCTCTCACCTAAATCACTCAAAAGCCTAGCCTACTTTATCGATATATGTATGTGTAAGGCCATATGAGTAGCTTGGTGAGGAAATTCAAGGAAAATAGACATAAATCAACAACATATTGCAAAGCTAAGAAATAACTCTAATTGGTTTTACTGAGACTTGTCAAAAGGCCATTAGAAATTGAATTGAGAAAGAAACTCACACCTTTAGAACAGTGGACATATACTTGTGTGAATGAACAATCACAAGTAGAGAACGTAATCTTTTTAAACAGGTGACAAAGCTGTCCTTTTTCTTTGCATATCTATCAGAAACTTCCTGGCATTTTCGAAGGATATCGAATGCAAAGAATTGTGGACATGATTGGAAAAGAAATTCTTGGCTACTAATCATGATAAGAATTCAAGGGAATTCACTCTTCCCCACACTCAAATTTTTGCTAGTCCTGAGCAAAACAGCGCACGGTACAGACTTTATTTTCTCTCTTTTTTTTTTCTTTTCCGTTTCCGTTTTCCGTTTTTCTTTTTCTGTGTTTGCCGGTCGGCACAACTGGTGCCGGTCGGCACACTGTCTGTACCTGCCAATTTCGCTCTGGACTTTTCGTTGGAACTGCTGTGTCAGATGTATAGCCAAGAATACAGTAGGATGTGGTCAAGGATTGATATTCGAATCAAAGAATTTGGTTCTCAAGTATCGGATACTCGGCGAATTATGCATAATTCCAATGCGGTAATTTGCATAGCTCGAGTGGGAATAGGCTAGAAAATCAACACGATACGCGAAAGATGTGGCCAATTTTCCAAATCTCATACCCTAAGAATTAAATCTTAACCGAGCTCAATCATCAATCATAGTCTCTACTTAGCAAGGGCTTAAAGTGAGTCACATATATTTGGCATTGGTAGGCACAACCGAATGATATGGAGTAATTCTAAAGCTCACAATAAGAACGTTTGAATTTTATAAAGAAATAGGTACTAAGTCATGTCATCCAAAATCGATCTTTTATTAGACCTTGCATGGGAATTTTGAAATGCACTACGCCACATATGAAGTATTTGCCGAATACATTATAGTGAAAGTTCGAAATTTTATTTATGCTCAACATCGCTCGATTATCTTTAACACTTCTCAAGATAGACATACATACTCGTATCATTGTTCAAATAAAGTATAAAGATCATCATCATATGGATTTGAAAGCGCGGGCTACATGGTGATGTATCATTCTAAACATCTACTAGCACACTTGCACGAATAAAACTAGACTACTAGCACACATGCATGAATAAAAGCACACAAACAAACTAAACACCCGATACATGGTTTCCCAACCCGCTCACACACACATAAGGAAATAAATAAAAAGAGAATGCGAAAGGGAAAGAAAAACGCAAACCGGGAAACCGATACAAGTTGTGCCGTACACAACACTCTACCCATCGAATGGAGGTGGCTGCGTGTAGTCGAAGCCGTAGTATACCGCCTCCAATCTTGCGAACTCATCGATCATCGCGTCGGTGTTGCTCCGCATCTCGCCCAAGTTTGTCGATGCGTTCAACGTATTGGACGTTGTTGTCGATGTACTGATGCATAAGGACAAAATTCGCCCCCGGAGGACCTGCAGAGCACAGTAGGGTGCCCCCTGGAAGTGCTGAGGGTAGACAGGGGGCATACCGAAGTACCTGGGGTTGGTGCCGGTCGGCACCTGACCTGTGCCGGTCGGCACAGAGCCCGTGCCGATCGGCACGGGTGCCTGCTGCGCTGGTTGATGCTGCGCGGCTGCTGCCGCGTCCCAGCTGTCCCAGTCCGCCGCTGCGCTCGCCGAAGACTGGCCGACGACCTCCTTTCTCCCGCGCTTGGTCTTCGTTACCTTGTGTCGCTCGCGGAGGTCGGCCTCAAGCCAATTCCCTCCGTCGATCTTGTTCGGGAGGAAGAGGGCGAGCTCGGGGCAGGGAAGCTTGATGCCGGTGCCGCACACACGTAGTAGCCGAGCTTGGCGCTCCCGTGATGGTCTTCTTCCCGCGCACCATGGACTCGTCGATGAGCGTGGACCTTATCCAACAATCATCCTTCATCATGAGGTTACCTTCGATGACTTGGAAGATGATTGTTTGGAGGTAGCCTCCAAAAGCTAGTCTTGCCTTAGGGTTGGCCCTTTGGCTAAACCAACTCCACTCCACCATTGTCATGAGGGGATTGCACTTGCACGGACTCGCAATGGCGTTGTAGAGCCAATGCAAGTCCGGGTCGGAGATGTTGGTGGTGTCGAGGCGGCCGGTGGTGCGTGCGGCCATCCACCGGTGGAGGATTTGGATCGTGGGGTTCTTGATGTGCCCCCTCTTGCGCTCGTCCGCGTCGGCGATGCGGCGCCAAAATGTGTCGAGCATCTCCGTAGTCGCCGCGCCGTATACGGGGGCCTCCCTATCAAAACCGAGAGCATCGGAGATGCCCTCAATCGTGATGGAGTAAGGCTCGTCCCGCACACGGAACTTGATCTTGTCGTCTCCTTGCTCGTCCACCTCGCGGCTCATGGTGGTGATGAACTCGGTGATGAGCTCGATGTCGAAGCTGCTTGCTTGATCGTGGAGGGTCTCCCATCCAAGGTTGAGGAGGCATTGTTGGAGGTCCGGCCATACCCCGACCTTGGAGAGGAACTCCTCATCCATGAATGTTGGGGAAGATGCGGCCGCGGATGTTGGTGTAGTAGAACTCCTCCTCACGGCTCGTGAGGGTGACCCCTCCCAACCGCGCGCGGTACATATGCCAGCTCGCTCGGCTCGGCCTCCATTGACGGTCCGCCCGCCGCGGCGGCCTGCGGCGGCGGCGGCGGTCGCCTCTCCTCGTGCGCGGCCTCGGTCCTCGAGGGATGCCGATGTCGCGGTGGCCGATGAAGAAGTCATCCCGCTCTCGTGGCGGTGTCATCTCGACGGAGAGCTCGGGGCTATATCATAGCCCGCCGAACTTGCCCTTCGCGCTGAGGTGAAGGAGCCGGAGTCGCTGCCGGTTGTTGTCGCCGGCTTGGTGCGACCCGCCGGAGTGGTGTGATCCACCGGTGTGGTGTGATCCACCGGAGTGGTGCGACCCGCCGGAGCTGAACCCCCCCGCGAATCTTCTTGCCGGCGCTCTTGAGCGTGGAACTAAACCCCTTCATTTCCTGCGAAAGAATGGAAACGAATCGCGCAAATGGAGGAAGTGGAGGAGTGGAGAGAGTTACCAGGAAGTTGTGGCGAAAATGGAGGAGGTAGTGCCCCCTCTTATAGCTCTCCATGGCGTCCAAGGGAAGGAACCCGCGCCGGTTCAAATTCCCTGCGCGCCGCCGGCTTCACAGTGCCGTGCCGACCGGCACCGTTCAAAATTTCGCGGATTCCGTCGTACCTCGGCTGCCACGCCTCCTTTTCCTCTTCTCCATGACTTGTACAGTGTCGGATGTCGGGGAACAGGGGCGCATCTGCAAAAGATTAGCTTTCCCATGGTGTGCCGATTGGCACGGAGACCGTGCCGGTCGGCACGATTCAAATTTGCACAGATTCGCACGTACCTTGGTTTTCAGCAACTTCTTTTCCTCTTCCCCATGCTTGATACAGTGTCGCATGTCGGGAGACAGGGGAGCACGTTCGAAATTTGAATTTTTCAGGTGGTGCCGATCGGCACGGAGACCGTGCCGGTCGGCTCCTTTGCTCCATCCCGAGGCTGGGTGCTCGGTGTCTCCCCTGTGCTCGGCAGCTGCATGGGTGTCAGTGATCTTTCCTCCTTCCAATGTGCGCAGACTTTGATGATCCGATTCGAATTCTCGGCACTGTGTATCCGCGCCCGATTCAAACTTCGTTGCTTTTGTGTCGCCAAAATTTCAAATTTTCTTGCGGATGTCAGACTTCCTGTAGCGTCGAGATTCTTGGAGGTGGCGTGTCCATGCTGTGCCGATCGGCACTGAGGCGTGCCGGCCGGCAACTGTGCCAAATTTCCGCCAGTGCCTCCTTCTTTCGCAAGGATCATCCAGCATATTCCTGCGACACAGAAAAATACCAAAAGCACGGAAATATTCTCGGAACAATTATTGTACTTACCTTCCCCCAAATTTTCCTTCATCAAATATTCCGCATATTTTCTCCACTTTACCCCATATTAATTTTCATCTCCAGTTCGGGGTAACTTACAGAGCATGATCTGACGTGCTTGCTCCTGTGCCGATCGGCACGGTTTGTGCCGGTCGGCACCTTTCAGAATTTTCTCTTTTTTTTCTTTTCTTCCTGCGCTGTTAGCAAACAAGCAAAATACAAAACAAAAACTGCAGAAAGTAAACAGACAGCGCAGGTGTTCACACAAAAGTTAAAACAAACACTTGGACTAACAAATTTTATTCCGGGATTATTATTGTGGATTACAGCAAACAATTTAAGCCGGTTGCCCTCCGGTTAGCACTAAATCTCTAATTCACGGGTTGCCCTAAAGTCCTTGCCCTCCACTAACCTAACAAGACTCACTCATATGACTCGCTCCCGAATTTTGTGTTGCCTCCCAAAAAGCGCTCTTAGTTTTAAAAAGGTCGTAGAGCTTGACCTCCCCGCATAAATCACTTCCTTAGCGTCGCTTTACAGGAAAAAGTTGCGACACTACAAGGTTCTCATGTCTCTTCTCCTTCAATGATAGGACATATCCTTCCTCCAATTACCTCGATTGCTTTATATGGTGCGGAGACTTATATTTCTCAACCTATTTGGATACGGTACGGCCTTCTTCTCCCTTGGGGCGAAATTAAATGTGTAGGAGGCTCCACTTATGTCGAAACTTATCTTTCCACTCCCCACATCAATGTTCGCCTTCGCTGTCCTCAAGAATGGCCGGCCCAAATCAATGAAGTCTTTGTCCTTCTATCCATATCAAGCACAATGAAATCCACAGTGTAAGCTTCATGACCATTGGGCTAGGGAAACCCCAAGGTATGAATGTTTTGGTGATAGGATGAGAACCATGAATGTGACTAACACTCTTTGTGAGATCTTATAGGTCACATATGAAGAAAGCTCCGTCCGTTGGTGGTGAATGCCAACACACCATGAACTTAAATGAAAAAGGATGATTGGTTGCCTTCATCGTCACAAGAACGGACTTGATGGAGTCGCGGAGAAGATATGGATCAAGGCTAAGGACATGCTAGATCCAAGCGGGTGTTGCTTGGTTAGATGTTAGCTTGAGTCCATAGGAAAAACCGGACTATCAAGAGGGTTCGAGGTGGTTCTCTTAGTACACACTAGTTATAGAGATCATTGGATGCAATGGTGAGTCTCTCAGGGGCTAGGGTGGCAGAAGAGGCTTGAAGGAACCAAGTTTGAAGATGTTGGAAGCAAGGATCAAAGAAGTGGTCGAATTCCAGCAGAAGAGAAGCCACCGTAGGATACGGTGCCAGTCACCGTATGATACGGTGACTGCAGCAGATGAAGACCAGAGAAGGAGAAGTTTCTGGCAGAAAAGAGAAGGAGCCACCGTATGGTACGGTGCCAGTCACCGTGTGATACGGTGACTGCAAGAAGAAGAAGTCCAGATGAGGTGTTGACCTGGCAGAGAAGTTGGAGTCACCGTATGATACGGTGAGGTGGTCACCGTATAATACGGTGGTCACCGTATGGTTTCCAGAGAGTTGGCAGTTGCTGGAAGCTGAAGAAGACGAAGCCACCGTATGATACGGTGGGGGTCACCGTATGATACGGTGATACCTGAAGATGGAAGTCCAGAGATGGAGATGCTCTGGCAGGTGACGTGGAGGTCACCGTATGATACGGTGGTCACAGTCACCGTATCATACGGTGATACTTACGGTGACTTGGTTTCTGGGCACTTTTGGGCAACGGCTAGTTTGAGGTTGGTGGCCTATATATAGCTGGTTGCTCGCCCCTTTTGAGTTGCTCTTGGACCCAGGAAAGAGGGGAGGTGCTGCCAAGAAGCCAAGAGGAAGAAGTGTGAAGCACTTGAGAGGGATTTGGAGTGATCCTAGTGCTTGAGAGAGTAGCAAGTTGCATCCTTTGATCTCTAGGCTAGTGTGGGCTTGAGAGAGTCATCTAGGGCTGTTACTCTTGGTCTATGGCAAGGCCTAGACCGGTTAGGCGTCGGTGTTGAGCTGTCCAAGGAGATTGTGGAAGTCGACACAAGTTTGTACACGGTCTTGGAGCTTCCCGTGCGAAAGAAGCATCACTAGTGGAGCGCCCTTTGGCACGCATCAAATGCGGAGCCTTACCTCCGGAAGAGTACCCGGGATCGAGCCCGGCGGGACGTGCCCGCGACTTCACTCGGAGGGTGAAGTGTGCTCTAGGAGGGATCGCCATCGAGCGGAGGGACGGGGTCGAGACTCCGGCGGGAGTGACCCAACGTGGAGTAGGGGAAGGCGCCATCCTTCCGAGACCACGGGAAAACATCATGAGCATTCTCTATCCCTTCTCCTTTACTACTCGCATTTACTTATCGCACTTCATATGATTGCTTGTAGTACTTGAGTTGTGCTCTTATATTGCTTGTGTGTTTACCTTGGTACCTACTAGCTTCACTAGGTTTGCTTGATTGCCTTGCTCGTGTGCTTACTTGTTATAGCCTATCTAATAGCTCTAAGGACTCTACTTAGTGTGCCTAGTATCTTGGTTGCCTTGTCTCTAGTTATCTTGTTACCTTGCCTTGCCTAGCTTAAGTCTTCCGCTATCTATCTATCTTGTGCTAGGTTGCTAGTGTGGTGTGTTGTGTTATCTATATGCACTAGCTTGATAGGTTAAGGATACTCCTTAGTGTGCTTTACCTTGTTACCAGAACTACTCGCTAGGGTTGCTCGGTGTGTAAGTGTTTGGAAATAGATTCTAGAGTGGACCGATTCACCCCCCCCCTCTCGGTCACACGATCCTTACACACAGGAACTATATGATCACCAATTTGGACAGGCACATCTTCAGCAATTCCATCGGGATAGCGAACCGATTGATCGGCCAACTCCAAACACATGGCCGTAGGCTCCACTCTGGCAAATTCAAACTTGAAGAGACATAGTGAGGCATGACACTTACACTGCTCCAAGATCGCATAAAGCCCCTTCAAAGATTTGAGCTCCAATCAAACATCGGATACTAGGAGATCCGGGGTCGGGCTTCTTTTCTGGTGTAATGTCATTAATAGCTGCAGTGCACTCTCTTGTCATCTTCACTACTTCTTCCGATGCTAAGGACTTCTTGCTTTGCATAATATCCTTTATGTACTTAGCATAGGTAGGCACTTGAAGAGCATCAAGGAACGGGACATTGATATATAACTTCTTCATAATATCGACAAACCTGGAGAATTGTTCATCATGATGTCGAATCCTTTCTATCTTGGTCAACAGCTGCGTATCCAGAAAGGTAGCAGGACCATGTTCCTTGTTCTCAGTTCCCTTTTTCAGACCCGAGAGGTCAATTTCTTCTGTGTGCCGATCGGCACCATCTCCGTGCTGGTCGGCACCTTCAACTGTAGCGTGCCGATCGGCACCAGCGTCGTGCCGGTCGGCACGGGGTCGTCTTGTTCCAGCTGCAAACTTCGGATATTCAGTTTGCTTCCCAGACCTCGTCTCGATGGATTTTCAGCTGTTCTGCAGAGCGGGTATTACCAGGAAGAGCTCCTTTCTCGCTTTTTACCGACTCCGCTAATTGGGCCATTTGTTTCTCCATCATCTTCATGAATTGGAGGATTTGCTGATTAGAACTCCCCACTTCGATGACCTTGTCATTGATTGTCTCAAGCACACGATCAACTTCCTTGAATTTGGCTTGAGTGTCCTTGTTGACCTTCTCTTGAGCTTGAAAGAACTCTTGGCATTGAATACGAAGAGGGATGGCATTTTGCATAGACGATGACGGGGTGAAGCTACTCCTTTGTTGCTGATATGGAGTCTTCCATCCTTGACTCTTGACATAATTGAGCATTTTCACATCTTCGGGGCAATCCTTGCTCACATGACCAATTTCTCCACATTCTTCACATGTGGAACGGGCTTCCGCTAGCTTGACGGTCTCTTCCTTGGGAATATGATCAATCTTGTCCAATCTCCTTTGTATGGTGTCAACCTTGTCCATAAGCAATTCATCATAAGCTCTTTCCACCACACTCTTCATCTTTCCGTGGAAGGTTGAAGGCTTCTACTTTCTCTCTCACCAACCCATGATTGATTTTGCTCTATCTTCTTGATCAAAGCCGTGGCTTGAGCGGGTGTCTTGTCCAAAAACGATCCTCCAGCCGAAGCATCTAAGTGTTGTCGGGACAAAAGATTCAAACCCGTGTAGAACCTCTCAACTAGCTCCCATTCAGCAAGACCATTGTGCGGACAAGCATCCTTGTACTCATTGAATCGATTCCATGCTTCTCCAACGCTCTCATCAGCAAGTTGAGTGAATCCAAGGATCTTGTTCTTCAAAGCTTGAGTCTTGCCTGAGGGAAGTACTTTGCCAAAAATTCTGCAGAAAGTAGATCCCAACTAATCTTGGTCGCAGTAGGTAGCCTATGGTACCACTGCTTAGGACGCCCAATAAGAGATAGAGGGAACAATCGCACCTTAGCTTCATTGTCATTCATATGTTCCAATTGAAAGTACCCGCAGATTTCATGAAAATGTTGCAAATGCATATTAGGATCTTCAGAACCTGTGAACGGTTGCTGACCAACCAAAGACATATCGCTCCAGCCGAAAGGGTCTAGCTTGTGCAGTGAATTCAGTCTTGGTAACATTGTCCAAGGCAGGCTTGAGACGATTAGCAATTGGTGTTGCGTCTCCCATGTCTTCTTCTTCAGGAACTTCTTCTACCTTGTCTTCTTCCAAAGCTGCAAACAATGCCTTCGGCTGAGTGGCTCGCGGTTGTCTTCTATGTCTCCCACTGATTTGCTTTTCTTTTCCGCCTCACGTTTGAGAAAGAGAATCTCTGGATCATCGAGGTAATTAAAGGTTTATTTGACTTAGCGCCGTCCATACCTGTCTGTTAAATAAAACAGGACATATATACTGGAAAAGACAGAGAAATCAAAGAAAGAAAGCTCTGTGCCGGTCGGCACACAGGTGTGCCGATCGGCACGGTGACCAATTTCTCAAACTTCAAACAATGCCTAATTCGAACAAAGGTCCCCGGCAACGGCGTCAGAAAAAGACAGCTTGTTGGTCGTATCTACGCACCCACTTATATACCGCAAGAGCACGGTGTACAGTTGTAGTCTTTTTCCCCTAGAAGAGTATTCCAAGGTTTAATCGAACCACAGAGACCAATGGGAATTAAGCAAAATCATCAGTAAAAGAGTTAGCCAAGCCTTCTAGTGAGCGTGAGCGTGAGTTTCAGGAAAACAGGGGGCCGTGCCGATCGGCACAGGGGATGTGCCGGTCGGCACGATGGCTAAGTTGACCGAAGGTTGTCCGAACAGCCTAGGAACTGATTAGGTCATGGGGTAAGTTAGCCAAGTCTGCTAGTTGAGATCGTAACCAAGAAGCTTAATCAAATAGCATCATAAACGGGATTACTCAGTTATTGATAACCGAAGATCGGTAGGTCAAGGCCCCTTTCCGACGAGCCCTGTCACGACCAATCGCCTTAGTCGCTGACCTCTTCCTACTCTACACATCATCTCAAGGATCATCGCGTATGCATTAGCGGCTGTAGGGGTACAGAGACAACGTGCAATTATGGTGCATTACAAGATCCCAATGCTACCTTAACCACAATGGAGATAGTGAGAGATTGAACCTCTCACCTCTTTTTGCCACCACAATTAAGGTAACATCTAATACTTAGTCGTCACTAAGCGTAGGAACAAGTGTATGTAAAGACCATAAAATCCAGGCAATCAATAATCAAAACCATTCATCCACATATTCAACCATACTTCGATAATACATAGTGCAAGATACATCACCATCTAGTAGGCCTACCTCGACGGATCACCTCTTTAGCACCAATGGTTCTTGATCAACAACTAGAGAACATGAAGAACGGGGCAAAGCCCCGGTGGCTCTAAACTTACTAGCTGTGTTGTCCCTCTGGCGGCGGATCCCGAAACCCTAGGGCTTTTACAAGTTTATATAGGGCTGTACATCAGGAAGGAAAGGATTCTCAGGAAAAGAGTCCTTGTGCCGATCGGCACACATCGTGTCCAGCTCGGTTTCCTCCCTAAGTTGGTTCCGAAGTCCTAGGTAGCTTCCATGTGGGCCTTCCAATCAGTTTTCTTCGAGATGAAGTCTTGTGTTGCTCTTTCAAATCTTCGAGTATCTTTTATCTCTTCGTGACGGATATCTCCTAAGATTGGCTCGGATAACTTCCTTCTAGAATAAACTGAATGGTGGGCCAGCTTCAATGGCCTTGGGGTCCCATGTGCCGGTCGGCACATGGCTGTGCCGATCGGCACAGTGGGCCTTTCTACTGGTCTCTTCTCTTCAGGTCCAGATCAGCCACAATGTCCGGAATATCGTCCTTTTCATCTGTTTCTGCAATAAAGCTCCAGAACGACATATAAACAAATATGGTGCTATTATCAAGGGTTAATGACCTATAATGATGACATTTATGCTCTAATAAGGCGCAGTTGGCATATAAAATGGTATGCTAGAAATCGCCAACAGACGGCAATGTGGCTTAACAGAGCTTTGGGGCCAGGGAGAGAAAAAAGAGAAAGGAGAGAAGTTGCGGTGATAGCTGGTTGAGCCAATTCTACTTGGTGGCCACCAAACCGCTAGTGCTGATCTAGCTTAGCGGAAACGGTGGATTTGACCGTTTCCAGCAAGCCAGCCTAGAGTGCATAACTAGAGTCTGGTTTCTTTTTAGTACAAGAAAATAAACAAGATAAAAAGTGATTCTGCATACCAAAGCCTAGCTCGGCTTTTATACGCAAACCAAACACACCCATAGTCGAGGGGTTTTAGAGGCAAGTATCACATGTCAAGAGACGAAAACGTCATAAACCAAACCAGGACATGCTGGACTGCTGTTTGTATAAAACAAACTTTGATAAAATGAAAGAAAAGAAAATCTCCTTGAGCATGAATTTCGACACTAAAAATCTTACAATACAAACCATTATTAGGTTACAACAAAGCTGAAAACTTGATAACATATTTCGTTCACACCATTTGAGGTTCGCACGCTAGGCTGTTTGATTTCAGCGTCTTGCAAACCCAGTTTATTCTTCCTACAAGGCTTAAATCTTGTCAAAATTGCAGGTATGCGCAATTTCATAATAAACTAGGGTGAGCCGGCGCGCTAACGGCGCGCCCGGTTGCGAAAGTAGAAATTAACCAAAGTTGATGCCAGTTGGTTGGGTCCCAATCGTGCGTGACGTGTCTTTTTTTGGTTGCGTGAGAGTTGTTTCGCAAAAATACCAAATATCTCAGACACACCGAAACGAATCTCTTGCTGCGCGACGTCACACGTTGTCCTCATTTTTTCCTCGTTCATTCCGCCGCTCTTATCCTGGTCGTCTTCTTCCACCCCCATCCAAACTCACTCACTCTCTGTTCTCTGCTACTCTGCTAGCCACAAACGCTGAATGTCGAGCTCCGACCGCCACCCCTAGTGGCAAGCTCGTTCCGTTGCTCCGGCCTCGCACGCCACACCACTATCACACTAATTTTCCTCGTTTCGCCTCCTATGTACATGGCTCGTTCTGTTTCCTCAAATCTGGCCGCGGCAGCTGCCTGCTACTCAAATCTGGATGCAAGCTGCACATCTGCACCCCTCTCCCGCTCCCTACTCTAGTGCGCCAGTTTGAGTGAATACACACAAGCTAAAGGTTTTTTGCAAAATTACCAAGGGCTCCTGCTTGGAATGTAAAATTAAACATAATGTAGAGACCCTTTTTGGAAAATCTCCAAACTTGAAGACGTGGACGCACCTGGTCCATGTTTTCCTCATCTTCTTCATCCGTTCTCCTGCGTGAGTTAGGCTCCT
Source organism: Eragrostis nindensis (assembly GCA_012490785.1). Classification (NCBI taxonomy): domain Eukaryota; kingdom Viridiplantae; phylum Streptophyta; class Magnoliopsida; order Poales; family Poaceae; genus Eragrostis; species Eragrostis nindensis. The sequence continues at coordinate 139,030 of JAAXCT010001469.1, forward strand.
CTTCTACTCTCTCTCTTCCATGTTGCAGCGGTGGCAGTTGGCGACGGCGCCGCCATGGAGCAGGGCACCGGCGAAGGGGAGGAAGCAGGGGGCGCGGGGCTGCAGCCTCGGAGCGTGTTCTGCAGCAGCGCGAAGCTCGGGGTGAGGAGGCGGCAGCTCGAGCGCAGCTCCCGCTCTCCGACGCGGCGTGGCAGGGAGGCCAAGCCACTGGCGTGCCGTGACATCGGGGTCGGCAAGTTGTCGAGGTCCTCTCTATGCTGGTCAGTGACACTGCTCCCTAAACAGCGTTGTCTTTCTCTTGCCGATGCATCATCTCCTTCCACCTACCACCTCATGTCCTCCTCGCCTGTCTGGTCGCAAAAAAAAAAGGCTCAAGCATGGGCCGATTCGCTGTGCCTCTTGGGAGACCGCGGGCGCGTCGTGTCGCGGCCCGCAGGCGGCCGCCGACGTACGGAGAGGACCCGTGGCGATTGGGGAAGGCGGGCCACGGCAGGGTCGCTCCGAGGGCGAGGCCGACGCAGGCATGTTGCCGCCAGAATCCGTCGCGGCCCACGCTCGGCCCGTCGCCGCCATCATCGACCCCGCTGGTGGCCATCCGTCCACTAGTCACGTCGCGCCCAGGTCGGCCCGTCGCGCGGGCACCGACGTACGGGAGCTTCGTGGCGCGTGGAAGGCGGCACGACGCGCCAGAGCCGACGCGGCTCACCGGGGCGAACGCGTCGGCCGGAACGCTGAGAAGGCGGAATCTTTCCGCTATCAGCTCTAGACTAGACTAGACTATGAGTAGGACCAATAGCGCATCTTACTAATGATTCGTGCTCGTGCATGGTGTATCTGTATCCGACGAAACCACGATGTTTCAAATTCAGTTGACTAAGTTTCGTATCCTAATCATTAGCGTTTCAGCCCTCGCGAAAAGGGGCAAAATCATTACTACCGTTTGTCCGTTTCAGCTCCACTTGCTGTCCTCCTAGCCAGTAATATTAGTATATACTTTCAGATTCACTATGACAATGGATCGTCGGTCAGAATGAAATCAACTAGTTTATGTTCAGGTTGTAATGTTCCATTGCAGGCAGCGAATGTTTGTCAATTGTATCGTTATTCAACCTTTGAGATGCGGTGCTGAACAGAAAGATAAAATGACAGTGGGTGTCTGTGGGAGCAAGGCTCAGATATACATCAGCTTTCTCTGTCATGAATTCTCAGAAGCAGAACTGGCGTGTAAGCTGAAAAGTTGTATCATCACTGCTAAATCAACCAACTTAATAAAATACTCTCTCCGTTTTTTAATATACGACGCTATTGATTTTTTTCGTTACGTTTGACCGTTCGTCTTATTCAAAATATTTGTGTAAATAGCTAAGAGTATAAGTTAACTTTAAAGTACTTTTGATGATGAATCCAATGATATTCATTTCACATTTAAAAACTAAATATTTCAATCTATATTGTTGGTTAAAGTTCAACGAAAAAATCAATGGCGTCATATGATAAAAAACGGAAGGTGAAATAAGGAGGAAACCACTGAAGACATATAGCTCATATCAAGAAATTCAACCATTAATTTTTTTCCCTTTGCTTCACGGGTTAGATCAGAAGCGCGGGTAAGGTCTAATCAGTGCCACCAGTCAAAGAAAATTCGATTAGACCTACTAGTATTTGTATCCATTGCTTTGACACAGACCAATCACAAGATGCATCATGGCCTGCAACACTGAATGGTTCGTGGATCTAGCACAGCCATTGGGGCTTCCCTCTTCAGGTGATCCGAAGAGCCCGGGGTTGGCACCGTGCAGAAACTGTGCTGCTCCATTTTTACTGCTACCTGGAACTTTCGATCCAACATTTAGTTATTAAGGTGAATTCGTGTTCATGGAAGGCCGGTTGGTCATTTTACTTTTTTTTTTTCAAGTTCCTCATCGTCCAATCCAGAAAAACTTCACCCAACAAATTAAACAAGTTCCTAGAAAGCATATGCGGTGGAAGTAGGCATCAGAGTCATGGAAGACGAGCAACACGGCCTGCCCACGCGGGGCCAGCTTCTGCTTCGAAAGCAGGATATACATGTCGTCATATGCCATACCTTCCCCCAACAAAACAAATCAAAACCAAAAGGGACCACAGAAACAAACCGAGAGGAAACAGAGAAGCAGATAAGTGACTGCTCATGAGAACATTCGAGCTCTCCGAAGAAGAAAACATAAAGAATGGAGAGGTCGAGGAGAGGGGAGGACGAGCACCACATGAGGGAGGAGATGGAGATGGATAGCAGGCGGCTGCGCAGACGCTGCCTTGGGTGAGCGGTATTTATGGATGGGGCAATTGTTAGGGTTGAGTCGAAATGGTTGACACCTGGATTTCTATCAACCATCCGATCCGCAAGGATGAGCGGCTGATATTTCTCTCGTTGGTGCTTCGTCAATTCCGTTCGACAAAACCAAGCCGTTATGCTAGTCTTCGTGTAGGCTTCGTCAGTCCCCTTTGACGGAGCTCGAAACGGTCATTTACAATCCAAAGTTCGATTTTTTTTAAGCCGATCACTACTGAGAAGCTAAATGTTTATCCCTCCGTCCAGGTTGGTTAAGTTAAGTTTTCCCAATTTTAACTCTGCTAAAATAAATTATAGTTGAATCCAAGTATTTTTTATATCATCAATCTTAACTATACTTTTGTCATTAACTGTTAAAGTTGAAAAGGCTTGGCTCTGACCACAACTAAAAATGTTTAAACAAGCATCACGTTCTCTTGCACTCATCATTCGTTTGGCCCGTTCCAAGTCCAAGGAGGTCACGACTCACGAGCAGAACTGTTCCCAACTCCCCAGTTTCCACTGACACTGGCAACCACTTTAGGAGTACAATGCAATAGAGATCCATATCCCATATCTACAAACTAGGGAGGGAGGGGGGAAAACTGAGCTGTGTTCGTCCCAAACAACCACCTTGATTCAAGGGTGAAATAGGAACCACCAGCAGACAGTGTTGCTTCGCTTTGAATTGCTTTAGTGTACACATTGCCAACTAGAAATGCTCCTACGGGTTCTACTGCCTGGTGTCGCTTCCTTCACTCCGCGTCACATAATATGAGCACCAGCATGCTCCTGATAGAGCAACAGATGGGCACCAGTCAATCCAAATGGTTAAAGTACAGAAGCAGACACGGGGTTGCAAAGTTGTCCTTTCGACAAAAACAAATAAAAATAAAAAGGTGTGTGTTTAGAAATTCACCTTAAAGCTACTTCTGCTGAGTGATAGTATCACTGCAGAGCTTCTTGAAAGTTTGGCATTCATCGATCAGGAAGTCACTGCAATATGTTTACAGATAGAAGCTTAAACAAAATTCTGGAAAGTATAGATGCATCACAGAGCTGTGTTCGTCCCAAACAACACCTTGATTCAAGGGTTGAAATAGGAACCACCAGCAGACAGTGTTGCTTCGCTTTGAATTGCTTTAGTGTACACATTGCCAACTAGAAATGCTCCTACGGGTTCTACTGCCTGGTGTCGCTTCCTTCACTCCGCGTCACATAATATGAGCACCAGCATGCTCCTGATAGAGCAACAGATGGGCACCGGTCAATCCAAATGGTTAAAGTACAGAAGCAGACACGGGGTTGCAAAGTTGTCCTTTCGACAAAAACAAAATAAAAATAAAAAGGTGTGTGTTTAGAAATTCACCTTAAAGCTACTTCTGCTGAGTGATAGTATCACTGCAGAGCTTCTTGAAAGTTTGGCATTCATCGATCAGGAAGTCACTGCAATATGTTTTACAGATAGAAGCTTAGAACAAAATTCTTCAAAGTCGCCATAGATGCATCACAGGTTGACAGTAGACTTACTAGATCCGTTCCACCATTTCTATCGGACCCCATCTAGGACTCCAGGGATAGTCATTTATCCGAGATGACATAATAGGTATCCCCTCAGCATTACAATGCTACAGAGGAACAAAAATCAACTGTTACCGCCCAGCAGTTGTGCCAGACTCAAAATATGAAAAGCCAAGAAACTTTGTAACCATTACAAAGATGGTTTATATAACGTCACAATAGTGACATAAAAGCGGTAAAAGTCAACACAAACTCAAGACACTTGAGAGGAAAGGGGGTCAGCTACAATATAGATCCCCCACTCTTATAACCTATAGCTAAAAAGAAACGATGGATTACTACTTCCAAGCGCAAGCACTATCCTTTCTGGCCAATAAACCATAAACCTGTATATAAGATTAGCTACGCCAATACCACCCAGAACTGTATTTCTTTTTGCCACAGTTAATAAATCTGAACATTTTAGCAAATTAAGTGACAACAGGGTTCAACTTTCATGTTTACCTCTGTGTTCAATATCAGAACTGCCATCAAACAGAAGCATAGGGGACTTGGAATAGGATAAAGACTGAAACAGGCTAGAGATACAATTAAGCGAATAGCGTCTACTCCTTATGCAATTTTACAAGTAGTTAACTATACCGCCCAATTCTATACTACCTCCGATCCAAAATTGATGTTGTTTCCAACAGCCAGGTTGTACTGGGCTACTGGCCGTAGCTCACAATGATTTGTCGGAACGACAACATTTGGCGAACGGAGGGAGAATACAGTAAACACTAGCAGCATAAAAGATCATGACTTCTGAAGTTCTGATCAACCATGTAAATTACAAATAGCTTAAGTGGGTATCCAAATAACTACCTGAGAACTCTGCAATATGAGGGCAGGCTGTTGCTTTGGGAACTGAAGGGGGATGGCAAAGTGAACCTGCAGCATCATATTGCGTCCCTCATCCATTTTCAATTCAATCTTACAAGTCTAATAAAGAGTGCAGGAAATGACAAGCTACATGGAGCATATGGATTTATGGTGCAATTCCATAAAAGTTAACTTTGTTTGTGGATGCATGCTACTTTTCTTATCTGATGCCTAATTTGGTACCTTTGATATCCTTATGCATAAATGTGGGTCGTCTGATGTGCTTGAAATTAATGAAAATATAAGAGATTTGCAGATAGCTATGTGCAAAGGAACACATTGAATAATAAATGCATTTTTTCCTTTTTCCTGATTGACAACATGGAATGGAAAATCCAGACAAAATACTTGGCTCAGGCATTATGTAGCATACCAGAAATGTGAAAATCCCTGATATGCAAAGAACTGTAGCTCTCCTACAAAAAATCTGATGCATAGACATGACATTAGTAAACTTGGAAAATAAATGCACCGTTATGAAAGAAAAATAATGTCAGAAAAGTACCGGATCAGCCTCTATTGGTCGTCCGAAAGAAGAAGCCAATGCCTCAATAAAACGTCTTCTGGAACCAATTGATGCTGATGCTTCCACGATCTTCAGAGTAGTTCACAAAGGAAAAAAGAATGTACACTGTTAAAACTGTGTAAAAGCTAATCCTCGTTCCATGATTATCATAGATTCATAGCATCGTGCAGCCATCAGCTACAGAACAACAAACTGTCCTATGAGAATGAAGCAGTAAGACAATGTAATTAGGATAGGGTCACAAGACTTTTCAGTCTCCTTGAGGCAAGGAGCCTATTGGGTAGCTGCGGCAGGTGGCTGGACGTTATTGGATTGTTTCCTGCTGTGGATGGTGATTGTTAGACCAGCCAGGTAGCAGCAGATGAGAGAGCAGAGAATGGGATGAATGAGTAGACCGGCCAGGTTCCATGTATTGTTTCGAGGCGCTGTGACAACTATGCTTTTTTTTTTTTTTTGAAACTAACCATGCATTGTTGAACTAATATAAAGGCTTGAAGAACATTCTTTCATAATGGAAATTCATACATTTCATGCACTGGGTTGAAATGCAAGAAGTGAAAAACAGGAAACGCACACACACAGATAAAGTCATGCTTACAGCTGCAACAGCTATCAACCAATTAATAGTACAAGACCTACAAGCTCATCGAATCAATGAAGACAATGCGGTCTTGTTCCATATATTGGATTGAATCCTGTAGACAATTTCACCCCTCCTGTCCCCTTACCCTATATAGCTGTGCTCCCCTGTCCCCTTACCCTATATAGCTGTGCTCCCTCACCGTAGTTTATCTTCTGTCTGACTTCACTCAGACTGTACAGTTTTTGCTTTACCTTTATTGTAAGTATTTCCGTACTTCTTTTTTGGTAGCAGAGATGCGTATGTTGCGATGGATATGTGGCCACACAAGAAGAGATCGAGTCCGGAACGACAACATACGTAAGAGAATAGAGGTGGCACCAATTGAGGAAAAGATTGTACAACATCGCTTGAGATGGTTTGGACATGTTCCACAAAGACCGGAGGAGACACGTTTACGTAGTGGGATAATACAATGTCCCAAAAATTTGAAGAAAGGTCAACTTTGACATGGTCAGAGTCTGTGAAGAGGAACTTGAAGGATTGGAATATTGCTGAGGAGCTAGTCATGGATAGGAGAGGGTGGAAGCAAGCAATCCACGTGCCAGAACCTTGATTTCCCCCCTTTTTTACCTTAACCCTTTGGTCATTTACCTTTATCACCCCCTTCTTTCTCTTTTTTTTTTCTTGTTCTTTCTTTTTTGGTTGGTTTGTCTCTCTTGTTGGTTCCTGCAGGTTTCATCTAGCCTACCCCAACTTGCTTGGGATAAAACGCTTTGTTGTCACCGATACTTCCGAACGCTCACGTATCGGATACCGATACTCCTCCGATACGTATCGGACACCGATACTTCACCGATACGTGTCGGACGCGTATCGCAAATATTTATGATTTTTAAATAATTTAAGTAATTCTTATACTTTGTCGACACCTTGCTGACTCTTTTCCGGATACCTCCAGCCCTGACCCACCCCTCATTTGACTCATAAAAGCACCCTCTTCACGAATAAAACAAGTCTGATCACATCCTCCCTCTTATCCTCACGTAACGGCGCTGTCGTCTATTACTGGAACCCAGAAACCCTGGATGCTAGCTATCGTCCTCCTCCCTCTTGCTATGTAATTGCATATGGATGCATTATACTCAACCTTTTAGGTACTTGCATTTAGCTTTAAGCAAAAAGAAAATTATAATATTATATATATACATAGAAAAAAGTATATATACAGGCGTATCGCCGTATCGGTGTTTTTGAGAAAATGCCGTATCGCGGTATCACCGTATCGCGTACCGGTACCGGTATCGCTGTATCGGTGTAACATAACTAAAAGCTTGCGTGGGGCCTCCCTCGCTGTGTTCTGGTAAAAAATAAAAAATAATACAAGACCTGTGCTTCACTGTTCCTTATTTTAAAATTCCTTCCATTTTATGAAAGAACAAAGTCAGTACGAATCTTCAAAGGCACAATGCAACAGAACCAGACAACCAGCAAACATTCCGCAACCCCCCAACTACCATGCTATATCTAATTTGAACAGCATGGACATGAAAACTAACACGAAAATGCAAGACAGCAACAGTAGCAATAAGCAGAAAAGATCAAAACAGCTGCCAGCACAAAAAAAAATTACCTGTATTTTGAGATTTTCTTCCAAGGAAGGAAGATACTCTGCCAAGCACCTTCATGTGATAAACAAGGAGAAAATGTCAGTTACTACCTTGCATTTTGATAGTACAAAGTCATCTTGTGCTGTAAGAAATGATAACAAAGAATGAAATGCAACAAGACAAACAGCGGTAGCATAAAAAAATGTGGAGGCAGTACAAAGTCATTTTATGTTGTAAGAAATGAGGACAAGACATAACATGTTTGTGCTATTTTTTCAAAATATGACACGCAACAAGGTAACACAGGAGAGACAAATCTTCATCTAGCAGTGAGAGAAGTTGACTTACATCCCATTTACCCATGGAGGGAGCTTCACGTCCTCCACTGAGAAAAGTGACTTCAAATCCGGTGTTGAGATTAGTTTCAGTCGTGGAGCAGAAGGAACAGAAGTTACTCTTCTATTTATTGGAAATATGACCTGCATAACAGACAATACATTTTCAAATGCACAAATAGAAGCCTATGCAAGGGGCTTCAGTCTGAAGAGAATATCCAAATGCAGCTATTGGATTGTTGCGTATGAAACCTTTTATCCTTCAATAACCTCAGTTCAGAGGCTCATAGCATGCTTGTGGTTAATTATAAAGTGCACGTTGCCACTCCAAGATGCATCGAGTGCAAAGATTAAAAAAAAAAGGGGATATTCATAGTTTGCATGGAACAATAAAAATATAATTCTCGCGAGTCTAATATGCATATATCTCGGTTGAAGAAGGCTACTCTAAAACTGATTACAATGTAGCCTTTCTGACAATCTGTAACTATGTTATAATTTCAGGTTCGTGAGGATTACTACATGTTCTTCATAATCCCAGCTGCTACAAATATAACATTATGATTGCTTTCAGCAGGGCATAGCTACCTGAGATTTTGATACTATGGAATTAATCATCATCCCTGCTGCAACAAGTATTAAATGTTCATGTCATGTCCATGAAAGCAGTGGATTTATAGGATATAACCTGAAGATGTATCTTTTGAGGTGATCTCCAAGGGCATCCTGGCACCAGTTTGACATAGTCCATATCTAGAAGCGGGACAGCAAATTTCACTTCATCTGCCTGCAAAATATAAAGTGCAGACTTCAATCTCATGTTCAATGTGAAAAGGTCGGAACAGAAAAGAGCCATGGAAATTTGTAAATTTACCATATCAGTGGGCGGTACCATGCAGACCTCAATCCCCTGTTCAATGTGGTAATTTTGAAATGTTATTTGTCAACCAACATACCTAATAAAAGCATTAAACTAACTGCAAAAGGGAGCAGGTAATAAGCCAGTTAAATGGCTTAATTTTCGACACAGACTTCAGACCGTTTCTGTTTCTCACTAAATTGCAATTATGCAATACAAATGTTTCAAAACGAAATCCACCATCTCAAGTTCTCAATTAGATAGCTGGTGTATTAATCTAATAAGTCAATGCCACTGAATGTGCATATGTGGAAATGCATTACCTCCTTAGAGAGAACTGTGTTCAGTTCGAACGTCAGTCTTGCATCATCCACCTCGGCGACCCGGTTCTTTTGGTACTCAATGTACAGTTCCCTGCACCAAACAAAGTTAGTACCAACTGGTTTAGATAAGTTTTAGCACCAAAATGGCAGTCAATAAGCTTCCAGAATAATTAGAAAAAAGAACACCTCATATATCTTCTTTTCGTTTCTTTTTGAACCATAAGTCAGACCAAAGTACGGAAAAATAAATATAAATATGGCATTCAATCCAGACATTGACAGCAAGCAACAAGACTACCATCCGTCTTCCCAAGTCCAGCATAGATTAAATTAGGCATTTGTTACGGTAGTCCCAAATAACTGTGAGCCGTCCATTTGAGTAGATCTCGAGGCACAAGATGAAGTCTTACACCCTAGGGTGCAAAACTTCACCCATAACTATTATTGTTTTCTATTTTCTTTTTTTTGGAAAGTAATTGTTTTTAAGAAACAAACTCATGCGAAGGATATTAGATCCGGATTTCAGCTGATTGGTTGCCGTGAGCAAAACGTGTCAATTAGAAAACTTGCTGATGTGATTTTTTTTGAGGTGTAAAGATAATGTGTCAAGTAAAAACAAACTCGTTGAACGTGATAGAAAACTCCTTGACGTGTCAAGTTGAGGAGTGAGAAGAGGATTTGTTTGACGTGTCAACGTAATGTGCAAAATAGTGTGATGAGTTGTTAGTTAACTCTACACATTTTGTGGTACGTAATAAAACTATTTAATTAAAGCGACATGGGACACATTTGCGAGGTAAAAAAACATGACATCATCATACCTTGATGGTAACAAAATTTAAATAATGTGACATAGGCATGTGCATATCTTGTGAGTTACAGGAAAAAAAGGGTTACAACTGACCGTCTAACCATGTGCCATACATGTGTCGTAGGTAATTTGGCGTGCACATGAAAACTACGACGGTACCATTTGCCATGCATGTCGTAGCTAATGTAACGTGCACACGGATTAACTTCTCTTATTGTATATTAGTGGAGTGCATATCATGAGATATGTACACGTAACACTGAACGGGTTCTGAATCTATGATTCGATAGCACGGAGTGATCCTCCCTGTCCGCCTCCTCTCCACCGCAGTCCGAGTGCTAGCCATAATCTGCCGAGCAGTAAATGCTTCCGTGATTTGAGGAGAGGATGAATGCCACACGAAATACACTGAGGTTGATGCGAGTGGAATCGGGGAAATAATACATAAGGAAGGAGATCAGGAACCGATTGTCAGGCCAGATGGAAGGCGACCGCGGGTCGCAGGCAGGGATCGGGGAGGGGAGATCAGGAACAGGTAGTCACGCAGGGAGATGGAAGGGGTCACTAGTTTCTCGCGGGAGAAGGTTACGCCACAACGAGTAATTTGATAATGAACGGGTCAGATGTGATTATTTATCTTGCACCCTAGGGTGCAAGAGTATGGAGGAGGGGACCACCGTAAAAGGACCCTTAAATTATAGCTAAATCATCTTGCCATGTCTGCAATCCTCAGCTAGTACAGCCAACTTGAACCAGAAATGAGTAATAATAAGGATCACATCATTTACCAAACAAAATCACACCATTAGCATAGATGACTCAAGAAGCGAGAATAACCTCACCCCTTGTTTTCTAAACAGAATTAAATACCGTTTAAACAGAGTCTAAACGCTAGACGGATGACCACCGTCTATGCCTAAACGGCCGTTTAGCCATTTAAATGACCGTTTAGTATGTTTAAAGGGCCGTTTAAACAGATTAAACGCTAAATGATGGTCGACCGACTGTCTGCCATTTACCGTCTAGGAAATCATTGACCTCACCTGAGTTCCTCCACGAGGGAGAGAAGTCCCCTGGGGTCGCGGCAATCCCAACGTGCCAAGCAACTCTGGTCACCATTTCCACCCTCTGCGTAATCGATCAACGGCTGGAATCCCTCATCGTCAGGGCCGAACACAACGTCGGGTGCCACCTTGGGATACAGCGCATTGTACATGAAATCCCCTACAGTAGCAGCTCAGAACCACGAAACCCTAGAACCATTACAGAGAGGGAGCGAGCAAGGGTGCGTTACAGTGAACGTAATCGAGGCAGAAGGGGATGGAGAGCCTGAAGCGATCGGCGTAGCGTCCGTTGCGGCAACCGGACCAGATCTGCCCCACCTGCAGGCGAACGCAGTGAGACGGAGCACGTAAGGCCGATGCGAGGAAGTGGGGGGATTGAAGGGAATACCTTGAAGGGGAGCTTGGAGTGGGAGAGGAGGTAATTGAGCTGCGCGGCGATGAGGGGCGCGAGTGGTGGGCCGGAGGTGGGGGCCGGCGCGGCCGTGTCGGCGGACGGAGACATCGCCGGCGGCGGCAGTGGTTTTGCGATGTACTCCGCAGTCCTCAGTCGATGCACAGACGGCTACAACCCTGTTCTATTTTTTCTGTGTCATTTCGGGTTTGTAGATTGAGGAAAAAAAAGGTCAAACTGCTTCGAGTAGAGCTGAATCTGGGCCACAAGGCCCGGAACAACTTTTCGAAAGCAGCCCAAAAAGTTAAGAGGGATTTTGGGAATTTTTTTAATGAAACTTAATATTTTGATTTAAGGAGATTTATGGGACTCTCTGGGAAAGTTGTCCTCCAAAGATTGGAAAAACAAAGAAACAAGAAAAACATAGGAATAAGATATGAATGCATATGCAAAAACACGGGAATTTGTAAAAACAAGTGTAGGAAAACATAGGAATTTTAAGTTAGGTAAATTATAGCTTTACTAAATCTTTTTTTTCCGAAGGATGCTTTACTTGATCAATCGAGTAATTCACTCAGATTTGTTCTCTATCTGTACTGAATTTGCCTTTTGCTTGACCAAACGAATAAATATAGCCCCCTTCTATGCTCTCGTCTATTATCGCTGACCCTTCTTCATGCCTAACCATAATGAAGCGTATTAATCAGCGTATCCAAGCGTGTTACAAGTCATACGACAAAAACCAATGCATGCAAAGCATTGAGGAGCAGCTACAGACTATGGTGTGAGATTAGACTTAGCAGCAAGGTGCTGCTCAAGCCTTTCATTAGCAGAAGCAAAGCCCAATTTGCCTCGTTCCTATGTGTCAGGACAGGAAAAAAGAGATCAGACCAGATGTATCATTTTCTTGGTTTTTTCTTTGAAATCGCCACCACACGAAACTTTTCCTCACCGTTCCTATGCTCCAATCCTCCATTTTTCCTCCAAAATTCCTTCAATCCAAAGGACCCCTAAATCAACATTTTCAGAAAACGGTATCAACGTTGTTAGTAAAAAAGTTTGATCAAGTACAAAAGAAAAAAGTCGAATCATTGCACTTAAAAAGTTAAATCGTTCACTCGTGCCTATTGATTATGAATCATACGGCTCAAACAATTCAAATGAGACACTAACCTGTTCTCAATCAATTGAGAAATAACCCGCCGTGAACAACAATCTATTTTCATGAAAAACTGATGGTTGTGCAATTAGTAAAACCACCGCCAATTACCAACGAACTCACTCCATGAAATAATCAATTTCAATCATTGAAGGCGCTGAATGGGGTACATTAACCTCCTCTGAACTTCGACTGAAACTATTCAGTTTTAATGAATATGTTAGGCACAGCTCGGATACATCCATCTTCACTTCTGAACTTAGGTTAAAGAAGGTACATTTACACAAACTACAACAGGTAGACAGCCATTACAAGTTGCCATTGAACAAATAAAGGATAAAAGGTCCTATCTTTACCAGTTATAAAATTTTCACAAATTTACAGGTTCCTATGTACAATCTGAAAAATAGCAGATAATTGCTCCTCAAAACCAAAAACTGCCAGAATGTTGGCACTGTAAGATTCCTCCGCAATTTACATGATTTTTTACAAAGTCTGTCGGCTCTACTACAACCAAAGTAGAGGAAATGTACTGTCATACTGCAGCAGGGGGGCTTTGCAGAGCTGTGAAGTAGTCCTCTTCAACATTCTTCAGTAGATTGTCACTGCTTAAGCTGATACACCACGATATGGACCCTTTATCCAAAGGCCAAGGCAACAACGCTGAAATCAGAAGGGAAGTTTTGCTCAGTTTCAAACTGCCCCTAACCAAAAATTATGTTGCTAGAGACAAAAGTATAATTAGGTTGTGCCAGCTCTAACAGCTTCTGAAAATTTCAAAGAAGAAACCACGAGTTCAAATGCGCTTCTGGGTCAGAAAAGGAATGTCTTCTGAATAGAATTTCTGAAGCAATTTACCGCAAACTTAATTAGGGCTGGCATGCATGATGCAATAAGTTTATAAATTTGTTAACTGATAAATTTGAAGTACTGAGTTCTTGAAAAAGAAATAGGATGCAGCAATGCAAAATGTATTTTTGACAGAAGAAAAATACCACAGGTGGGTAAACCCAGGAAAATGAGCTGAACTAATGTACCTGCAGAATTGGTAGCACCCTCCTCGGCTGCATGCAACAAAACTGTCCCGGAAAGGATTGTTATTAGGCCACATAATTCAGCAACAATACTACTTATACTTTGACCAGCCCAGTCCTGTATTTGACAGTAAGCAAAATAAGTTTCAAACATGTCGCAAAGGATGAGTAAAATCAGTACAATTAACTGGACGATCAAGATTGATTGCTACCTTGAACATAATTCCACTTGCCACAATTGTAAGGGTTGTAAACATTACATAATAAATAGGAGAAACAATAGCTAAATTAAAGGTATCCAGTGCCTGCAAAATACAAGGAAACAAGCATAACCTGAAAACTGCGGATACAGCAAAATGATAAAAAACGTACAAAGATCAATTAAAAACAATATTATAGATTTTATTAATAACTGGTGCAAAATTAAAATAATCTTGTTGGCTTGTTGCAAATAATACATTCTTTAAAGTCGTCAATACTCTGAGTAGAAGCTTTGGGTGAAATGTAGAAAAATAATGGTTACCTTGTTGAGGTAATTTATTTGCGAAACCCCACAGATAACTGCGACCATGACAAAAAGCCATGTGTATGGATAAGCAACCTGATTCATTCCATCCAGTGTAAGCTTTATGGCAACACCAATGGCTTTGATGCTAACGACCTACTCCGTACAAAGTAAAGGAAGTTCAGTAACCACATATTCTTGCAGTTAGACTCTGCATCTGCTAATCAAAGCATACTTACCGTCAGCGATCCCATAGACGAGCAGATACCCAGATAGATCAGGATATTAGTCTGACCATATCGAGGTTCAAAGAAGATAACTAGTGATGCCACGAGTAACAATGCTGTAGCTGCATATGCTAGAAACCCTGTGGATGGTTGAACCCACAGCATGGAGAAAGTCAGTAGGAAATCCAGCTGCAAGTGAAAGCTAAATGTACAAGTGGACATCAGTGACTCACCCGGTTGAGTGGCTAGGTCCCAGATTTCTTCAACAGAGTTAGCCATATGCTCTTCGGGAGCATGCATAACGACGACGACTGAACCAACTATACATGATACGCAACCAAGGACCCCAAGCTTGTCAAGCCGCTCCTTGAGCACAAAATGTGCCAGCACTGAACTGCCCAGTTCCAGAAGTTTTGTATGTCAAGCACAGGAGAGTCAAGGACGATGCTGAACCTAACAGTTTTAGTTTGGAAAATTCACCTCACTATTATGCTCAGTGCTCCAAGAGGAGTCACAAGTACAGCTGGTGCGAAGACATAAGCAACGAAGTTTGCAACCTCCCCGAGCAGCACTTGTCAAGGTCAACACTAAGGAAATTCAGTTGGACAGTCGTATTTGTATTCCAGAGTAGATGTTGTGTAGAACTAACATACTTGTGGTCATTCCAGCCCACCACAATGGCTCCCCAAGGTAAGTGTGCCCTCCACCACCTGCAAAGCAGAACAAGCGATCCTCATAAGCTCAAACGGGACATCATTTGCTCACGACGAGAAGTTGTGTACTTGTGTGCGAGTGAAAGAAAAATGATACTATTGATGGAGGTTCAACACGCCATGAGGGGAAATCTCAGAGCAGTAGTCGTCGCCATCGTCGAAATTCAACCTGCGCAAGTTTGTATCATCGCCTCTAGAGTCTAGAAGACAGCACCACCCGACGACTGCAGCTCTCATCATATATGCGGGCGATAGTTTCTGGTTGACTAAAACGAGAGCGCAGCCGTGTCTAAGATCTAGAATCGCTGCAGCCGCCTCAATGGTGCAACCGACACGTCAGATCACGCACCAGCACGCCAAGGCAATTTCAGGTGTCGTTACATCATCCACCCGGATCCATATGTCAAGGCAATTTCCCTCCCTAAAGTGACCGAAGCAGCAGCCGATACAGTTGAATTACATCGAGACAACGACTCACCACAATATCGAATCAGAGGAGTTGGAATGACGGATGCGATGAGGATTCGTTCAAAGAGCACACACCGCATTGCCCTCGATCGGACCGGACGGATCCCAGCAAGTGCGTGGGGAAGGAAGAATCTATAATTCGCATAGACCGATGGAAATATACAAGCATTTGAACTGACCTGCGCGTACGCCGCATTTGCCGGCGCGCAGGAGGCCGATCTTCTTGAGGATGAAGCTGACGCCGATGAAGGCGCTGGACGCGACCGCCAGCGCCAGGCCCTTGGTGTTGTCGGACACCTCCATCATCCCTCCCGCCGAATCCAATCTCCTCTATTTCGCTTCCTCTGAATCGAAGAAGCGAGGAAACGGGGATAGTAGCTGGGAAGGAATCCGAAATTCGAAGGACACAGGAGGGACGCGGGGCGAGGACTGGGGCCGCCTGACCCCGTCTCCTCCGTGCTATTCTCCGCCACGGCTGCGGCCTCGGTTGCGGGCCGGCCGGTCGTCGTTGGCTGGATTTGGCTTCCCTCCCTCCTTTGTGTTGTTGTTTCCTTGGACAACGAACGAACCAACGAGGAGAGAGGGAACAGGAGGGAGGGTGCTTCCGATGACGTGCGGGCCAGGAGGAGGGGGCCCTTGGTGTGGTGGGACCGGGGCGTCAGTATGTGGGATGTGGGAGTGGACGGCACGGCCCGGCCCGGCGCAGAAGCAGCTGGCTGGATCATCCGCATGTGGCGCGGCGACCGGAGAGCATCACGACGCTCCATTCCACCGCAAGTGACAAACGGGTCGAGTGCGCCTTCATGGACAGGAAAGTCTTCTGGGCCTCGATGGTGTCTTGCTGCTCCACTTTTAGCTGGATGCAATGGGATAACCATGAGGTTGTTCCATGTGCTCGTAATCTCTCTATCTATTAAGCCCTGAAAAGTTGTGTTTAAGGTTGCATTTGTTAGGTCCGAGGCAAACCCTGTTGCTTATTGTTACATTCACATGAGTTTTTGTAATAATCGTGTGCGTTTGATTGTAGACAATTCTCTAAACTGGCTTAAAAAGATCACCACCACAGATTGTAATCCTGCCGTGAGTTAATAAAACTCTCATAATTTACCTTAAAAAAAAGCCCCGAAAAGATCAAACGACCGGCACCGGCCATAAGCATGTAAAACAGCATGCATCAACCTGAGTACGTACGTTATAGTATTTGCCTCGAAAAAAAAGGAATTTAAAAAGGATTTTGAAGATTCGTCCCCCGCGTGTTTCGTTGGCGTCGCATGATCCGTCCATGTCCAAACGGCGAAGCAAACGCGTGGAGTTTTCTTGTGCATACGGCTCACCGTACCAGTCAGCATCGCATCGTATCCAGAATACTACTAGTATTAAGGTTGCTAGTTTTGAAACACGAGCGGTACTATAATAGCACGTACTACGTCATTAGCGGTCATCATATATTTTTCACGTTATATGGAGTTTTCAAACACGAGCTATACTATAATCTTCACTCATGTGCAAGAATGCGCGGTCGTCGAGTATCCGTTTCATGATTCAAGACTGGGCAAGCTAGACGAAAATGCTATGGAAAGTTTTAGCAGCTACCTACCCATGCTACACGTGCACGTTTTTTGAAGAGTTTGTACTAGCTCTCCAGCATTGACTCATTAATTTGGTGACGCATAATGCTGACCAACATTGTGTGGAAACAAGGATTATTACTTTATATATCTAATCTAGAGCTAGAAGAAAGCAAGTAAACGGGAAAATCGATCAAATACCGGAGCGCATGGCAATAACAAGCGCCGATGCAACTACTTTTAACAATATAACAAAAAACATTCCAAAGAGACTGATGGAGGCTTTGATCGGTATTGTACTACTCCAGTATTGGCGCGTTGGTACCTGACTACCTGCAATGGCTACACGGAGAAGCAGTAGGTCGCTGCCATGTGGACCTAGGCTGACCAAACTGGTTCCGAAGCAACAGCTGGCGACGAAGGCGGCGGTGTGGTCGCTTTCTTTCGCCGCGGCTCGCACGGCGTCGCAGCTCCGTGATTGTTCATCCCGCCCGCGCCAATCTCTGCTGAAGCCGCCGCCGCCGCTGTCATCCCGTTCCTCCTGCTTTCACACAGGAATTTTTAAAATAATGTTGCCTGCCAGGTAGGACTTGTTTTTTGCCAGCTAGGACATGGGCGAAAGAGTTTCATGATGTTCAGATTAACTTCTGCCGCGCGGCGTTGAATTTGAAGACGGTGTCTGTCAGTCTCTGTCTTGCGGTGTGGGGGGATGTGACATTTGAGGAGGAGGAGATCGGGGAGAGTTGGTGGTCAACACATGATCACGCATGCAATGCTGACGGATTCTGTACTTAGATATTAAAGAAACATAAAATGGAAGGAAGGCTGGCTCCAACTCTCTGTAGATTGCTGGTCAAATTATGCTCATTTTTTTCACCTAATTGAAAATCGTTGAGCTTTGTTTGCCGTTGGACTCGTAGCAAGCCATCCACTTTGTCACCTTTAACATTTTTTTTTTCAATTTATAACTGAGACTAAACAATCGGCATGCTTTGAACCATGATCGATTCTGGTCACCTTTTATTTTTAGGATTTGCATGTGTTTGTTTGTCAGCAAACACCACTAGAACGAACGCTGCAGTAAAATACTGCTCCTAGTCAAGAACTCACGATGAAAGTAGAGAAATGAAAAGGTTAACAAACGAAACCAAATTAAGATGCCCAAGTGTGAAAAGTGAAGGTTCTGTGGTTCTGGTGGAGCGAGGAGGGAGGGAGAGGACAAGTAGAGCAGGGGAAAGGGAAAGGCGCGTGCAAGGACGGGACGACGAAGACGAACGAGTCAAAGCCTGCCAATGGCGACGACCACGTACGGGCGGCCTCGCGTGTGAGATGAGACCGTCGCATCGCATCGACGCGACACGCCACACCGTGGAGAAACTGGACTGCACAGGACAGGAGAGAGGAGGAGGAGAAAAGAGTTTTTACCCCTATGCCATTATAAAAGTTGGCCGTTACGTGTATGCCATTAAAAAAGTTCCTGGCACCTGTGTGCCATCGCTCAAACTTTCTTTTACCTCCACGCCATTATGAACGGATTCACTAGTAACGGAGGCTAACGGAGATGCAAAAAGACGATTTTACCCCTTTGGACAAAAAAAACATAACAGGACTGTACATTACACAAAATAATGTTCATTTGGCATATTCCATCAAAATAAAATCTATAAATATAGAAACTTGTTAACAACTAGCTCTCATATGTTCCAGCCGATTTCCTTAGCTCCCTACACTGTTCAAAACCCTACATTCGATCGTGAGCCATCGATTTTCAGATGATGAGCAAGAATGAGAGAGAGCTAGCCATACTCATCATGCACGTGCGTGCGATCCAATGCATGGATGATCTGGATCGGTGCATCAGACGTGGATGGGCATGGCGCCATTTCTTCTCTCCTTACTTATCTCCTTCCGATCCACGTACTCACCGATGATCTTGCTTGCATTTGCGCCGATGAGCTTGAATGTTCGCAGTCATGTCATGGCCTCCACGCGCTTGCCCACACGAGAGGCTGCTCCTTCCACGCGAGGAAGACGCCTGATCCAGCCGCCGAGTCGTCCACGCTGGCCTCGCGCATCGACCAGCCCTCCCGGTACCGGCACAGCAGCGACCGCACGTCGTCGGCGACGTCCTCGCTGAACGCCACCTGGGAGAAGCAGGCCGACCGCATGCGGCGCGCCCACGACGCCGCCGTCTCCCGCCACTCCATGGACTCCGACGCCGGGCACGAGACCAAGTCAACAATGGTGCGTCCCGCTCCCCGCTCCAATGCCAGCCTCTCGTTGCTCGTCTTCGGGAAGCTTTCCTCGAGTGAGTCCATGTACGCCGAGAAGAAGCGCAAGCCCTCTCTGAACACCTTCAGGAACGCCGCCTCCGAGTCGCCGTCGTCAGAAGCCACGAGGTCGGGCCCTCCTCTCGACCGACGGGGTGACGACCCGCGGGTCGAGGCGGCGGAGGGTGCTGCGGCGAACGCGTCCATCCGCCGCGCGGACGGCGGACGCACGAAGCAGCGCAGGGGAGTTGACGCAGTTGACGGCGAGCGCGGTGGTTGCCGTCGGCGCGCAGGCCGAGCGCGTCGAGGTCGAGCTCGGCGAGGTCGCCCGCGTGGTGCACGGCGCGGAAGCTGAAGGCACGCCCATGAGCCGCGCGAAACTTCTCCATCCGCTGGCCGATCTCCCGCATCACGCGCTGCGCCGCGGCCGCCGGCGCGGCGGACGACACCACGGTGGTGATGGACAGGTGCGTGCCGTCGGCGGAGCGCGTGGGCGAGGCCTCCAGCAGCGTGGGCCACTGCGTGCAGAACGTGCGCCGGGTCGAGTCGAACGACGTGCGTGTTCCGGTCGGACGCCGCGGCCAGAGTGCGCAGCGTGTGGGGCCCCGACGACGTGAGCCGCGCGAACAGGCCCTGCAGGGCAGGGGCGTCGGGGTCGGCCGGGCGGCGCCCTCGGGGGCGCAGGGGCGCAGGGGCAGCGGCGAGGGCGGCGCTGGGGCCTGGTGGTGGCGGGGCGGCGCTGGGCCTGGTGAGCGGGGCGACTCGCTCTGGATCGAGAGAAGGACGCTAGGAGAGAGAAGGGACGATCGGATCGGGCTGGAGAAGCAAGAGATTCAAGGGTAAAAATTGTCCAATCCATAGCCTGGTCCCACATGTCACTGTTAACTTCTAACGGAATCCGTCCATAATGACGTGGAGGTAAAAGAAAGTTTGAGCGATGGCACCAGGTGTCACAAACTTTCTAATGGCATACACGTAACGGCCAACTTTTATAATGGCATAGGGGTTTAAAAGACTCGAGAGAAAAAGGGGACGAACCAACGAACCAATTCCCATTTCTTCCACTCATCAATTAATCCCTTCCCACCACCCCCGCGACCAGGGCTCCTCCGTTCCATCTCACTTCAAACCTCACCAACTCCGCCGCGGAATAGAGCTCCCCTCCGGCGAAGACGCGGCGGAGGCGTCAAAGAATACTCGGTTGGTTATTAGCCCGTGTCTCTGCTGCGTGTATACCAGCCCGTCCGCGCCGCGGAGGCTGATACTACTGAGCAAGAGCCATGGGGTGCGTCTGCTCCAAGCGGCACACGGACAAGGCCGCGCCGCGGCCGCTCGCCGCCGCCTACGACGCGCGCCGCGCGCGCTACGGGCCCGGGGACTTCGACTCCGGCGAGCTCGCCATCCCGCCGCCGCCTAAACCGCCCAAGGTACTCGCTTAATTTCACCACCATCCCTCGCGCTCGCCACCTCTTCTTTTTGGATTTTTGCATGCGTGCGTGTGTTGAGCTCAACATCGAGGGCGGGCTTCAGTTCACTTGCGTTCGCTGCTTCCATGCCTTGCCTCCCAGAGAAGAAGAGAAGGATGATGCCATGCTCGCTCGAGCTTGTTTGTTGCACAGTGGTTTGATTCGTTAGGTGGCCGGTTCCTGAGAAATTCCAAACCGATTTATTACTCAGAAAACGTGTGACTGGAATGTTTGGTTTGAAATTTCAGTGCAGCTGCAACCTGCAGCCCGCTCACCAAATGCATTTTCATAGTTGCGTGATCGGAGGACCTTAAGTTGTCTTCTTCAGCTGTTGTTCATTTGATGAAGTCTCTTGCATATTTCGGATATGGCGCTGAAGGTCTTGACGCTAGTTACCTACACCAAGATGGTCTGGTCGGAATTGGCTGATGCCGCAAACTACAAGACTATCAGTATCCGTTGAAAATCTGCATGTGTTCTTCCAACTAGGAACTAAGGGGAAGTACAGCGAAGCAGATACAGCACAAGCAAAGCCTGCCAAAATAAAATAAAAAAAAGGAGCACAAATCTGTAGGTCGGCATATAATCTCAAGTCAAGCTTGGCGGCCTTCGTTCTGCGTATTCTAAGCTTTCTCCAAGGATGATTCCGTCTTTTTACTGGGATTGGTGAAGGAAAGCGGTGCTTAATTTACATTCTGGTTGCTGTCAGCAAAAGTCTACTCCCTGGACTGGTCAAGCTTACCCAAGTACTGAGTATTCTTCCGTAGTTCCGGGCCAAGTATGGAGTCTGCAGAACAATTCTGCCATATCTCTTGCAAAGCCACGAACATGGCAACTTTACCTCGCAATCAGAAAAAAGCTCTGCATTTACAAAAAAAAAAAATTGCCAACGTAAATACTGTAAGAGGAGGGAGAGGCAACTCTATGTTACGGTCAACATGTTTTTTGATTGAGGTTTTGATTACAGTGACCAGGCAATTCAACATGACTATACCGCTATGAACAACTGAAGTATCTGGCTATGGAAATCCGTCATCTTAATTGCCAATGCGCACATTATCGCCATTCTGCATCAGAGATAATCATCAATTGAGGCTATAAATGGATTTAAAATACTGAAGTCTCCCAAAAAAAAAATCCCTTCTATGTTTCCATTCATTTTACACCTCCCCCATGTCACCTGTGTGGTGAGGCGTCATGGGAATGTCAGGGATGGAAGTTTCTCGCTTTTGGCATAGCATTTTGTTGGATTGACTTGCATGAACTGATATCTGGAGGCCTAATACTCTATACTTTACTAACAATATTTCTTCTGTTTCAAAATAATAATTTTTAACCATTTTGAACATTACACAAGCAAGAATTAAATTGTTAGCACAAAAAGATATATTTTCTTTACTTGTTATTAGTTAACGACTGATGATATGTTTCTTATAGGGACGTGCTATGCTATGTAGCTCCTGTACTGTTTATTTTTTCTTTACGATATAACTGGTTATCTTATTGTTAATATCTGAAACCATGAAAATAAGACTTCTTATCTGAAAAATAGCAATAGGTGTTTTCACATGAACTCTGACGTACTAAATTATTCCAGGTATCAGAAACAGGTACACTGTTAGGAAGAGCTAGCATTGCTGCTGTTGAGTGTTAGATACCCTGGGGAGTAGCATGACTAATTTGAACCATGGCAGTGGGTTTCTCTCTGGGGGAACAAATCGAGGAAAATAAAGTTTGTATTTTAGCATTTGAAGTTGCAATACAATAGCTAAGGCTTCTAGTTTATGGAGTTCATGCTCCGATGAGAGTATAAAAGAATTGAAGGAAGATATTTTGCATTCGGATGGAGTAGGATATTGGTTTCCTCAAATTCGAGTGAGCTGTTGCATATTGCTGCTGTTGATAAAAGGTATGACCATATATTGTTAAAAATTCAAGTTGCTTTAAGCTTTCAGTTTATGTAATCATGATGGTGGCTGATGTTGAATTTAAATGAAATATAACAGGGAAGAACTTGCCATATTTTCAAGAGAAGTAATTCGATTTGGTGACCTCTGTAAAGATCCTATTTGGCATAACTTGGGGCGATATTTTGACAAGTATGCTTCTGAAAAGTATGCATTCATTTGAGATGTCGCTATTTACAACTTTAGTTGCACATCATGTCTTACACTTAATTACTTTGCAATGCAGGTTAACATCAGATTTTACACCTCAGGATCATTCAAAAGAGAGTATGGAAGCTACTGTCCAGCAATTGATCAATTGGCTCAAAATACTTCCGTAAGTATGCCATCAAGAATAATAAGTTTGATACTTTTTTCTCCAATTTTGTACCATCTTTTTGCACTTTTGGATCTGTTTGTACTTGATGTTTCTTTCTTTCTGAAGTTAAAGGTGATGCTGTTGTTATTTTTCCTAAACTAGTAAAAACTAAGTACCTTACATGACAACAGGTTAGACCTAGAGTTTCAAGCTTAGTGCTACAACTAGCTACCTTTGGCAATATTTGACTATCTTTGAAACATAATTCTTATTAACACTTGTATTCTTGGCAGGAGCTCTACCACGGAATTACACGCTCTGGACAGGTTGAGCAGGACTTTCGAAGGAATTTCATGAAGATGATTCAGTTCCAGCAACTAGACGAGGTACAATAAACTGATATCTTTCTTTCTTTCCTTTTTTCGAAATTACTACCACTAGATGGTACTAGTAGACTGTAGAATGCAACAAAAGACTTTTGTTAAGATACATTAATTTAAAAATACCAAACTAGCTGTTGTGGTTTTCAATTAAAAATGTTGGTTTTGCTGCACACCTCTTTCCTGAAACTCTTTAGTAAATTGATAACCTAAAACATGATATGTTATCCACTAGTTTTGATCCTACACGTTTTCCATTCTGAGTTAACAACTTTGACAGCCACTGATACATAGATTGGTTGGACAAGCATGGCAACCTGACAGATAAAACTAGTTACATGAGAACTAGGAATAAAATCGATATTTTCAGAGAATGAGGTACAAGTAATGTCTATTAACCTCACAACCAAATTTTTTTTGACAGATTCTGGTAAGTACTTTACATGTATAAATAGATGGTATCAATTCTATCACAGCACTATCTATTATTTATACGGCCTTCATTTTTTTTCAGAGAGTGTTATGATATTGCATAGTGAATTAAAGCGTCAGAGGAAGCTTGTGAAAAATCTGAAGAAAGAAATCCCTATGGTCTAAAAGTTTGGAAGAGGTTATTATCTTCAGCCATATGTCTTTCATTTTATTTTATACTAGTTTAGACCATCATTTTGTGTAGGTTATATTTGCTATAGTGACATCTCGATGGATATGCCACTTTCTTTTAATGTTGAGAATTCATTTTTACCCTTTTCAGATTGTGGAGAAGCTTGTTGATATTGTGATTTTTTTACATAAACAAATCCGGGATGCATTCAGTGAAGCTGGTAAGTGGCATTACTCCTTCGGATTTGTTCTATTGTTCCCACAAAATGTGTGCCATAATTTCCCATATCCTAATACTTCTCCGAATAACAGTTCCTGCAGGAACCGACTTCTTCGATTCTGAGCAAGCTCGGAACAAAGGCTAGGTCCCTGTGGGTTGGCACTGCATTATGCAAACATTATCAATCAAATTGAAAATATAGTAAGTTCTTTGATATACTCACGCCAATACTTATTTTGCCGTTTGATGTCAACCTTCAACGCGTTCAGTTGGCAGCAATATCCAATACATTCTTGTATTCAGAAATCAGTTTGTGTTGTATTCATGAGTCATGAACATTAATTGTTATTTTGTAATGATATTTATGGTCAACCAGCTTGAATCTGTTTAGTACAACTTGATGGAGTCTGTAGTGTATTTGCTGTGTACAGCTAGGGGTGCAAATTGGTGACCATTAGGGTCACCTCCGACCCTCTTTAGTTCAACCAAATGAACTAGATTTTCAAAATGAGAGCTCATTTTGAAAATCTAGTTCATTTGGTTGAAATAAAGAGGGTCAGAGGTTACCCTAAGGGGCACCTATTTACAGCCCTAGTATCAGCAAAGTATGCATTACGAAATACAGAATATAACTAGTGTTTCTATGCAGGTTTCACGGCCACTATCTCTTCCTCCTAGTGCTAGGGACAATTTGTACCATGGTCTGCCAATAACAGTGAAGTCAGCTCTGCGATCACGATTGCAATCACTTACTGCCGAAGAAGAGGTTTGTGTTTGATACAACCCAACAGTGGTTAAATGGTTCATTCCTAAGAATCCTCTGTGTATGTGAATTTGTAAACTGAAGCTTTGATCTCGTTTCCAATACAACGCTTACATTTTAAAGCCCTGAAATCAAAACAGTCGATGTGAACACAGCTATTGTAGGACCCTTTCCATAGGTTCTGTTAACTAGAATCTGAACCTGATTGCGTTTTCAAAGTCCTGGTATTAGCCTAGACACTAATAAATGTGTTTTTAATTCCCTGCAGCGTACTGTAGCTCAAATCAAAGCTGAAATGCAGAAAACTCTTCGCTGGTTACTTCCAATAGCAGAAAATACATTGAGGTGAGTTTAGTTTGTTTCAAGTTTCTGACTTGGATAGAGTACTTTGTCCTAAAATTTACTCTTGATTTTTTCTTTTTCCAGAGCACACCAAGGTTTTGGGTGGGTTGGCGAATGGGCAAACCTCGGGTTAGTATCAAAGCATGATTCCCTTGTGGCCTTGTTGTATACCATTCAAATTCCGCTTTGTAATAAACACCGCTGATTTACCCTACAGCATAACCTTACATATACCTATCTTACAGGAGCGAAATGGGCCAGAAATCAGGCTCCCAAAACAGCATCACCCGCATCCAGACTCTTCATCACGCAGACAAGGCAAAGACAGAACACTACATCCTCGAACTGGTGGTGCTGCTCCACCATTTGGTGGTCCAAGTGAAGAACAGAGGCTACGGAAACAAATCCACAAAGCATGACTCATCTCGATCGCGTAAGGGGTTGGATCTTCAGGCAGAGACCAAGCCAACACATCTCCGGTGAACAACGGCACGGTCTCAAGCCCGTTGTCGGATTGCGAACGTGAAACGCTGGACCAACTGAGCTTCAAGAGGACGAGCTACGGGAGAAGCAAGAGCTGCGAGCCTCCACCTGATAGAGGGAACAAGGCGCACCGAGAGCTGGGACTCTTGCCGGAGCCAAGGCAGCTCGCCGGCGAGGGAATTCGACAGGAACTCTGCTTCGTGCCGTGACAAGGCGAGGGATCTGGATGTAATAGATGGCTTGGATAGACTGACTTCATACTCCCACCCTTCATCCCCTGCATTTTGTTAGATATATATATGCGCTGTTCAGAGTAGGTATTCTTTTGCTGCTTCTCCCAGCTCATTGATCGGTCGTATGTCTTGTATATACATGATCTATCTATATGTTCTTTAGTTTATGTACATATATGATACTA
The DNA here is from genome assembly GCA_012490785.1 of Eragrostis nindensis. Lineage (NCBI taxonomy): Eukaryota > Viridiplantae > Streptophyta > Magnoliopsida > Poales > Poaceae > Eragrostis > Eragrostis nindensis. Next base: position 165,166 of record JAAXCT010001469.1, read on the forward strand.
CTGCGGTTGAGTGGAAATATGCAGAGAGATCACAACTGATGTCCCTTGCCCCCTTTTGATCTTTGTTGTAGTCCCCACTTGTTATTATACATGTGTTCTGGTCATTTCAGCTCAGTGAGAAAATGATGAGGTGAGAAAATGATGAACCCTTGATTCTAAGCAATAACCGGAAATCTCACTGCTGGAACTGAAATATCCATCACACATTGCTTGTTCAGACGCAATTCCACGGAGTCTGCTCCCTACCCATATCTTGACAGCAACCTGTTGGGTTGTTTCTCAACAAATATCCTTCTAGAAAAACAGTATATCCACAAATATTCAGTATCTTGACAAGTCCCTCTCTTGGACTGGACCATATCTAAGTATAATTCTAATCCGATGGAGCACTGTTTATTTTCCGGCGACGTCCGAGTCCAGCTCTGCTCCCTCGACCACCCAACTGTCCGCGGCGACAGAGACCCGCACCGTTGCACCGGCTTCCCGCCATTTGCTGTCGCTCTCCGACGTCGGCAGCTTATCGTCTTTTTATGGATGTTGTTCCAATAGGGAAAAAGAAGCAGACGCAAGCTAGGCGTCACTGCTCGATCTAGTTGCACATAAAGTGTGAAACCAAGCGGAACAGAGCTGAGAGCTGCGTTTCTCCAACCTGGTCCGCCGCTTGATTTCTGCACTTGGAGACAATTGCGGTGCAGGTCATATCATATAGGACTGTTATAATTTCCCAAAAACAAAAATATAGGGCTGTTATGTATACAAATCATTGTCGGTGCAGATACATGCACTACGCCCAAGCACGTGATTTTGCATTTGCATACGCGTAACTGAAAAGCTCTGACAGAGTAGATGGATGTCGGCGCAGATACTTCTGGTTTGTGAAATCTGAAAAGGCTAATCAACTTAGCAGCATTGCAGATGACTGCAGGACACTGTTATCTCTGAAACACTAGCCATAAATAGGATAATCAAGTTTTTGATCATGACAGATAATCAAGTTCACCAGGACTCTCAACGCAGCCGTAGCTTTCAGCCAGTTTTAGTGGACGAGGAGCTCCGAATTCAGATAACCACTACAATAGTAAGGAAAGGAACTGATCCGAAAGATCACCGGCTCCAACGGTGATCTGTAGCCACTCAAGAGCTCAAAACAGAGGGACCATAAAAAAGATTACTTCCTCCAATCGCTGCGCACAGGTGAGACAGTGAGAGGCCCTTTCCTCTCACCGGAGGAAGTTGGCAAACCGCAATGATGCTGCTAATTGCGAAAGCAACAGGCTGGTGAACCGGAGGAGTACAGAATACACAGTGGTGTCTGAGTCAGCACGGAGTCGATCACATCATCCTCTGAGAGGAGAGATCCTTCATCCTCCCAAGGATAAGATCAAGAACTCGACGCGCAAGTGGCACCACAAGCTCCTCACCACGAACGCCCTATAAATAAATCTGGCTCGCTGCTCCGTGCTCTCCTCCATAACGACGACAACAACGCTTGCTGAACTCTTCGAGACACCAATAACTTGTTCACTCTGATAAGGAATCAATCAAGGACTGCTAGCCGCAGGGGATTGGAGGCAGTGAAACAAATGGCTTCTTTTGCATCGACGGCGGTTCTTCCGGGCTGCGGCGCCGGGGCTCAGCGCGGCGGGCGGTGCGTGGCCCGTGCGTCTGCACTGGCGATGGCGCCGGCAGGAGCGGCGAGGACGCACTACGAGGTGCTCGGGGTGGGCGCCGGGGCCAGCAGGGGGGAGATCAAGGCGGCTTACCGTCGCCTGGCGAGGGAGGTGCATCCGGACGCCGCGGGAGGATGCGGCGGCGACGAGGACTTCATCCGCCTGCACGCCGCGTACGCCACGCTCGCCGACCCCGACGAGCGCGCGCGGTACGACCGCTCCACCACCATGGCCGCGATCCGCCGGGCGCCGTCGGGGTTCCGGACGCGGACGTGGGAGACGGACCAGTGCTGGTAACCGGAGGACGTCGGTCGTTGCTCTGCTGCCCCGTCCCCATCTTCCTCCGCGGCCTCTCCCTCCCTCCGATCAGGCGCCGGACGAAGCGTCTTCCCGGCGTCCCGGGCCACGGCGCACCGTCTGATCCAGCTTTGACGGCCCACATTGAAGAGAAGGGGATGGCCCATCTAAAAACTGGATCGCGCGCGATCTAGTTTGTCCGGCCCATCTATTTGCGATCAAAACTGACGCGAGGGGAGTACATGATGATGCATACATACAAGTAGACTTCCCTTTTGATCTGAGTACCAGAGAGGCATTTTTAAAATCTCTTTTGTATTTGATCATCCTGTAAATATAAAGCTCCGTGCATATACGTTTTCAGTTTACGCTGAAAGAACAAAGCCACGGAAGTTTCTTTCTTGGTGAATTGCTATATGGCACTGAATTGTCACAGGAAACTTAACGCCGTGTGTTGATTTTGTTTGTCCCTGATTTGCAGTCATTTGCTTGTTCTGCATCTGATACGACGCGAGGCACTACGGCTGAAACATCGAATAATAGAAACTGACGGAACGAACAGAGCGTCAAGCGGTTGATGCTGCCCAAGCTGATGCCTCGCCGTGTGTCTGATAACTGCTATTCTAAATACTAGTACCTGCTTAACTACGCCGGCAATGCCAAGCAGATCGAGACAGGACACCGCAACCGCGCGAGCAAATCGACCTCATATGGCACACATGTCCCTGGCCTGGATCTGATTTTTTGAATTACACAGCTTGTTTTCCTTGAAGAAGTCCAATCGACCAACAGGCAACAGCTCGCGATTCTCCAAAAAAAAAAAAAAAAAAAAGAAGAAAAGAAGAGGCAAGCTCGCTTCATGACCTCACCTGGATCAGTACATTGAGAGCCATCTGGTTCCAGTGGCCGCTGACATTGCAGGTCAAACCTGCCAGTTTTGCAGGATCAAATGTAAATCAGTCACCCGCAAAAAAAAAAAAAAAAAATGTAAATCAGGTCACCTACGTGCAACTCCCATTTTCCTCAGAGGACAGAGTACAGTTGCAGTATTTTAAGCTTTTCATGTCTCTGTTCCTGCAACGCGAGGCATGTGACACTAGAGTTTCTTTATACAGCAAATTGGAACATGAACCTTCCATGAATCAATCTGGAAGGAAGTGCCACTTAATCTAATTGTACCTTCTGGTGGTTGTCTCTTCGGTTAGCCCATCGCATGCATGACAGACTAAATTTTCGCATCTGTTCCTCTTCCTATCTTTGTCCTCCATGGGAGAGCTTTCTCTTTCTACTCTGCCTCACATTACTCCTCCAAGGTAACTACTGAATCAACATAAACAGTTTACACAGCAATTGTTCCTCTTCAGCTGTATCATTTGGTTCGGTTCATCGATCGATTCTTTCTTTTGCTGTATTGCTCGTTATGATTGTGGTTTTGCTTGATATTCAGAGTGTTCTCTGATTAATGCACAGTGCGTCGTGGTTACCAGGAGCAGAGCCGGCAACGTTCACCATAACCAACAGCTGCGACTACACGGTGTGGACGGGCATCCTCTCAAACGCCGGCGCCTCCCACCGTCCACCACCGGTTCGCCCTTTCCGCCGGGACAGTCTTAGCAGTCACGGTCGCCTCGGTGTGGTCCGGACGCATCTGGGGC